>VZRE01002949.1:0-59785 GCA_013396775.1 Cephalopterus ornatus
GTTTTGTGTCATCTGCAAACTTGCTTAGTTTGCTTAGTCTTCATTTATGAAGACGTTGAAGATCATAGGGCCTAAGATGGAGCCCTGTGGAACCCCACTAGTGACAGGTCATCTGTCTGATGTTACCCTATTCAATATTAACCTCTCTAAATATATTCTCCTTTCTAAGTATTGGAGAACTTAATAGTATAAGTGTTTCCAAACACTACGGGAGAAGGAAGTAGAGCAAATATAATTTTCCACAAGGGTAATGAGATCTGATTCACAAAGTTGCAAAACTACCACCAGGAAGCCAAAAGGAAAGATTCTAGAAAAATTGATTTAATGTCAGTGTTCCTACCTGCTGTTTGACTGGGTTAGACTATGGTCTTGTAATTGACTTCAGTGACATAATTTAGTTATGGAAGTTGATTCTTTCTGGATGATGCCATCCTTGGAGAAACATAATAATATATCATCAGCTGTAGACGATCACTTATGATGAATCACACTAATATATAATTAGCTCTGTCACACAGGTGGCTCTGCAGATTAATTTCATCAGAGTGATGACCTGTGATGATGATGTGTTACTCAACAGACAATTTTGATAAGAATGGGTCTTACATCATTTTACATTCAAATGTTGTTTCATTTATCTAAAGCTTAATTGGTATACCTTCAAATAATCATAGAATCACAGAATCAACCAGATTGGAAAAGACCACTGAGATCATCAAGTCCAACCCATTACCCAACACCACCTTCTCAACTAGACCATGGCACCAAGTGTCACATCCAGTCTCATTTTAAATACCTCCAGGGATGGTGAATCCACCACCTCCCTGGGCATCCCATTCCAAGGTCTGATCACTCTCTCTGTAAAGAATTTCTTTCTAATGTCTAACCTAAACCTCCCCTGGCACAGCTTAGGACTGTGCCCTTTTGTCCTACTGCTTTTTGCCTGGGGGAAGAGACCGTCCCCCCCACTCACTCCAACCTCCTTTTAGGGAGTTGTAGAGAGCAATGAGGTCTCCCCTGAGCCTCCTCTTCTCCAGGCTAAACAGCTCCAGCTCCCTCAGCTGCTCCTTGGAGGACATTGCTCCAGTCCCTTCACCGGCCTCCTTGCCCTTCTTTGGACACTATCCAGGCACCTCAGTGTCCTTCCTGAACTGAAGGGCCCAGAACTGGACACAGTGCTCAAGGTGTGGCCTCACCAGTGCCAAGTACAGTGGCAGAATCACTTCCCTGTTCCTGCTGGCCACACTATTCCTCATCCAGGCCAGGATGCGATTGGCCTTCTTGACCCCCTGGACACACTGCTGGCTCATGTTCAGCTTCCTGTTGATTAGAACCCCCAGGTCGCTCTCTGCCTGGTTGCTCTCCAGCCACTCTGTCCCCAGCCTGTTGTACTGTAGGGGGTTGTTGTGGCCAAAGTGCATGACATGGTACTTGGTCTTGGATTCCTCCTGGATAACAGGGGGGCTATTCAGCTCCACATCGCTGTCTACCAGCCCAGGAAGCCAGTGTTCCTGAGGACAGCCTGGCTTCTTGTTGAAAACTGAGGTACAGAAGGTGTTAAGTATCTCAGCCTTGTCCTTATCTTTGGTAATTATGTTCCTCTCCATGTCCAACAAAAATGGAGGTTTCCTTTCCATTCCTTTTGCTATTGATATATTTATAAAAACACATTTTATTGTCCTTAACAGAAGGGGCCAGATTAAGTTCAAATTATGCTTTTGCCTCTCTAATTTTTTTTCTACATGACCTAACTATATTCCTAAACCCTTCATGAGTTGCCTGCCCTTTTTCACTGAAGCCAATAGACTCTTTTCTTCCCTAATTTCCTGCAAAATCTCCCTGTTCGACCAGGCCAGTAGTCTTCCCCACCAGCTTGCCTTTCAGCACATAAGGACAGTTTGCTCCTGCACCTTCAAGATATGTCCATCTTTCCTGAACCCTTTTGTTTTCAAGGACTATCTCCAGAGGTACTTTCTGAACCAGCCTCCTGAATAAGCCAAAGTCTGCCCTTCGGAAGTCCAGGGTAGAGGTTTTGTTGATGCCCTTCCTTACTTCACTCAGTATTGAAAACTCTATCATTTCGTGGTAATTGTGCCCCAGACAGGCTCCAACCACCACATCTCCCACAGCATTTCTCTGTTTGTAAACAGCAGATCTGCTCTTAGATCTGGTAGGTTCATTTACCAGCTGCAACAGGAAATTATCCTCCATACACTCTGGGAATCTCCTAGACTGCCCCTTCTCCCCATGTTGAGTTCCCAGCAGACATTCAGCAGGTTGAAGTCACCCAAGGGTGACAAGAACAAGGGCTGGTGATTTTGAAACCTCCACCAGCTGCTTCATCCTGGCTGGGTGGTCTATAACAGACTCACACCAGGATGTCAGCCTTGTTGGCCTTCCCCCTGATTCTGACACATAAGCACTCAACCTTATCAACTGACCTCAAGTTCTAGGGAGTCAATCCTGGTTTCAACCCCTACCCCCTTCAAACCTAGTTTAAAGCCCTCTTGATCAGCCCTGCCAACTTATATGTTAGGTTTCTTTTGCCCTTGCTAGACAGATGAAGCCCATCTGACTCTAGCAGGCTTGGAACCATAAATTTTGCCCCATGATGAATAAAACCAAAATTCCACTTGGTGGCACCAGTCCTTTAGCCACCTATTGATAAAATGAATTTTCCTACTCCTCTCCTCATTCATCCCTGCTGCTGCAGGAATTGAGGTGAACACCACCTGTGCTCCTGTCCCATCAACTTATCAACCCAAACTCTTAAAGTACTTTTTAATTGACCTGGTACCTCTTTTATCGATCTCATCACTGCCAACCTGTACTACCAACAGTGGGTAATAATCAGAGGGTTGAATTAGCTCGGGGAGTCTCCCACTAATATCCCTCAGCCTGGCCCGGGAAGGCAACAGACTTCCCTGTGGAATGGGTCCGGTCAGCATGTAGGGCCTTCCATTCCCCTCAGAAGGGAATCACCGACTTCAACTACCCTTCTTTTTTTCTTAGTAGCTGAGATTGTGATCCATCTGATAGACAGGGTGCAACTGGGAGACCTTCCAGACAGATCTGGTGTGTCATCTGCCTGACTCCCTGGGTCCAGGTCATCATATGTATTGTTTAAGGACATCTGGGGAGGTGATGGGGGTCGGGAGCGGATTCTTTTACCTCTTCAATCAGGGACCTGTTTCCATTTCCCCCCATCTACTTGGTTTGTTCCATCTGCCTCATGGCAGGAGGGGCAGGGCTTCTCTGAGTCCTGCTGAACTTTTTTGGTGGGTGCGGCTCCATCAGTCAATTTCTCTTTCACTTTCCCTAATATTACTCAGCCTCTCTACTTCTTCCTTAAGCTCTGCCACTAAACAGAGCAAATCATTCACCTGATTGCACTGTATGCAGGTGTCTTTCGCACTGACCTGCGAATAATATAACTGACCAAAGCAAGTGAATTCCTGGAAAATCTGGACAAACAGACAATACATTGGGATTAGGCTTTATGGTTAAGATGAAAAATGGTCTTACACCACAGAGAAGCTACAGCTGTGAAAGCAGTGAAATACAAAGTTTCTTACAGGTATTGCGTCATTGAAAAAAGGTGTTAACCGGAACAATGCAAAAATATTAAATCAAATTTGACTCTCGGTAACTGAAAAAACAAAAGAGATCAGAACTCTGTCATACATGGACAAAAACTTGCAGTAAAATAGAATACTTACCACTAAAATTTCTTTTACATTTTGTAACATGTTTATTTGAAGAAATTTCAAAAAAGCAGAGAAAACTACTTGCTTTCTTAAACCTTTTCCTTGTGATTGCTATGAAAAATGGAATTTTGAATTTTGGAGAAACATTATTTTATGGATTCATTTTCTATTAGCCTATTTTTCCATACACCCATCCTTTGATCTTCATCAAGAGTGACTCACTAGCTTTCATCTCACCAGTAAAAATACATCTTTTCCACACAGGTGTTAGTTTTTCTGAACTCCATTATCATGGTACAAAGCATCCCTGGTACCTCCACATCATAAGTGTTGTGTGGAGTTCTGGTCACCATCTCTTCAAAGAGAAAAAGAAAAAGGATGACAAAAGAAGGTCAGCTTTATGATAACTTTTGTATGAGGAGAATTTTAAGAGGCTTAACAGTATTTATAAAGAAAGAGATATCTAGAAAAGAAGGAATGTTGGAAAAGCTGAACCAGAAATAAAAATATTTACTATTTTTCCCCAAACAAGAGAAGGCATGCAAGAAAATTCTCAAGAATTACGTTTAAAATGAAGATAAAGAATTATATTTTTCCTTACAACACAGTTGAGTCATATTATGAGCTCGCCCACCTAGAACTGGCACTGGACACCAGAGAATGCTGTGCAGATACAAAGCCCCAAAGCCCAAATGAGATCACAAAAGACTTAAATAAACTGAAACTGAATTCATCTTCTGGCTCTGGAAGTCTCCAATCTATTGTGTTTTGGAAAACAAGAACTTATTCTACCCATACTTACCTTCTTCCTCTAAGTATCTGCTACCTTAAGGTTACTTGACAGAGATTACTGGACTTTTGATCAGACCGAGTAGCAACATTCTTAAATAGCACAAGATTTCTCAGTGTTCAGCCTTTGCCTTATACTGACGCTTCTTGAATCAGGCAAGAAGTTCCTGGGATGAAATCTGACAACAATCCTATTTTATCTAGTTCCATTCAAATACTAGAACACAAACTGTCAGGAGTTGATCTCAGCTTTTGTATCTTTGTCATTAATCCCATATTATTTCATTGGCATGATTTCTGTGGTGCATTATGGTATGCTTGCTGTAGTAACCATTTGCAGTGCTTTCATAAACATCTAAGAATTGAATTCAGTGTTATGTGACCTATTAAAAATATATTGAATAATTGCCTTTAGACTGAGAAAGTAAAAACTTGGTATGTAGGTTAATGGTTTCTCTGAAACAAAAAGGCCTCTGTGAAGGATTTTTTGGTAGGTAAATAGCTATCAGGGTTTTTCTTTTTTTTTTTTTCTTTGTTTGTTTTGTCGTGTTTTTAAAAAATTCATTAAATATGTGTAAATTTGACAGAAATCGTAGATTACCTACAAAATTTGATTTTCTCTATAAGCTTCATACAGAAGAAAAGAGTTCTACTACAATAAAAGAAAATCTGAGAAAAAATGACATCATGGGATTCCTTTATCTTTTAGTCTCTAAAGATTTAACTTAGTCACTTCTCAAATAAGAAACTGTCTTTCTGCTACTGCCAGTTCTCATGAGCTGACACAGAACATACTTTCTCCTGCAGAGAGGATCAGTGACTACTACAATTCCATGTTCAGATTATGACCTGATTGACACGAATTCAGCTATTCCCATTGTTATACTGTTGTTCCTGAAGTGTCTGTTTGGTACTAAAAGAATTTAAGGTCCCTTCCCTCCTCTCTGCCTTCTCCTTTACTAAACTGAGTATCCAGACTGAGTTACATGAGTTTACATGAGTTTAAAACTGAATACATGGAAGAAATGCCTCTTTAAAATGAAGGTGTCACTTACAGTCACTTTTTCAGGGAGAATCAAACCTGAAAAAAGAGAAATACTGCAGAAGTAACTGCGGAATTGGGGGGCTAAAAATTTAATGGTGTGGTTTGGGGATTTTTTGTTTTATTTTTGGTTTGGTTTGGATTTTTTTCTCTTGTATTGCTATATAAAAGGAATATGTTAGCATATGAAGTTTTCTGTATACAAATCATATTATCTTTCAGTAGTGGGATATGTAATGATTCTCTCAATATTGTTATTTATTCCAATGCTGCTTTAGATCCATTAAGTCCAATATAAGCAAGAGAATCATGGCTCTATCTCAGAGAAGACGTTTATTTCCAGTGTAATATCTGTGAGGTAATGAACTGGTGATCAAAATACATATGATATTTAACTATCCAAATTAGTCTTTCTGTAAAGTTTTGGTCCTTTGATAAAGTCAGACTTTGAAAACAGCTCATATATAATCTGTTAGTCATTTAAAAATCTTAACATATGATAATTAATGCTGCTGTTGATAATAGCTAACAGAAAAAAACCTTTAATTCTGATCACTGATAGTAAAGATTAAAAGAATCTGACATTCTTAGCTTCAGCTGATGTATAATTTAGGAAAACAAATAGAATTCACATCTGATGCATAAAAGTATATATATCACTGGTCTCATGTCACCTGTATCTCCTGAAGTTTAACCTAATTGGGCCTAATTAGTCTAACTTAATTATGTGTGTTTCTTCTGCAATGAATGACAAGTATTCATTCCAGGCAGCCATTACTCTTGCCTTGAGACAGGTAGTATAATTGATTCTATGAAGACTCTAATATCAGTTAATACGGAAAGAATTAGGCCACCAGTCTAGGCAAGCAAATTAGTTTTTTTCATGGCTAAAATTAAGTAAAACAGGTGACACTGTTTGGGTGATAAACTGTGTTTTTGACAACCAACTGTAGGGGTCTAAAGGCAGATGTCTGTATGGGAGCTAAATGCCCAAACCCAGGATATCCTTTCGATATAGGAAGTATAACTGACGAAAAAGACATCTTTCTAAACACAAATGTGTCTTTTTACAGTGAACATAATAGCTCTTCAGAATTCCAGAAGGTTCATTGGTCAGAGGCTCCCTTTCAAGCCTAAAAATGGGATCTTAGAGCTCTAGATAACATGCAAATACGTGTACATAGACATCTACTTTAAGCTGTATGCAATCTGAATTAAATCTTACACATGGGGCTGATTCAGCTGCTAAAATACAGGCCCCTACTGCCATTGGACACATCACAAGCTTTCCAAGCCCTCCACATTGGTCTGTCATACACAGAGCAGGACCTAAAGGAGGTCCTGGACCTTTTGGAGCAACATTGAGCATGACAGATTGTTTTGTCTCAGAAGAAGCAGTGCAAATCATGAAAGGGACTACACTATTACCACCTGTTTCTGATTTTTCGGTGTGAGATATCTTAGAGACACAGGACCTGTTTTCATGAGGTCTAGCTAATGTGTGCTAACTTTGACTGTAAAGTAAATTGCAGACTGACATCATGAAAATGTGAAACCAAAAAATTTTAATCACGTATTTACCTCCCACTTATTCAAATACATCTCTCTTTCCTGCTGACTCTGTATTCTGAGTGAAATATATAAATACAAAATGAACTCCATGAAAATTAAATTAAATTCTTGCTGGAGATTTGATGGTCTAAAAAAGTAGAAAATTCTAATATTGAATTAAGCCTTTCTGAGTCTTAAGAACAGCTTTCGGAACATTTTAAACTGGAATGCTTTGGTAGGATTATAGGTCAGGGAAAGTCTTCCTGTCCAGAGAACAGTAACCAGCTCTAGCATACGACTTTAGCTAAACTAAATAAAATAGAAAGGAATGTTGCAGAGCAATGTGGAATCTCCAGGGGTATTACCCACACACGTGTTAAAAAACCTTAACACATACTGTATATCTATCAAAGTTCCTCTTTTTTTTACAGAACTGACTTTTTTTTTTCATAAAATCAAATTTAGTTCTTTATCCCTTTCTTCCCTTCATTTTGTAGAAGATTTTATGTTTTTATCTTGTAAGGATAAAAAGATAAGAAGACTTCATGATTGAAAAGAAATTTCATTGAAACTCAGCAGACACTTTTTGGGTGCCTCCTTTCCATTCTGTAGCATAATCTCAAAGATTTTCTGATGAAATATAATATCCTATTTTACGTAGGAAACAAACAATGATTGAAAATATATTTATAAAAGACTTACCAGCACAGTATACCTCAAATTCAATAAAAGGCACAAAATAAGGTTAGACATTTACCTCCTTGCTTTATCAGGAAGATCAAAATCTATTTAAAACTCTTTCTAAGGTAGATGGTTCTCCTTGCAGAAAGACTTGAGAGGTTACAGAGAGAAAAAAGTCTGTGACTCTCAGTGAATTTGATAAAGAAGATTATTATTCACTACTGATAAATAACATATCCTCCATGTAATTCTTTAGAGTGACCACAGACACTCACTCCCTTTGGATTTCCTTCCACCAAGGCTCCGAAGTGTTCAGTTTAGTTCTGTTTTGTTTTGTTTTGTTTTTTAAGAAGGGTTTCTGTTTCATTGACACAGTCAGAATGAAAGTAAATGTTTTTGCAGCTGTGAGAAAGGCCTAAAATATACTCCTCTGCTTTCACATGGCTTGATCTGTGGTCCAAAAAAAGCAACTGTTTTAAGCAATATGTAGAAACGGAAAGTCAAACCTCTTATTCTGGGTATTGTGATGAAGGCACCTCTTTAAAAGTATCCAGAAACATAAAATCATAGAATCATTTAGGTTGGAGGATTAAACCTTTAAGATCATGGAGTCCAACCATTAACCTAGCACTGCCAAGTTCAAATCTAATAGGAAGAAGTTTAATCTGAGCATGTTAACATGTTACCGTATCAGCATCAGAACCTAGAAATGCACAGATTCTTTTGTCTCTTAGAATACTGAAAGGAGTACCTTCTATGGTAGGAGGTTATCGGCAGAATCCTGCCAAATTTCAGACATCTAAAGTTCAGAAACCTACATCTGAACAAGGGATCTAGAATTCATTTAAAGACAAAGGCATTTGCTTTGCAGAGTAAATTTCATCCCAACATGGTCTTAAAACCGATTAGACAAAAACCGTTGTCCCCTTTGTTCAGTTGAGTGTGTAGATGCATACTTGCATACTGAAGTCTTACTGCTGGTATAGTTTGTGCACAGTACTTTCCCATCCCATGCAAGACATGTTTTTTCAGGGTTTGTTTTTGGTTTGGTTTGGTTCGGTTTTTACGGAAATTCTTCAAGTTATGACCAACTCTGAAGACAATATTCACATCTCGGCGTTCTTCTGATTATAGAGTATAGCTCAGAACACTATTCTGTCCTAATTAAATGGTAGGAATATAAATCCTTGAGGAACATCCTACAACAGAAGACTCCACAGAGTTAAAGTGACTAAATCAATCAACATTTTAATTAAATCTTAATGAGAAGGATTGTGTCATTTTTGGATGTAAAACTTAGACTAACTCTTTAAGGCACTCAAAACAAACAACACTTTAATGTGTAGATGCTTTTCTTTGAACGGGGCTAATTGTTTAGTGTAGCCTAACATGAAATATTTGTCATTTGAAGAATTTTGATTATGCTGGAGCTAGGCTCTGTAGGATCCTACTGTATCTGTGACAATGTCAACTCTTTTTTCCTAATATTGATTAAAAAAATTATTAAGGATATTTCCAGCAAAGGGAAATGGGAAAAGCATAGACATTAAATTCTTCATAAATCAAGACTAATCATGCAATACATTTCAATTAAAAATGCAGCACATTTTCTGAGCTTTAAGCTCCACTGGGCAGCATGGGGGTACCTGGGTTCTTAAGGGATTTTGTTTGTTTGTTTCTTTCTTATTGAATTAATTGAGTATGGGGCACTGGGCTTCTGAATGTATTTCTAATGTGATTGCATTTTTATTCTAAATGCTGCCTAAATTGATCAATGAAAATACTAAAGATTTATATGTTAATTTTCCTGACTATTTGTTTTAACGGCAAAACAGTATTCAGATAGAGTTAGAGTTGGAAGTACAAGGTGTTACTGAAATGACTGTGATCTTATATTTTTGAAGATTCCTGACACTTAGCTTTTATAGCTGCTATGACTGCATCAGTAACACACACAGGAATAATTGTTAACTGTCAAGAACACAATGTATTTCTAATCATATTCCATCAATGACATGTGTTTTGCACTGTTAAATCATTTTGGCTGAAAAACAGAATCTGAGAATGGAAAATAAAAAGCTTGTTCTTTCAGTTTCTTTGCATTATTCATAAATGCATACTTTGTTAGCACTTAGAGTGTAATCAAAACATAAATGTTGTACGAATACTTTTTGTTCAAACTGCATGTAGGATGTTCCTAATTTACACAATACATTGCATTGTCTTTTTTGTAGTTAGTATAAAATTTTAACTATATATGTCATAAGTTCTTTAAAAGCAAGGCTGTCTACTGTTTCCTTTTCTTCAGTTTCAAAAGGATGGGTTGGAATTAAAGAAAAAAATCACAAAAATCCCTCAAAAAAATCAACAAGCTGTTTTTATCCTTTACCATTATATCCCATTCATACTCATTAGGTTGTTGCATGGTATAACTTGACATAATTTTCAGACTAAGTTTCTTGAGAACTGTTTTGAGTGTTGCAGAGATAAATAACATTATGAATAAATAAAAAACCACCATGACAGTTGGGTTTTTTGTGCAGTGAAGAAAAGGGTTATAAAACACAACTTCAGTATTCTAACAGCTTGAAGTCTCTGACTGTGTACTGAAAGCTGAAGAAAAAAGAATTGTAGATTCCTGAGAAATTGTGAAGGAGCAAAGATAAAACGAAGTTTAACATACTGTAATTCTACAAAAAGAAAAAGATGAAAAAAAGGGATGCAATCATTTACGATTAAAAACATGGGAAGCTAAGTTAAAAGTATTTTTATTGTCCCTTTTGATGGACAGACTACAGATAATTTTCTTCTTATTATACTAGATGTCTGTCTTGTTACCTGCCAAGTTTTCAGCAGTAACATGTAGCTAACACCCTGCTTTTAGTATTTTCTTTAATTTTGTATGGGTACAGTTTAGTGTCATAAAATATAACTAGAAAACTTAGAAAGACTTCAATTTTAATAAAATCTATAACATAATATTTTTCCTTGGAAGAAATGTATGTGACCCTAGACATAAATTCAACAGAAGGTAGAAATTTTTCTGAATATTTTGCTTCATTGGGTTATGAGAATTAATTGGATTACTGAGTTTTCTGATGACTTTTTGTTCTGGACTATCATGCTTTTCTATACCTTAAAAAAAAAAACAAAAACAAAAAAACAACAACAAAAAGAACCACAACAAAAACCCCCCCAAACCCCAACAAACCTGAAACTGAATCTGGCTTTTTGTTGCTAAATTTCATGATTAGTGATGTCCACAGTCCAAAATATTTTAAAATATCAATTAAATGTACCTTTTTTTAAACTTCTTCACATTGAAGCGTTTTGACGAAATATCTGCTGATAAGCTTTTGGTGAGAAATATACTTTATTTTACAGAATAGTTACTCAAATTTAAATGTCTTCTATTCCAAGCAACTGGAATATCCTGCAATCCAATGCTCAAAGTGTAAGATAACATCTTTTCAAAATCACAACCTTTTTCATAGTAATCAGACAAACACATATATGTACTTGAAATTAATGATTCATTCTGTTAGTGTTTTTTCTTTAGTATTATTTTTTCCTTATTATTTTAGCACACAGCTGATGAAATACTGCACAAACACAAAACTAGATGATGTTTTGTTGTTTTACAAGTTCTTTGTCAAAATCCAAGACAGATTTTATCCCTTGCTTTCACAAAGAAAGGTTAATTTGAGAGACTGTATTAAGACCCTGAAATTAGCTCAGTTGGTTAGAGCATGGTGCTTATAACTCCAAGGTCATGGGTTTGATCCCTGTATGAGCCAATCACTTAAGAGTTAGATTTGATGATCCCTGTGTGTCCCTTCCCTTCAGAATATTCTGTGAAGTTAATATGGTGTCATCAAACCAGCAGCCTAACTGTTGTCAAGACTTATCACAGCAGATAAGTGAAAAATAATGAGATATTTTTAAGAAGTATTTGGGAAACATCTCTCAAATATGAGAGATTGTTTCTTAAAAGATTTAATAGTAAGCAACTGAGACTGATAATCGGAGACCGGAATCAAGGTAATAACAATGACTATGAGCAAATACAGAGGGTAAGGCAAGACAATGAGAGGCTAAGCCCTTGATTTAAGCATGGAGAGTTTCAAAGGTTTGAGTAAAACAGTGAAAGATATAGACTATTGTCATGGCTAGAGTAGGTTTTGTTTTCTATTCCCTTTCCTAACCCTGTTAAGAGTGAACCCTTTGCTGCAGCTATGGCCAGGGAGTAGGGCAGGGGAGTAGAGGAAGATGCCACCTGGAAGGAAGTGGAACTCTCCATTTTGTTTGGAACCACACTTTTCTTGCTGGTAGGGGAGAAAAGAGACATGAGGGCTGTTGCGGCTGCTTAGTTCGGGAAGCCTCACTACCAAGAACTCTTGGACCAGCACCCAGAAAGTGGCCGCTGCTGTCCTGCCTCTCGGGGGTTGCGAGAAGTCATAACTGTTACCAAAACCAGATAAACTGTAACTATTGCCAGACTCATGGTAGGTTGGAGCCCCTGCATCAAAACCCCCATGGCAGAATGTCAGGAGCGCAGCCCAGCAGAGCAGGGGCCGTGGCCACCACAGCTGGAGAGAAAACAAAAGTAAAACTAACTCTGAGGCTGCGACTACCTCATGAATCCTGCTGCATGAAATCTTGCCATGGAGTCCCAGCAAAGAGGAAGCTGACCAGAGCTATTTGCTGCTCCATTCCTTTTGCCTCACCATTTGCCATTTCTGCAGTCCCTGTTGCTGTCCAGCCTAACAGGACCTGAGCCTAGACGGGTGATGTTTAATAGTATCACTTTTTGTGGATGTTTTTTCCTAGGTTGTGCTTTTGTCTCTGGAATTTTGGTGGGAGGATGGGGAGAGACTAGAGGCAATCTATGTTGTTGGTTTGAACGATTCTGTTTGTATTGTTGTTGCTGCTATATTTCTTGTCAGTAAACTGTTATTTATTCACTTATATCTCCCTGCATTTTGTGTCTCTGTATTGGTGAAAGGGGAGAGGTTTTATTAAAAGACGGTGGGCTCATTTTTTGGAGTCTCCATCTCAACACTTGTCTTAAACCAAGACAACTATGAATGAAGCAAATAGTCCTCTGATTCGCTCTGAAAGAGCCTGAAAAATTATATTCTACTAGTCAGGATTTTGTACAATATTCCATTGCTTGTGGGAAAAAACTTTAATACAATCTAGAATTGAGACCTCTTACTTTCATAGAATTATAGAATCATAGAATGGTTTGGATTGGAAGGGACTTTTGAAGATCATCTAGTCCAGCCCCTCTGCCATGGGGTTGGGCTTTCAGTTCAAAAGCACTGCCTTTTGTTCTGTCACTACAGACCTTTGTAGAAAGTCTTCATCTTTCTTAAAGATCTCCTTTATATGCTGAAAAGCTACAATAACGTGTCTCCAATGCCTTCTCATTTTCAGGCTGAACTACCACAATTGTCACTGCCTTTTTTCCTAGAAGATGTGATTCAGCACTCATTTTTTGAGGTCCTCTTCTGGCCCTACTCTTACAGGTCAATCTCTTTCTTTTGTTGGGAACCCCAGGGCTGCATTCAGTATAGCAGATGGGGTCCTAAAAGAATAGAGTAGGGGGAGAGAATCACCTTCCTCAACTTGCTTGCCATGCTTCTGTCTTTGCAACTCAGAATACAATTGCCTTTCTGGTCTGTAAGGCCATCTTATACATAATTTTTCATGCACCAGTACCCCCAAGTTCTTCTCCACAAGCCAGCTCTCAATCAGTTCACCAGCACCACCCCCCGCCCAGGGTGCGTTGATACTGCAGACTTCCCCAAACTAAATGCAGGACCTTGCACTTGTTCTTTTTGAACTTACGGTGTTCATATGGGTCCACTCGTCAAGCCTATCACAGACCCTCTGGATGGCATCCCACTCCTCTAGTGAATCAACTGCACCACTCAGCTTGGTGTCATCTGAAACTTGTTGTGAGTGCACTCAATGACACTGTCTATGTCACTGATGAAAATACTAAATAGTATTGATCCTCGTATGGACCTTGAAGAACGCCACTCATTACTGGTTTCCACTTGAACGCTGAACAATTCTATGTAACTCGTTGGACTCAGCCATCCAGTCAGTTCCTTATCCATCTAACAGTCTATTTGTCAAACCCATGTCTCTCCAATGTAGCAGCAAGAATATTGTGAGGGACTGTATCAAAAACCTTACAGAAGTCTAGGTAGATGACATCCATAGCTCTTCGCTTGTACACTGATACCGTCGTTCCATCATAGAAATACATTTGATTATTCAGGCACAGTTTGTCCTTGGTGAAGCCATGTTGGCTGTCTCTAATCACCTTCCTGTCTTCCATATGTTTTGATGTGTTCCAGGGAGATCTGCTCCATTATCTTATGGGTCGTGGAGATGAGATTAGTGCTGAAAGGCTGAAAGCTTTACCTCGTATTGGTGAGATGAACGCTGGGGTAGTTTGTTCAAAGTTCTTCAACCACTGTAATAACAAAGTCTATTTGATATAATGTTCACTGATGCATTATAAAGAGAAGTAGCTAGCTCTACTTCATCAGGTGCCTGTCTTCAGAGAAAGGCTAGACAGACTGTCTCCCAAGTAAGACATAAGCGTCTAACTTCCAACATTCCTCTGCTTAGCCAGTGAAGAATAATAGTCATCTAAGACAGTAGTTCCAACTAATAAGAAGTTGTCATTGATTTTACAAGATCTGGTATTAGGAGACTTCAATCACTGTGCTAACGCTAGATGCCCAACATCTCTTCTTAATTGAGGTATCTAGATTGTGAATTTCTGTCAAATACAGTCAATATACCTAACTGAGTTACTTTTCACACCGTGAGCTTCACAATAGCCTCTACATACTGCTGGAGTACCCTAGGCATTCATAAAAGTCTTAGAAATATGACACAGGAACTGTGGAAAAGTCACATCTCTCTAGGCTAGCACATGGAAGTCAGGTAAGATATTCAAGGCATTTCAATTATTGTTAGAAACATATGTCTATACAACTGAATTAAGTACTATTTCTTTTAAAATCTTTAGCCATCCTATAGCCATGTTGAGGATATATCTTTGTTCTTTTTTTTGAATTATTTTTAGTTTTTTTATTTCCTCTATTTTATACCAGATATGTTAGTGGGCTGAAACTCCACAGATTTCACTCCGTATTCTAGGAGATACCTTTGTAATCTTTCTACATGTTCTTCTGTTCATTAGAAATGTAACAGTACAACAAACTCTTTGAAGTAGGAGTCAGACTGTGCTTTTGCCATGTCTGTGCGTGTGGTATATGCCACACATAGATATACTGTGTGGTATATGCCCATGTATATATTTAAAAACTTATATGTGCATGTACTGAAGCTGGCCAAAATCTACAATTTTCAGAAAACAGATATCAATAATTCCTTTCCTTTTTTTTTTTTTTAAGAATTTTGAAAACTATTTGAAAAATCCCACATAGTTTGTGAGTATTTAGTCATAAAAACGTTGTTAAACCTTCTCTACTACTACTGACTAACTGCTAAAGGCAAAATAAGAAATTTAAGCTAAGACTGGAGGGTTGATGTTTTTCTTAAGTGGAACAGATGAGACCCAGAGTTTCCATCTAATAAAATTAACTTAAAAATCTCTAGTGAAAAAAGCCCAGAATGAAACAAAGTGGATATCTAAAATTTTCCAGTTATTTAAAATGAGAAACACAGGATCTAAAATACATTGTGAAGAGTTTTAAATATAAATAAAATTCTAATATATTTAATTATATGTAATTAAAAAAGATTTCAACCCTCAAGCAACTTTTGCATTAAAACACTACTTACAGAGAAATAAAAAATGTTAATGACTTCTAAATACTCCGGTGGCATAATTTAAAAACAATACAGTGAATTTATTAAATTTGACATGGAAGATAAATATAATTAAATAGGAAAATTTTCATTTTTATTTGAGACTTTCTTTCAGAAACTATGTGTCACTGGTGTCAGGGGAATTTTCTCTTTAGCATATCAACAGGAAAAGCACTAATGTATTTAGTGGCAATGGCATCTGTTTCACTTATATAGTGTTAACAATGACATATTTAGTATTACCTAATAAAAGTAGGCTAAGTGCTATTGTTCCTACTCTATTTGTTGGAAATTCACTAAGGAACAGCAAAAAAAGATGTACAATGTGTACAAAAAATAGAAACAGTTCAGAATAACCCTGGCCCTGCTGGTACCCATTTTAAGCATCTAAAGAAATATACTAGTATAGTGAATAATTCAGAATTGGTTTCCTGAGTAGAACATAGGAATAATTTTGAAATCACAATGAATTATAGAATCATAGAACAACCTAGGTTGATTCTTCTTACTGCAAAAAAAAAAATTCTTTCTTATTTTGAGATGAAACGTCTTCAGGGGCAACTTGTACTTGTTGCCCCTTGTCTTCATTTGACTTTATTATGAAGAGAGAGCTTCCATCTTTGTAGCTGCCCTCTAAGTACTATAATACTGCGATGAAATCTCTTTGAAATTTTTCTTCTCCAGGGAAAAGAGACCCAACTCCTTCAGTCTTTCATCATAGGCAGGTTTTACAGCCATTTGATTATGTTTGTGTCCTTCCCCTAAAACCTCTCCTGTCTGTCTGTGCCTTTTTTGAATTGTGGGGCTAAAACTATCCATATCTCATATGTTAAAAAAGAAAGGGAAGAGTACAGAAAACAAAGGAACCAGAAATGTAGAGATTTTGTTTTAGCAAAATTGTAGGATTTACCTCTTGATTTACTAATATACAGCATCAATGTTATTCTTGTACACTGAACTATTCAACCTTGCTTGCTATGCAAAAAGTTGTCAGTGTTATGGTGCACCCTGAAGCAATGTCTTTACATCTACAGACTTACCCAAAATACAAATGAAATGTTACATATTTCAGCAGGACATGTTGCAATTCTGTTGCTGTGTTTTAGAAATAATGCAAATAAATGTTCATGGCAGGAAATTGCTAACTAGTCATGGTTGAACTGTGTACCTGTTCCTTAGAATGATCTGAGTTTAACAGAATCAAACCAAGTTTACTCAGTTAAATGGTTTGACACCTTGTATTTAATATTTAATGATAAGAATGAACACATGCTTATATTTATACTTCACATCTATACATGGATACGTATCTGTAGATTTACAGAGACAGACATAGATATCTGTCATTTTTAAACTATTCCATATCAAATTTTGTGTTTCTTAAACTTTGTTTGTGCACTTGGGATCTTTCAAGAAAAAAATAGCTCTAATTAATTTCCAGAATAAATAAAATAAACTACCCTAAATAATTTTGTTAATATTTTTATAGTGGATTACTTAGGCTACTTCATAAAGTTAGATAAATTACATTTATTTCAATATGAGCTTAATCTGGTTTAAGTAATCCACTTTAATTTCGTAGTTCTAGTTTTAATTTGTTTTCCTGAGTTTCTCTATGTAGCCACACCCAAGGGCAACATCTAATGTAAACTGAAGAGCTCTTTATAGCATGGATGGGGATACTGTGCTGGTTTTACTCCAAGGAACATAGAAAGCATTCAGCTATATTTTCTTCTAAAAAATATGAATAAAGTTGGTCAAAATGTATAGTCCATTAGAATTTTGTTTTCAATAGACAAATTTACTAAGAAAGTCAGTGTTAATACCATGATGTTATTGTAAAATGAATATTAAATTCAGTCTCATAGAAATTTTACACACGAAAAGTATTATATATTCTAAGTTTGTGTCATATTTGAAGGAAACTTCTAAACCTTCAGGTCATTAAAATGACACACAACAGTTCTACAGATTTCAGATACATTTAGGCACAGCATTCATATTGTAAGTTTCAAACTTTGCATGTCACTAAATCTTACTACAATTTCATCAAAGATTAAAAAGAACCCCAGAAAATGCTTATATAACAGGAGCAGTTACTTTAGTAAATCCAGTTGGCCACTGATGTTTGCATGTTTTTCATTCATGTACAGTACTGAAACTGATTATTATTTCCAAATGTTCCCTAAAGAAGTTGCTGGTCTAAATATAGGTAAAGGACGTTAAGATGCTTCTGGTATATCATCTGTGACTGTTTGGGAAGATAATTTTTGTGGTTTTCCAGTTTCTCACAGCTGATTTGGCCCTATTTTTCTCAGTAATTATACCTCTATGAAAATCTCCATGCTACTAAATGTCCCAACTTTTCTTCTTTAATTCCTTGGTGTGATATCTACTTTGTGTAAGAGGATTTTGCATTCTGGCCATCTTGCCCCTATAATGAGTGCTTGAACTTTTCTTGGTTTTGAGCATTATTTAGCTGCCTTTAATTATCATATCTGACCTCTAACTGCTGGTCCAGAATGTGCAGCTCCCCTACAGCCTGTTTGTCAGTGTCATGTATGCCTTGGATGCTCATATGGCAGTAGATGAATATGTTTGAGCAGCTAAATATATCCCCTGAAAAATCCGATTACCCTAGCAATTTAGACACAAATTTTAGAATGACACAGAAAATATATATGCTCATTTATGCTCATATTAGCTCAGAAACTGTTTATTCTCATTTCTCTTTATTGACTACAGTGGGAGGTTAGGGTGACTACCTGAGATTTAGACCTCTAACTTCAGGTACTTAAGATTTTATGTATTAATTGTATTTCCACTTTCAAAATGAATGCTTGACTAATTTAGCTACTCTAAAATTACATTCAAAATAGACACTCAAATATACCAGGATATTCAGAAAACCAGAATACTATTCCCAAGCTGACATAGTTATTAACCCAAATTTCTCACACTGCTCGTATTGTTTATAAAGCTTTACATTGTTAAAATGTGTTATGTTCTTCAGTATTGTGGAAAAAAAATATAAAGGAAAAAAAAGCAAAAACAAAACACCAAACCCCACAAAAATGAAGAAAGAAATGCTCCAGGGAAAGCTGACATGGTGTAGAGTAATAATCACACGATCATTTTGACCCTTCCTAGACTTTTCTTTATTGGATCAACATAAAAGTTATTTATAGTGGTATCATTTTATGCATTTTGGATAGGAGTTATGTTGAGATGTGTGACACAATGCAATCAGATTCTTGAAGTTAGTTTTGCTACTTCTACAGGTGTGTTAGTGCAAAAGTAGAACTTCTCTGAGGAAACAGAATATCTGACAAGATCCACTTAAGGGTGTTAAGAGAGCTGGCTGATGTCATTGCGAGGCCGCTCTCCTTAATCTTGGAGAAGTCACGGAGACAACCCAGAAGATTAGAAGAAGGCTAAGTGTCACCTCCATCTGCAAGAAGGACTTAAAGGAGGATCCAGGAAATTTCCCATGGCCTCCTCCTGGGGAATGGATGCGGTACAGTTTAGACAAGTGTCAGTGTGGTGGATGGGGAACTGGCTGACAAGCCATACCCAGAGAGTGGTGGTAAATAGCTTCTTTTAAAACTGGCAAGCTGTCACAAGTGGGACCCTCCAGGGATCAATATTGGTATTAAATATCTTTGTAAATTATCTGGATAGTGGGATCAAGTGCCTAAACGA
The DNA here is from genome assembly GCA_013396775.1 of Cephalopterus ornatus. Lineage (NCBI taxonomy): Eukaryota > Metazoa > Chordata > Aves > Passeriformes > Cotingidae > Cephalopterus > Cephalopterus ornatus. The sequence goes on from VZRE01002949.1 coordinate 19,333, forward strand.
CGTCCTTTGAAACCATTCTCTTCATGATGCAGCAGACAGATCTTTAGACTTCACTGTGTCATACCACGGGAGGAGAGAAAGGTTGATGGAAGTAAATTTTCTGTATTACTCTGATAACAGAAAAGTTGGAACTCTTATATCTGGAGCTTTTTTCTTGACCCTATAACTATATTGTGTTATTGACTCCAGCTGATCACTTTAAATGTTTAGCTTTTTTGTATTCTTATTTTTTTTTCAATATATAAGGTATGAATGCCTACTTTGGCAAATTTATTTCAACCTTTACATATCTTTCACTTCTTACAGTCATTTATGATGATGGCCAGCCTACAACCCATTTTTTTAACTGATTTTAGCTTTTCTGGCAGCAGTGGCTTGTCTGGATTCAAGATGATGCAAGATTACAACACAGCCACTTTTGCTTTTTTGAGATAAGCTTTAGTTTCATTAAGATTCTACTAGATAAAGTAATGTAGCTCTGGCTTCTTTTTATGCATGTCATTGATTAGATATTGTGACTTTTCTTAAAAGGGACCTTATAAGAATGATGGAGAGAGACTTTTTGCAAGGACTCAGAGTGATCTGATGAGGGGCAATGGTTTTATACTGAGAGAGGGTAGATTTAAATTATATATAAGGAAGACATTCTTTCTGAGGTGGGCAGTGAGACACTGGAACAGGTTGCCCAGAGAAGTTATGTATTCCCCATTGTTGGTTGTGTTCAAGGCCAGTTTGAATGGGGCTTTGAGCAACCTGGTCTACTGGAAGGTATCCCTGTCCATGGCAGGCAGTTGGGACTAGATGATTTTTAAAGGTCTGTTCTAACACAAACCATTCTATGATTCTGTAATTCTATGTTATAAATGTCTGCCATAATTTCAGAAAGCAATGTCACTGAGAGCTGAGATTGTCTCATATAGGTTTTAATTTGTGTGTGTTATTGTATCTGGAAGTATATATGTTAAAACACAGTTTGAAGGACTGAGAGATGAAGTCCTAGTGATAAGTACTCATTTGGATCAAGATTTTAAGTTTACATTTTAATGTTCTTGTGAGACAACTGACTTCAGTAACTATATATAGACAGGCAGAACAAGTTGTTAAGTGGTATTTTAAACCACAAGACCAAATTCCTCTTCTCATTGTAAAAAGCAAAGAGTGGGAAATTGCTCTGTACATAAAGGAGTGAACAGACTCCATCAAACTCTGCCTAGGGATAGGAATTGAGCCAGCTGAGGGCTTGTGAGTAAGGATTAGAGGCGGTCTAACATGTTTTTGTGGGTGAGGGCTACAGATGATATGACAATGAAGAAGAGGTATGTGAGGCCTTCTTCAGATGACTAGCAGAATATCTGCTGGAGGGACAACTCAACAGGACACTGATGACAACTGACTGACACAGGTCGTCAAGAGCCAATGAGGTGAGATATTCTGCAAGACCCTGTATTTACTAAAATGAGACGAGAAGGCTGGAAGCAACCTTGAGATTGTGTTCAGAATCCCAAGAGGAGGGAGCAGCATCTCAGTCCTTAACATCATAAGAGCAGACTTTGGCCTGTTTGTATGCCTGTTTGGAAGAATTCCAACGAATATAGTATGGAAAAAAATGAGAGATAGGGGACAGCTGGTTGATTCTCATGGCTCAAGAATAATCCATCCCGACGAGAAGCAACTCAAGCAAAGACAGCAGGAAGTCTGAATGGGTGAACAAGGACTGAGTTTAAACATAAAAAGGAAGCATAAAAGAAATAAATTCACAAACAGGTGACCTGGCAGAAAAATAGAGACAATGTCTGAGCATGCAGGAATGTTGTTGAAACAGCATTTTTCTGTAAGGATATTCAAACACAGGAACTGGTTGGTCAGAGTGGTTCTGGAGTCTCTGTTCTCAGAGTTATTCAAAACCTAACTTGACATGGCTCTGGGCAACCTTCTTTAGCTGACCTTGCTAGATCTCCAACAAAAACTTACAGCCTTCATCATTCTGTGATTCTGTGACTCTGTTTTTGCATATGTATTTAGCTTTTCTTGACCCAGATGGAGTTAGACCATTCATGCAGAAAAACTGAAAAATGCAGGCAATAAGCCACAACTCTCCTTTTATAGTCATATTTTAACCATATAGCGTTATCCTTTCCACTCTTCTCTACAAATATATATTAATATTTTCTTCAAAATTAAGTTAATATAGAAAAAATTAGAGATGAATGAAAATAAGAAAATGTGAATATGAGCTATCAGATTTCCTGCTGCCAACCACAGTATAAGGTCAGCAAAACTACCAAGGTCTGGTAAGAAGGTGAGCTGTTAACAATGACAAATTGCCAACCATATTGCATTTTATTGGTTATGTGACACCCTGTAGGAAACTCCACTCAAAATGGAACTGATATAATTGTATTGTTCCCTTTTGTGCTGAAAACCCTATCTATTCATCTTCAGCCAAATTCCACCCACCATGCAACACTTTTAACAAACTCCCCTTCTTTTTTCTCCCCTGATTCTGAAGTCCTCACAGTTTCAAAGTGTTTTGCCACTTTTAGAAATATGTTACTGAGATCCTCGGGCAAAATTCTGCATTTCCAGTTCAACTGTGATTCTGAATTCATGCTGCTCAGGAAAATTCATGAAAGCCATAGACAGAAATATGAATTCCTGGACAAAACCAAAAAAGGCCAAATGCAATGAGGAAGCATTGCACTTTGGTCTGCTTTCCAAGACTTGCCAGAGACACATCTATTGGCATTATGTGCTTCAGAGGGGTTACAACTTTGACAACCAAGGAGTGACCTCAGTGGTCTAAATATAAATGGTGCTTATAAATGGGGAGGAATGTATGCAGTCTAGATATAATTTCCTGCAGATTTTACATGTGCAGAAGACATACCCTTTCATTCAAATATCAAAGAAGCTGTAGAATTTGATGGCATGTCTCAAGTCTTGGGTACCCTTTTGAATACAAACAGTGCTTAATTCTTGTCCGGTTGTTACTTCAAATTTTTTTATTCAGGATACCTGTTTGTCACTTTATTTAGTACTGCTATGCTCATTTACTTTAATTAAGAGTGTGTGGGGAATGAGTATATATATATTTGCGCTTTTCTTTTTTTCCCACAAAGCAGCAGAATTCCAAATGGATGTAAATCTATTTTTTGGGGATTTTTTCCTGGTCTGATGAAATTTGACACTTTTTATTTTTTGTGGTAAATACATCTGTTTTGTTTCTAGATCTATAAGAATAAACATTTTATACCATGCAATAAAAAAAGATACCATCCATGTTTTTACATCAAATGCCCATGACAATAAGCAAATGTATTGATTTCTTCAGAGCTTTCTGTAATTTTTATTTTATCCTCTTCCATATTAAACTCTGTTTCTGGTTAATTTATAAATAAAAATAAACATGTTGAAAAACTTATATAATGCATATTGTATTATTAGCAAAGTTACTCCAGATAACTGAGAGATTAAACTGGTCTGGGGGAGACTAGCATATGCTCTCTAAAACTAGTAATAATAAATATTTTACAAAAATATTTCTATCAGTAGATGCTACTGACAATAGAAGTGATTTAAATGAAAAGTGATTAAAACACATAACTGAGATCAGTCTAGGATTTCAGTTTTCACTTCTTTCCCTACCCCCACATTGTGATTTTTGTGGATATAATAAATATGTTGTATAGATACAACTATATGTAACTACAGGGATAATAAAAGCAACATCAGTTTTGAAATGTCATTTTCATACAATTTGTTATTTAATTACTAGTTTGGATTTTTGATAGAGCCATCCCATGATTATTAAAGCTCTGTAACACCTTCTTTCTAAATATAAATATGGATTGAACACTGGAAATGGAATTGCAGACTGATGAGACATTTAATTTATAAAACTGCTGACAGAAACATAACTGTGTCAGGCTGGCTGTAAACCTTTATTGTATTATAATATTCTGTACTTCTATTAACCTAAAAATGGTCAGAACTGATTTTTTTCCTCATGTAGGGATAGAGCTGTCTGGGTTTTTTTTCCCCTTAAATTTGTTTTTATTGGATCATATTTATTAGACTAGATTACATCTCTTGAGAAAAAAATCCAGTAACATTAGCCTTGATGTTATAAGTGGTATTAGATTAGTAATTAAAAAAAAAAAAAGGCAGCTCAGTGATAAATATACTGACATACTCCTTTTAGCTGCAGATGTTAATTAGTATGGATGCCATAGGAGCTAGCCTAGATGGGCACTCCAATAAGACAGAAAAAAGAGATCTATTCTGTGTTTGCTCTTGCTTAACCAAACTACCTGTTAATATCTAGCATCATTTTTCCAAATATGACTGAGCAATTTGGTTGATTAATAAATATGAGAGTCTATTTTAAATGACTTGCTGTGTGGTCTCTGTCCTTGTCCCTTCATCGAGCAACTGGGGATTAAGTCTGCCTTTAGGGATAAGAGGGAGGGTGTATTCAGAGAGTCAAGTCTGATATGGGAGATACAGTTATAAATATATGTATATTGTCTTGTGGAATAACCCTGGAATGAGCAGCCAGGTTCCACATTCTAGATGGTGTCATGGAGCCCTCTACAACCACTGGAAATGTGTTAAAAAAATAATTTTTGCTTTGATACCGGATGATAAGTGTATTTTGCACACTACTTATTTCTTAGCATCCAGAGTAACACAAGGACTTGTTGTATAGAAGTGATATGTATTTTCTTTTTCAAGAACATACAATCCCATTGTTATAATTTCATGAGGTAGGGTGAATACAACTTGCAGGTAGACTAGGAATGGATAGTAAGTATTAAAAGAAAAGATCTTAAATGGAAAGAATCCTTTAATGCAAATGCAGATCCTGTACCTTTTTCTTTTAGGTTCTCTTGATTGCAAAGATCAAGTGTTATTTTTGGTGCTGGAAATAATTAATTATTCTCCCATGAGAAAATTCTGTAAAAATCTCTGGAATATTATTTCAGAAATCCTTAAATATATTGTTATTTATAGTGAGCAGTTTACTAATGTGAAGATACAGTACTTGCTCGTATAAATTTTTAAGAGTATCACTTCATAGAGTGAAAATATCACTACGACATAACAGTGTTTAAACATAGTGGAAATTTAAGCCATTTATCAGCTTCTGAACTAAAATGATGGGGTTGCTTTTTTGCAATTTAAAATCGTGAGGGTTTTTGTAACAGAAGTTCAGTTGTTTCCTCAAGGCGTATAAGCTAGGTAAGCTCAGTAAGCTCTCTATTTTGTGTGTGTGAACTGGGTATAACATTTAATGTCTTTTCAAATGTGAACTGATATGAAGACAATATTCTGTAGTATATACTCACTGATATCTTGGGTAAGTCAGAATTCAGTTCAGCTTGTAGTGTCTCCTGATTTCCAGTCATGCCATCATGGCCTTAGTGAGGATCAGAGCACAGTCCAAAGATAATTTCCTTTCTGTGCTTGTGTTAAGCATAGAGAATTAAAAATATTGGGTCCAGCTGCATTGATGGTGGTTATTTTTTGGCATTCTGTGTATTTTTCAATAGTGATGCAGACACATGCTTTTGGTTGTCAGCAGTGCAAGCAGGAAAAACTTGACTGGGCTTACTGAATACATCTACTTCAACTCTTCAGCAAGGGAGTGTTTGTGACATGTCTTCCTGCCTCCTTCAGTAGTGCTCCCAAAAATAGAGATCAGGTGCTTTGTGAAGATAATTGATGAGAAACTGAGATTTGCTTGGGAAATTTATAAGGAGCATATGAAATTTCACATAGTTTATATATATATATAAACGCACACACATATAGTTATAACTTTATACACAACTTTTTATCTATAACAAATTTTTATAGAGAGTTTTTTGACTATATGTATATCCTATAGTTATATATGTATATGTATGTACCTCTTGATATAAATTTACTGCCTCTTGCTTGTATTTGCCCCAGATATAGAAAGCAAATGGGACTTGACATGCATATGAGGCATAGAAAATTTGAAGATACTCTAGGGATGCAGATTTTTAGAGTACTGAAGTTACTTTTTAAACTCTAAGCCCTCCTTACTTATAACTGTAATGACACTGGTGCTCTGCTATAATATCCCATTGGTTGCGTGAGGCTAAGAGTGTTGGTATAATCCCTGATTTCAGAATTCGTCTACTCTGTGTCTGCTGGCTCTAAGCAAACTGAAGGATGCTGAGTCGTATTTCTGATTTTAGTCTTATTCTGGAATTGATTTACACTTCATCCCAAGTTTTCTTAGTGTATAGCAAAACACATCTATTTCCAGCAAAGATGTGCAAGGCAAGGCATGTGTGTGTGGTGAGTAGGTGAGGGTGGGTAACGAAATGGAGGAAACTATTTTTGTAATGGTTTGTGAAGGTCAGGATGCCTCTGCTAATATAGTTATATTTCAGTTTCTGCTGAAGTTCACTAGAAAGAAATTTATTTGAAACATTTTTGTCCAATGCTTGTCACATTACTATAATGTAAAATCTAGTGTGGGTCTTTTATAAATTGTAGAGTTAACTGAATTTCTAGCACTTGAAAAAGGAGTACTTCCTATAAAACTGCTCATCTGTGAGTACTTGTCAAGCCTAAATCCTTGGTAATATTTTCCATCTCAAAACTTTTTGTCATGTGTCTAGATACCTCACACTTTTGTGCCTACATATAATAGGACACATAGAACAACACTGCTTCTTCACTGCATTATCTGTTAAGTGATATGCTACATTAAATCTGTCTACCTGACTAACATTAACCCCCTGCTCAATTAAAAAAAAAGGGCAATTCTTGTCATCTTTGAAAGTAGCAGTTGGTCTGGTTTTCCTCTCATGGACAGCTTTCCCTGACTACCTTCGCCTTCTAAACTCCAAAGGTGTTTTTTTTTTTTTATTTATTTATTTTTTAATTTTTTTCTTTTTTTCCCATTTAAGCCTTTAGCAATTTACCTTGTAAAAAGGAGAATATAACATTTCTTATATTTGTGAGGATTAAAATGTGAAATCAAATATACTACTTGAAGCCGGTGAGGCTTTTTGCCGCCAGGTTTTCTCACTCAAAATTTTACTTCTGGCCAGAAATCATCAGATTGACAACTCAGGCTCCTAACAGAGGAGCAGTTAAGAAAGGAGATAGGAAAAAATAATTTTTAAATCATTAGTTTTGGGGGGTTTTTTTTGTTTGTTTGTTTTTTGGGTTTTTTTGAGTAAAAAGAGTGCTGAGCACTGAAGTTTTCCAGTATTGTATTGTCCTTGCTTAAGTTCTTTGCTTTATTTTTCATAAAACATCTCTTTCAAAGTCTATTTGAAAAACAATGTGAAATAGTTTGTTTCAGTGAAAATGCAGGAAATCTCATTGCAATAATACTTAAACTCAGGCTGTTTTTACGCTTGGTCTCAATTTTTTTCTGTTCAAGAAAGAGTTATTTCTAACTGGAACAAATTTCACTTCTCACTGGAGAGCTCTTTTTCATAAAAGTTACTTTGAATCAATGAAAAACAATAAATATCAGAAAAGGAGAAATTCATCTGAACAGTCAGGTCTAATTTTTTTCAATTTTTTTATTAGTTATTTTTTCTGGATAATTAAAACCAAGGAAGATTTTTTATCAAACATATATGGGAACTTGATTAGCTCACAATCTAAGGCTTTTCTTTTCAATGAAGCTCTAATCAAACAAGCTTTTAAAACTCATTCTTATAGATGTGTGCGTGAAATGCATTTTAAGTCCAAACAGGTAAATCCTTTGCCAGGTTATTTTCTCCATGTTGTTTATAACAGATGCACCATCAGCCCAACATGTCTACTTCAAACCCTTTGACATTATAAAATATATAAGAGGTCATTTCCTATATCCTTGGACAACATTTTATCTTCCCAAATCAACCACTGAACAACTAAGTGTGTATTTCAAAGCAATTCCCTGCCTTTCAGAGGTCAGTGTGGTTCAGTGGCATTAGACTTCTGTTTCTGAAGTGCTTTGAAATACTTCAGGAAATAAGTAGAAAATATCACTGTGTTAGGTGATGTGGTTTGTGTTGTTTTTTTTGAGGGATTTTTTGTTGTGTTTTTTTTTTTTTCTTTTCCTTCTGAAATGAAATAATTAGAAGAGAAAAAGAGTAGTCTGCTGCCTTTGTGAAAGATTCATCTGTTGCCTTACTAGCACAATATGAACCAGAGTACAGTTACATATATGCATTTAGGAAACACAAACATATATATACATCAAAATATATATAAGCTGGGTTAGGAAGACTAATTGAAACCATAAAATTTTACAGAAGAAGTGGTCTAGGATTTACATTTATTGGTGGAACTGCTATTACAGATGTGTGGAGAAAACTTTATCTGAAATATTTCTGAATGTCACATTGGATTCTACCCATTTTAATTGATTCATAATGAAAACTGTAGTCTCTTGAAAAGAATACGGCTACACATTTTCAGCAATGAAACATTTGTTACTGTCTATGAACTTCAGTTAATTAAATGTGCATAATAGCAGAGATTTCCATTTAAAGACCTTATGGGGTTCAGCAAGTAGAAATAGAAAATAAGATAGTAAATCCTAGGTCCCTATATTTCTCATTTTTATATGAACTACATTTGTATATAATTAAAATAATTGGAACTTTACTACACTGTATTCAGCATTCTATTAAATTTTAAACACTTAATATAAAAAGTCTTGGCTTTTAAAATGTTAAACACTTAAAATTTTACTTCAGACTTTCTTTTTTTTGGTCAATATAAATGTAAAGAAACAAACTCGTGAAGTATAACATGTGAAAACAATATCTAATGATATAACTGTGAAACAGCTTTTCCTGTTATCCATAGCCAAGTAAAATGATCCTTAATATAGACAACAAACAACATATTACTTATTTCGTTATTTCTCTTGCTAAATCATAAGAAGTGCTATCCCGTAATGTATGAAATATGACACTAAGATTTTTTTTACATCAGTTCTAAAGGAAAATTAACAGAACATATACTTTTCTCTCACATAATCTAAATTCTGTGTCTGCTGCTGTCTCATTTGTTGCTTCTCTCAGGAAGTTTGAGAAATTAGGCTGGAATGTCCCCTTTTGAAATAATGACTTAAACAGGTCTGACATTATCTATCTCCCTTCTTTGCTTCCTTTTATAATAAAATATTCTTGTCCTGTGCTTATTAATTTTATATGTGGGCATAATTGAGATAGGTGGATGAAAATTGACACCTACAAGAACTCTTCAGTATTTTGAATTGTGATACAGCTGAAGACATCAGCAAGAAATATTGCTTCTTTTTGTTAGCCGCTGGCATATTTAATAAATATCCTCTTTACCTGAACCAAGATAACCTTCTTTCCATCATGTAGGGAATTAACTACAAGTGATCATCCCAGGACTCTAGTTCATTAAAAAGCATAAGTATCATGAGATGCCTGATTAAGTTATTACTCTAAAACCAGTAGACTTAGCATTAAACATCATACTACAGTTTTGGGTAACAATGCATCTCATCAGCTGTCTGTTGACCAGAATGTGGGCAAATAAGTGCAGAGGTAAATTCAGTATACCATTCCAAAATTTAAATTCAAAGTCATTATTTGAGGACTTTTTAGTTTCACATAAATTTGTTAAGAAAGCATATAGAACTCATCAACCAAAGCATTAGTTTTTACTTACAGTTTCTGGGAAATTATTAATTTTACTGAATTTAAAGCTAATATCTTAATATCTAAGACAATTACATCATAGCTTTTTCAGTCTGACTGTAAGCCAAAAATGAAGGCTTCAGGTTTATGTAAAATTAGAACTTGCTAAGATTTATTATATAGTCTTCATAAAACCCTTCCTGTTAAACTCTCCAACAACATGCTGTATCCAGGCAAGAAACCAGCAAGTTACGATAGCTGCCTGATATTAATTAATAATTTAGCCTTTATGGTCCTGGCTTTTATCCTAGAAGTGCTTTTTTTGTGAGCCCTGGTAGTTTATTAGCAGATGCACTGCAGGCAATGAGAAGATGTCATCATCACATGGCTTTACTGCCCGTTCACCTATTTAATAAAGTATTTTCATTGCCAGCCTTTGGCTTGTGTTGGAACAGGTACAAAAACACTTGCATCTCGGGTAAGATATAAATTACACTGGTGTTTTTGTCATTGGAAATATATGTATTGAAATAATACTTTATTTAATGGGAATACTAAATGAAGGAAGTGCTTGAATCTTGATTTGATTTCTCTGGCCCATGGTATTAATATTTAAATTCAGAAGAGGTTGTATGTGACTGTCTGGTCATTTATTTGTGACTTTAAATAAAAGAATTTGAAAATTATTTTGTTAAAATAGCTTCAATCGTTTTAGGTTTTAGGTAACTGTGGTGTTCTGGATATTTTTTTCTTCTCTTTTATTTCCTTTTTTGTGTCTAATATCTCAACACAGTGAATAAGTAGAGCTGCATTTAGCATGTATGAAGAGTTCACATAAATATTTGCAGATTACTAGTACAAATGCTCATACGCATTTTAAACTTTCTTTGATAATACTTATTTTAAATTAGTTTAACATACTTACTGTTTAAATTTGATTGTATGTTATTTTTCCTACAGAGGATATTTCCCTGCCTGTTTGGGAAGGCACTAGGGGCATACGCTGATTGACATGAGTTGGGGTATATTGTACATAAAAAAAGCAGTTTCTTGATATAAAACTTCTTGATATGAAAGTTAATGACTTCTAGCTGTGTAATATGTATTACAATGCACAGTATTTTGAAGTGCTATCCTAAAACCAATCTTTTTAAGTGTGATCTGTACATATTTTTATATATATATAGATATATATACATAGATGTAAAATATAACAATTATTTAATGCTTGATAAACTACCCGTAAAGTCAGTTTTAAGATAACATGGAGCCCCAAATACTGGTCCAAGTAACAGTTTTTAAATAAAAAACAGTAAAAAATAATTCCTTAAACTCCTTTGATCTTATATAATGTGTGCAGAGATAATGCAACAAGATGTACTGAATGATGACTGTAAACTGACAGTGAACATTTGCTAAAAACTTCTCGACCAATATAAATAATAAATACATAAACTCTAAAAGCAATATTTTCTTGTTTTGCAAAGGTCATTTTATGGAGGAAAACTAAAATTCCGAAACATTTGTTGAATAACTACCCCAGGTTGTAAAAAAATCTACAAAGATTTTCTTAGATTTGCATATCAGAATGCTGTACAATTTAATAATTGACAATTTAATGAGTGACTCTAGGTTTAATTTTTACAGAGCATATGAAAGGTATAGGTTAATGTATGCCAGTGACCTCACAGTGAAAACTGAGTAAGCAGAGAAGCAGTGGTAGTAGTAGTTTGGAATTGCTAAACAAATTTTTAGTGGAGTATAAAGCTCACAGAGATAACAAATACATTGTTATTCATATATTCAAGAGAGGAAAAATTGTTAAATACGTTAGTTTTCGGTATTCTCTTTGGATCAACAGTGGCAACTACATGAAATTATCTAAGGTGTGTGGAAATGTAAGCATAAGATCTTTCATCTGAAGTCTAATAAAGTATAAACAGTTACTTGGTTAGTATATACTCCTTTCTGACTAAAACAAGAGAAAGAACTTTCCATACCTACTTGAAGAGGAGTTTTTGGTCCATTGCCTCTCAACTCTGTTACTATGGGACCATTTTAGTGAACCTGACATAAAAACTTGCTTCAGCTTCAGGAATTTATATAGTTGTACCGGGACAGCATAAAGTAAGACCTAAATTAGACCTAATTTTAACCCAATAATATTTACTGTTTTCAGAAGTAGTGATTAACAGGTGCCCTTGCAGTACAGATTGGAATCACATTTTTGTCCTTTTTATTTTTTGAAGTATCACACATCTCTGCAATTGTTGCAATGTTCTATGTCAGCAAAATAAAATTAAATGTTTCACTTATTAGGAAAAGAGACTGAATGGAGATATATAGAATTAACTACCAATATTTTTGAATATTTTCATTACAAAATATTTGTCTCCACTAGTAAATTTGTCACTGTCACATCATGGTTTTGCTTAGTCCTGCTTTTTCTTCTATGATGAATGACAACTGTTCCTGACAGACACAGTATGTAGGAAAAAAATGCTATATGTTTTGATTACTGGGCTTTTTTTGCAAGATATAAAAAAATCATAAAATCAAAAAATACCAAACTCCTCTGCATAATTCTTTGTTTTCAAGACTAACAAATCCCAGCTGTTGTGATCTAAAAATTAGGCATCTAGTGTAATCTGATTATAGGATTGTACACACAAACCCAAAATTAAATAAAAGTAAAATTCATTGCAATTGAAAAAGCAACCCCACCCCCCAAAATAGTAAGAATTATTCTGAATTAAATGCAGTCATTGTATTTTTGCTATGTTGTTTAAAAATACATTGATTATAATGACAAGCATGCAAAGTGGAAACAGACATGACACAGTAACTAACCCAAGGAAATCCAGCTGTGAGCCAGTAAATATGATGTAAAAAATATTCACGACAGCAATGTCATATTTGCTTAAGAGCTCTTTGCTACCTATAAACAGTAGTTGTTCCCCACAGCTGACTAATAAAACATAAAATTTGAGTTCACTAACTAATTTTTAAGAATGATCCTTGAGTGATGAGTCCAGCAGGAAAATGAAGTAATAATTGGAAAGAAAAAATTCTGTAACGCTTCAGTTCCCTTATTCAAAATCAAGGAATGGAAAAGAAAATGACAGAGAGAAATCTTCTGAGAGTTATTTCAGAATAATCTTTGCATGGAGTAATTGAATTCCTGTATTGAAGGTGTAGCTCGGAAAATGTTACTTGGTAGCCCAGTAGAGAATTTTTAGTGTGTATGTGTTTGTGTGTACGTATGCAAAAACTACAGTGCACGGCAGAACAAAACCAGTTATCACACCTTTCTTCATCTCACAAAAGCTCTTCATAGGATCAGTGGAAAAGACCTTTTGAAATTATTACTAGTAACATAAGGAATAACTTATTCTTTGAAGTTCATCTAATTGATTCATCCATCATAGCCCAATAACTAGAATAATTGGAAAAGGCGAAACAGGTAATCCCTTTGTTTCTAATATATTGCTCAGTGCACTGTTTAAATATAATTTTGTGTCTTCCTTTAGGAATATAGATATATAAATGAAAATACACTTTATCATAGCTATCCTACTGTATGGCATTTGCTCATTTGCTACCACTTAAACCTCACATTGCTGAATTTCCGTTTTGGGAACTCTTGTCAATCCATTCAAAATCTTCAAAATCACAAAAATGAGAGGTACTCACTGGATTTATTATTGGTTTCAGCAACAGAGAAAGAGTTATCAACCTCCTGATAACCTGTTTGCAGTAATTTTCACTGACAGTTATTTGCCTGTAGCCATATCTACACAGAAATTATCAGGCTGCATGGTATGGTTTTGGAGAATAAAATCACTTTCATGCTGTCTCAAACAGCAGGTTGGGACAGATTTACTAAAATTTGCTTAAAAGCTTCAAATAAAAAAAAAAAAGGAAAATACTTGGACAATCATAACTCCGCTTTCTGCAGAAGATAGTAAAATATGGAAACATATCACTTGAAGAAACTATCGCACCATTTTAAATTGTTTTATTAGCAGTGTTTCTGTCACGTGGAGAAAGCAGGTCTAATGAAATTGAAATAAATTGACCCAAACCAATGAAGAAAGGCCAAAAGAAATCTGTAAAAGGACAACTCTTGGATGAAGTGATATGTTTTCTTCTTTATGGGAGAACAATACTTGTAAAATTATGTATCTATAATCATATGAAAGCTAATAACAAAAATGAAAGTTGGGGATAAACTCCATCAAGGAAGGAAACATCATTTCTTTTGGGAAGAGTGAGAGCTACAGCCCATCTTTCAATCTCCAAATACAAAAAAGAGTACAGTAAGATTAGCAAAAAAGGAACAAAAAAGATTATTCACTTCTATTAAGTTATATAGAGGTTAGCTGGATCACTAACACTGGAATAAAATAACTAAAGAAAGAAGAAAAAAAAGACCTTAAATTTACTGTCATGAAGGAAATTAGGGAACTGTTTAAGAAGTCATTAATTGTGTAGAGACTATTATATAACTCAAACAATAAGGCCAGAGGGGAAAGCCTACTGATTAGCCACTAGTTTTCCTGCAATACTTTAAGTGAAAGTTATCTTTTCTTTCATTTTTTCCCAGGAACAGAGGTGAGCTGGAGATATTTTATTTTGACAAAGGCAAGATGCTCAACATCCTCTGCCAGGAAGCTTGTTTTATTCTTGATTCCGCGATCAAGAATAAAACAAGTTTTTTTACTGAGGAACATTACTGAGGAAATGTTCTGTCCTTATACATTTGTAGATAGATGGCTTAGATAACAGCAGGCTTTCTGAGTGAAAGGTTAACAGAATTGTACTTTCTGTGTAATAGGTAGTGAGATTCTCATTCACTTAGTAAGCAGTTCAGAAAGATGTCCGTTTACTGAGATAAAGACTCATCTGGCCTCTTAGAAGTAAGAGAAATTTCTAGGAGTTATGTGGATTAATTATCAGTAAAACACTTAGCCTTTTGGCTGATGAAAAATCGAGATGAGAAAAGGAAGAAACCTGAGAAATATCAGGAATGTAATTTAAATTCATTATGTTTAAGTCTCCTTAAGTTTAGATGAGGTATTTTTCTGCTCAGATCTATTGCCAGTATTACAGAAAACACTAGATAAATTCAAGCATATACTTTCTGCCTTGTTGTTTTTTGTTCTTTATTTTTTTAAGAGAAGGTAAAAGACACAAGTTTTCCCACTCTTGGACTGTTGATGTCTTAAATGGGAAAAGGAGGAGATTTTTTTCTTGACAGTATGTACATTTTGCTTTAAACACTTATGGTAGAAGCAGTGGCTGCTGCTCACCTACAAAATTGTCCAAGAAGGACCAAACAAAGCAGACACCCCTCTACAATAGGAAAGGTAATCTGAGAGAGAAAAAAATGAATTAATTCAAACTGTGATACCTAAAAAACCTCCTCTCTTCTGTGAAACCTACACATCTTTCCTTCCAAAATAAATTGCTTCCTCTGAGATTTAAGGGAGTACATTACATTAATTTTTGTAGTGTAGACAGCTCAGTGAGTTGGTATGGTTGAGTCTCAGGTCAAAGTTAAAACAAGCTACACATCTAGGGGATCATTTAAGTCACATGTAGGTTCCTGTCAGTAGTTGAGATGCTTGAGCGTAGAGACATCCCAGTGGAGCAAGCAGGTGTGATACATAGCTGGAGAACAGGTGTTATTTGTGAAGACAAGCACGTTGGTGAAGACAAGATGGTTGGTGGCTGCTCAAGGCTTGGTACAGTTGCCTGAGGTGTTTTTAGATCTTTCTGTCTGACCTTCAGATGCTGCTTTAGAATACCACAGACCTCCTAATCCATATACTTACAAATAAAGCATCACATTCGTAGTTCTGGTAAAACGTGATTCACTTGCTTCGTAACCATGCAACTACGTTGGGAGTTTCACATGGTGCCTATGGCCTCCTAGAGCAGGTACTGTAGGTCACTCACTGTAAAAGATCATAATCAATGTGGTTATGTGATACAAAGATTATGGGACCATTGTGCCTGCGTTTTATGTTATACACACAAATGTTTACCTATATGCATGATAGTTATAAACAATCATGTGGAAGAGAAAGAAATTGCCTCTTCAAGTAATTAATACCTCCCTAGGAAAATAAAATCAAATACACAGTAGCTCTCTAAGATTCATAAAACTTAGTCTTTTCTACAGGAAACTGTTCATCACACATTCACTTTAGGAATAAAAAAAAAATTACACCAATACTGTAATCAGAAAATTAAAGCCTGAAGCATGATAAGGAAATTTAATTGATGCTTCTTATTTCTTTTTACTCTCTGTTAATAATGCCTTCTATTTTCTACTAAATGTGCTAAGTTATTAGTACTTTACTAATAGAGTTCATTAAATAAGTCTAAAAAGTCTAAAACATTTTGTAATTAAGTTAGTAAAGAATTACAGTTAGCTAAAATGCCATTGGTTTACTCTCTGGTAATTTATTCATGTTTGGGGGAGATATACAAATATATTCCAGGATATTTTATAAACAGTTTACAAATAAGTCCCTGTTTTCTGGAAGGGTTGATGAAAAGTAAGAGATTAAGAGGGGATTTGAGGAATGATTTTATTTATGTGACTATTTAGATGACCTCAGACAATATTTTGACTTTCATAGAAGCTTGAGCAGATTTCAGCTTTTTTCCTCCATGTGATCAGGCTGAGTGCATATCGAGTGACTAGATTTTCCCTATTCTCTGTATTTCCAACTTTAAAAAGTACTCTAAAGTGCACTGAGCTACATTTATTCTCTGGGGACATACCTGCCCACATCAGACTAAAATATACTGTATGTATTCATAAAGGAATGTCAAGATTCCATTAGTTTAAACTGACATGTTGAATGGTATAAATGGCCATTTTAGGCCATTGATTAGTCTTTCCTTTTTACAGCAGTTTCACCTCTTCCTGCTCCAAAAGCGCACATCCTTGCCCCTTCTTAAGGACAAAGAAAAAAGATACTTGGCTGCTTGTTTCAGCTCTATAGTTCAATCTACATTTCTCACAAATAGAAATATATACAATTAAAAGAGAACTGCACACTGTCAGGCTCCAGTGGTTTGTTAGGTACAAGAAACCCTACTAAAGATAATTAAGCAAAGAGTTTAAAGTTACAAAGAAAGATACAAAAAATCATAAGGGAAATGCCTTTATAAGTGAATAAACAAAGAATTAATTGTACATAAATTGTAATGAACTATTTTAAAGCTGTGTGCTTCAAATGTTCTTTTAATATATTCAAAATAGTTTGGAAATATGGTCTCCTGAGGGAATGATAAGACTTAATAAATGGAATTATTATCAGAGGGAGATTGTATACATTTTATTAGTGAGCCAAGATTAACTTCTGATGAAAAAGAAATAGACAGACGCAAGGGTTAAAGTAAAGGGCAGCATTGACAGAAAATTGTAGCTAGACCTACATTAGACCATCTAAAACTTAAAAGCAGACCCACATTTATTTATGCTCTAGTTTATATATACTGAAAACCTTAACGGGGTCCACATCAGTGGAGAAAGATACAGAAATTAAAATTGATTGCTGCCTGCAGAATGAGTTAGAGGAGAATATTATCATATCTGTGTTATACACCATAGCTAATACTGAGGAGGAAAAGGCATAGAGCAAAGAGGTGTCTGCCTTCTCTGAATGCATTTAGAGACAGTGATGAATGAACAGTGTATCCAGTGTTTCTGTTTGGGTGGAAAAATCATCTTAGATCATTTTTATTTACTCAGTGGACACTTGGAGAATAGGTCAAAGCAAAGTCATCCACTAGTCCTACTAGAAGCACCAGGTGTCATTTCTACTTCCATATATAGCTTTGATCCTTGGCTCAAACACTCATGTGAAATGAATCAAAGCTTTACTTTTTGAATGTCACTAAAAAACGCAAGTCCTCCAACCCAATTTTCTTTCTTTCCAGTCCAGCAGAAGGTATAAATTCAAACAAGATCTATTCAGAGATACTCAACCTCTAAAAAGGCTCTCATCTTTCCTGTTATCCAGCTAATGCACTGAATGTCAACATCATTCTTAATTTTGCTGCTCAAGCTAGCAGCGCAGTCCCAGATGTACCTGCCATTATGATATGTGCATGGGGCACAGTAAAATTCCCTTGTAAAAATTTCTATATAAATAAAGGTTTTTCATCTGGGGCTGTGATATTGAATTCTCCCAGGATCAGTCTCTGAAAGGAAAATAAAAACCACATTCAAGGCTTCTGGAAATTTTATTCATCTGCATATTATCTGTAGAGCCTGTCCAATCAATTAGGATTTACTGGATACAGACGGTTCTGGGGAAAAAATATTCCTGCTATAATGAGCAAAATCTTTTGAGAGGATTTATTTCTTTATCACTTGTGGGAGAAGGCAAATGGTGAGGGAAAGGAGTTGCTGAAGGTAACATACAGGGGATAAGGCACTGTGCAGAGGTACTACCTAGGTCTGGTTGGTGGTCTCTGTAGTTCCTGTGCAGTAAGGTGCATACTTATGGCTAGAGATTCTCCAATTTTCTTCTTGCTTGGTAGGATGTGCTGCCTTCCAGCTGAGACCTACAGCAGGGTGGTCTTAGCAGTCATTTCAAGACGCTGACAAAAAATATTGAGTTTAGGCCTCCATGAACTGGTAGTCTTCTCCAAGTGGGACCTGTGATATTTCAGACCCTGTTTTTCCACCATTTTATCCTTTATTCCTGTTGATTTATCATAGATGGATGTTCGCTCCCATACCCTTTTTTAGTTTCTCCTTCATAAAGCATCCAAAACCTTTCCATGAAAATATAAAAAGAAGTAATAATCAGCAGTGAAAATCAGGTTAGATGTCCCAGTCTGAGTGAACTGTGAGCAGAAACATTGCTTCAAACATTGACAGTCACTGCTTAAAAATATATTATTAAAAAAAAAAAATCAACAAAACTATAGTCAGAAAAAGAAGGCCCAGTGACAGTCAGCCTTCCTATTCCTTGGAGAGAAAACTGTACAATCTTAGAAGGGTGAAAGCACATACTTATTAAACCAAAAAGTAAAAGAAAGACTGCAGTAAACCTGCGCAGCAGAGCCTACATAAATGAATTTAACAGGCAGTTCTCTGACATAATTCATCACAAAGAACTTATGGAACTCATAAACTTTTCTTCATCTTGGAACTCAAATATAAGATAAAAATCCTTCTCTGAAAGCTTCTGGAAAAAATAACACGGGTACAGTACTTCTCAAATGCTTCCCATGAGCCACTAAAGGAGAAAAACCCAACTCAGCAGGAGTTGTTACAAATAGTCATGATATTCTAACCCTTAAGGATTTATAAAAATACACCTTTCTCTCAGGTAAGTGTATCTTCCAGCTACACAACACCTGACTATAAACCAACAACTTGGCCACGAGAAGCGTATCACTCTGTACACCAATATCCCAACTTAGAGTGGCATCATGACTTGTCTTAAATGCCATAAAGAGCATGGTCAACTCTCACAATCCAAGATCAAACATACTGTCCTGCTTTTGTGAGGTACTTCATGTACTGTACAATATTTCTTCATGAAAGAGAAAAAAAATCAGCCTTGCTTTATAACGAACTCACAAATCATAAAAAGTTGAAAGATCTACTTAGGACCGTAAACTTTTTTGTCAGAGCAACCACATTGTGTAGATCAAGAGATTTCTTAAGGTAGATCTACAAAATGTACTCAAAATATGAAACTGTGGTCTTGAAGGTGTAATTCTACCAAAATACAAGACTCTTGGACTCTGGAAAGATGCTGTTTTTATATCACGCTGCATTTTTTTCGAGTGACTTCCTTCACAATTTCTTGTGATTCACAAGTTATTTCATCTGGTTTATTTCCTCCGGTTTATTGTTGTTTACTATTAATTCTTTTACTAATTTTCTGCATTATAGGTATTAGAAGTCTTTAAAAGCATTTGCTATAATCTAGTCAGCTGAAATTACTTGCAAATCATTTTTCAATTCTATCTACACAATTATTTCATGTTTGGGGTTCAGAGCTTATGGAACACCTCATCTAGTCAGTATAAGCATTTCAAGTTTTGTTTCTGCCTTGGATATAGTAATTTATATTACTTTCATTCTTATTAGTTGATCAGAGATTGCTTACTCATTTTCCTTACCCCTGTTTTAGAGTTTTTGATTCTGCTGCCATATTTAAAGTAGCTCCTTTCTCAACATTTTTATGTGTAGCTGTCTGAGTTTTCTCTTTTCCTGCCCTTATTTATTTATGTGTTTGAAAAACTTTCATTATTTGTTTTAATTTTATTTCCAAGTTTCAGCTCAACTAAGCTTTTGTTCATTCTAGTTTTATTTTCACCCTTTCTGACCTCTGAGACATAGCTCTTCTTGCTGATCAATCCCTTTTTTTATTCCTTTTAGATTCTTTATGTACTCTTCATATCCTATGTCAGTTGTTTCTTCCTCCAGAGATGTCTGTATCCCTTTCCTGCTAAAGTTTTTGTCCTCTTGCTTGAAATGCAAGTTTCAAATAGTGTTTGCACCTTTGACTTAATTCTGTGCTTCCACTATGTTCAAATTCTTGAGTTTATGGTTCAGTAAACCCTAGTAACTAATTTCTTAGTTTCTCAAAGTGTAGTCTTCTAAAATCCCAGACATTAGCCATATATTCTTTTTGTTTGTCTTCAGTTTAAAGTGAATTGAATAATTTTATTACTTGAAACAAGATAATTTTTTACAACTAGGCCCTGTACTTCTGTTCCCTGCTGCTTACTTAAAGTAACTCTAAAGTAGCATTTTTTACTTTTCTAAGTAAAAATAAAAAAAAAAATTACATTTTTTACTTCATAAACTATTTTGTACATATGTTTGCCAGTTGATAAATTGAAGGATATTTCAGACCTACCAATACGTATGGGGGCATTTTTTTTCTCATAGGAATGTCAGAAAATGAAAGTCTCCCACGTAATTTTTCTTCTTGCTTCTTTCTTTCAGACTCTTACAGAGATCACTACTGCAATCCAAGCTTGGATGTTGGGGACTAGAGGAAGGTCCCATTAGTATAGTTCCTAAACATACCTCTCCAGAGTTACTTCTGCCTTGAGGGATTCTGTTTCATAACTGTGGAGAAAAAACAAATTAATAGTCAATCACTATGTTATTTTTTATCCTTTCTCTCCCTCTCCATTTTTCTCCCTTTCTTTCCATCCTGCAACAGAAATTTTTATTTGTTTAATTTATTGTCCAACCTGTTTGAATTGTACTTAAGTATTTTAGCTGTTTGGGTTTGGTCTTAACATAGTTCTCAATCAGAATACCTGCAATAAATCTCTGGAAATACCATGCCTATTACTTACATCCTGGTTTTGGTTTTGTTTTTAAAATCCTGAAGTTTTTCTTTCCCTCCATTCGTATATTGGACAATACTCTTAGGCACATGGTGTGATTCCTGGGGATGGTCCTGTGCAGGGCCATGAATTGGACTTAATGATCCCTGTGGGTCCTTTCCAACTTGGGAAAGATTCTGTGCTTCTGTATATACCTGTTTTACATGTTTCCATGTATATCAGAATTTGTAGGACTTCACTGACTACCTCCTAGGCTTGTTAAGGTCAGCATGAATCCTAAAACCTTGTTAGGTTATTTAAGCAGAGCCTGTTATTTGAGAAAAGTAACCGCTCCATGTCGATATATTAAAATTCCTGAAATGTTCCTGTTAGTATGAGTCCCCCAGGTACAAGTCAATTCTCTAAGACTCTACTATATTTTTCCCATTTCTTGAGGAAATAGTGTAATTTCCTGAAATTCCATTTCCCTGCAAGTCTTCTTTTTATATCCTATGTATAATGTACTTCATATCAGTGAGTACTTGATGGCATCATTTATTCTTCCAATATGAAGAATAATATGCAACTTCTTCCTTACTACAAAAATCAACAATCTATGTCTTGCATTCTTTTTCAAAGGTAAATTCAGATTGTATGATTCTTTGCAAATTAGGAAGTCCAGAGTAATCACAAAGGAAAGAAGGAATGTTACTGTTAACATTTCTGTGCTTTAATATTTCAGAGAAGTAATTTCAGAAACACCATTTTGCTATTATGTTTAAATTGACTGATGAGGCCAGGTCTGTCATTTTTGGCTATCAAGTTACAAATATATTTCATAAAAGCATAATGCCTTCTAAAATTACTAAACCAAAAATAGTCTCAGATTTTGAAATACTGCAGCCCATGTAAAGATGTCTATATTATCATGAAGAAATTAACAAAATGATAAAATTATATGTTTTATAAATTTTTTACAAAGTCATATCTGTGCTTCTGGCTCAGAACTGAAAGAGCTCTATAAATCTAATGGAACACAGAGTTCAGAATTAAACATTGTCATTAGTTGGCCATTTTACATAAAGTTGAGTAATGCAAGAAAACCTCACAGTACTCCTCAAATCAATAATTTAGAGATAACTTGGAATTTAAAACGTTCATGTTCGCTTGACATAAACACTCCTCTGGAAGAAAATGTAGTTAAAATGTATAAATCATCAAGATATGCAAATGTAATCTGTGTATGTAAATGCAAAAGTGATGATCAGGATGATACAGATCTGCAGCTTGGCTGCTTTTGCTTGAAACCTGTTTTAAAGCTCTATTAAGTACAACTACAGCAAATTTCACTGTAACAGGTTTGTTAAAAAATCCTTGATATTATCCAAACATGCCTGCCATATTTGAATATTTAGTTATGTTCATGGTAGCTAACAGTCTAAGGATTAATAGGAATGCCCACAGGAAGTGGAAAGAAAAACTCCATCAAGTTTCTGCCTGCAAAAGTTTTAATTAAGTGTTTGTTTTAAACAATTTTCTCAAAGGAAAGTCATGTGTTAGGAAAATAATTCCCCAGATTTCATTGCTTTTTAATCAGATGTGCTACATATTTGATTTGCTGCTATTATGCCCTCAGTTTTTGATTCTCTGAAAGAGTTACTGAGAATTCTGAGAATATTATAAAACATTTTAGTCTATTAGACCACAAAATTCAGTGCACAGAATATTTTATCAGGTAAATTCAAAAAATGCTTTGGATTATGTTAGATCCAACATAAATCTATGTTTAGCAATCTATACAGATATTGAGTAAGCCTTTGTAATCAGCATATACTCTTATATTGTTTAAAAAAACTCAAAAAACAAAAAACCTTTGTGCTTCCTTTTATGGATAGATTGACAACTGCTTATATCTTAGTGCCATACTCATTCAGAGTTATATTTCACATGGAAAAAGCTTTGGTAGCCTTTTTAAAATATGAATTGCCTACAATAACTTGTCCAGAAAGATCACATAAGCTGTCATTCACACATTTACCATGGGCCTGAAGAAAGGAGACTTTAAAATTACCTTCTGTCCCGAACTGATACTTAAATGTTATACAGAAGAAAAAAATTCAATAGGAGAAAGTAAGACATAACAGAGTTAAAATTAAAACCCCACATGAACACATCTAATGAACAATCTTGAAGAATTTAAGATGTAGTACATATTCAAACACAGAAAAATATAGCATTGTTACTCTGCTTTGCACCTGAGGTAGTGAAACACTGTCTACTGATTTTCAGAAGAGTCTGCTTAACCCATATCCACTCCATGAATCCTGATCAAATAGGTAAGATGCAATGAAGGCTCAGCTGCTGAGACCTGCAATTGAGAAAAAGATTCTGGACATATTCAGAAACAGAACTTGGATATTTGGGGAATATTTGTGGCTAACTTAAGAGTTTCTAAGGATTTTTTTTTGATTTATTTTTCTTTTTTCCACAACAGAATGGCCATATTCCTTTGTGGATTTCAACCTGAGAAACTTTTCCAAGATCAATTAGGATGTTTGTGGCAAAGCTGTCAAAAACCTAGGAATCTCTCGGGTCCAAGATCAATGCGTTGCCCACAATACTGCCTTCTCTTACTGGAAGTCAGACACTGTGTCTTGCAAGCTGCCTTAATTGCCACATTTGCTTACATAAACACAAGAGTGTGGGAAACATCCTTATCATTGCATGCAACATCTACACTTACTTTTGATACTCATTTGCAGGTCGTCATATTGTGCAAGATTTGCTGATACTAAATAACTTACCTATATCTCTGATCAATAAAAAAAATAGAGTAGTCAAAATCCAGCCTTTACTGTTTATGCTTGAATGATGCTAGAAGCTTTACAAAGTCATTAGTGTCTACCTGACATTACCTGCTAAATATTCACATATGTCAACAAACAGCTTTCTTCTTCTGTTTATGTCTTGGAATACCACATATTTCACTTTCTTGAGTGAAATAAATCAATATAGTACTTTTGATTTTATATCTATGCGACTGGGGATAATCTTATAAGTGAAAATTAAATAATGGACTCTAGAAATATCTAATGAGACATTTTTCAATTTTAAATTTGCTGCAGCTTTATTAAAATACAGGCTATTTTACTGATTAAGTTCTGAAGAACTGAAGCATTTCAGTTGGATTCAGTATCTCCTTTTCATCCCACTTCTCCTTTTCTTTAAATCCCTCCTACTCCCAATATGTTCAGAAATCATTTTACCAAGGCCTGCTTGATGTCAACTTAATCCATTTTATAGCAGCCTTGTGGTATGATTGTCCATGTTGTTCTGGCTATTTTTATTGGAAAAAAACCCCCATACTTGCTCACAACCTCGTGGATAGTAAACAGCAAATCAGGACTTTCTCACATGTAGAACAGAACTGATAATCAAGCATTCTGAGTACGGCGGTTTTTTTAAGATACAGTGTTCTGGAAACATATTGTTGTTTCTTTATGTGATCTGCAATGGTGCAAGTTATGTAAATGCATATGAATAGTGTCATAAATCTATCACTTTTTCATGATTAAATAGGGGGTTTAGATCTTCAAACTATCAAATTTGACATGCTTATAACACCCAGAGTGCTTCATCCTGAGGAAACCATAGGAAACAATCTTGACAGTGTTGAGAGCCTTTACTGATTTCATGGGTAAGAAATTCAGGGATTGGGTTTTCCTATTGGTTAAAACTAGTCTTTTACACTGTTCTGTGTTTGGCCTCCCACACCAGTCTAGGCCTAACATAACAGATGTTGGACAGTGTGAAGCTTCCTTTCCCTACAAGATTTCTTTCACCCAGAACTAAGCTTTTTATTTGGAAATGGAAGAAAAGTCTTCATTTGTTAGTTAGTTAGATACATAGATCATATGATATGTGGGGAAATCTTTTAATTGTCTCAAAAAAACTCTTTAGATGGATCTTACCACAGAGATTTTTGAAGACCCAGTCCTAACTGTGTTCATTAATAGAAATTCTATATCTTAATGAAGGTTGTGAATGTTATGACACCATATTATCTGGAAATTTGTCACTGAGATTCTAATCCAAAGGGATTTCAGATAAGTGCTAAACCATATTAAAATACAGGCCAGGAGTTTTGACATACACAATCTGTAATTTTTTTCCCATATACATTTCAGTTTTGAGTACTGACAGGACATTCCTTTGTGAATTAGTTAGCAACCTTTTTAGGAGAACATTTTGACACAAATTAAGTATATGCTTTTACTTAAAACAAATAAAATTATTTATTTACTCATTCAATGGGAGATTTTGCACTAAGCCTGGACAGATAGAGACTTTCTAGGACATTTCTTGTTTTACAACATCAGATGCAGCTGACATCTTCTCCCTGATCATTTAGTGCAAATGGCATTCTGCCACAACCACAAAACCTAGATAAAGACTTTTAGCTCTAGATGCTTTAGGGATAAAATGAGGCTTTTAAAGCTGTTAGTAATTAGCTGAAATGTTTATAAAAGAAAGAAAAGTAAGTGTGTTGAACTTTTTCTAACTGAAGTATTTACATTTTCTGACTGACAAAGCTCTTTAGTACATTTTTTTGTGTGGGTGTACCAGCTGTTCTATATGTAAAGTTATACTAAGAGTTCTCTGTGACTGTTAACCATTACAGAAATTCTTCCTTGAAAAGAACTGTGCCTTATGGTATAAAGTCTGTCTATCAGAAAGTTTGTTTTGTTTTTTAAATGCATAGTGTAATTTTTCACACCATCTAACTTCAAGTACCTCATTTGCATGCCTAAATTGGAAAATAATCTCCTCCTGAGAATTCAGGTCTCTTAAGCTTGATTCTGACCACTTAAGTCAGACATTTGATAGGAATAATCCATTAACTACAAATGTCTGTGAGAGGAACTAAGTGGGTAGATGAGAGTATCTTAGCTTTATGTAAATCTTACTTTACCATTCAGTATGTATTATATATGTATACATATATATAATGCAGCAATAGAGTATATTATTATGTAGTATGATGTATGTCATAATTAGAAAACTTTTTTATGTTTGTAAATTATCAAAGCATCGTAATTGCATAACATAACATGACAAAAACGTGTGAGCTTGAGAAGAACGCTATGTGGGCTCTACTAACTCAAAGAACAGAGAACAGATCTAGTAGTATCAGGAATTTGTGTAAGAGGCCTGAGAGATTGAGTGCGTACTGCCTGTATGTACTACTAGACAGTTTGCAATCCTCTTTCAAAGATGTAATCTGTATTTTGATTGTCCATTTTCAACATGAAAAGCAATGTTAATGACAAGAAATCAATAAATACTAATCGAACAAATTAATTACAGTGTTTTCCTATTCCTTTGCTGAGAAAAACTTTCTGACCAGCTATTTCCAGGCGTGTGCTTACTGTAAATAGCAACAAAAAGTGTGTAGAATGGGTGGTTGTATAATTTGTTACAGCGGTCAAGCACTCCTAGGTGTTCACTAGCACATCTCAGTTGCAGTGTTATGCCAAATGCTGCATTCTTTTGACTTCCAGAAAAATGTGCCTAGGTGTGCTATAAATATTAATAGCCCCTTTAGTTTCCTATATAACGATTTAAAACTTGAATCAATACACAGTAAAGGACTGATGAAAATAGTGGGGAACAATAAAGACATAGTACAAATTATTTTAATTCTAAAACAAACCTCACTTATTCTGAATGCATAAACTATAATTTCAGAGATGTTAGCAATGAAGTTTCAGGCATTCACCATCCTATAGCATTTGCAAAAGTGCCGGATTCATTCAGAATTCTTAGAAGACTGATGATGTTATACAAGACTTTTTAATTGTAGGTAAAGGGACAACTAAAAGTAATGCATTTTATTTAAGTTAAAAGTCTCACTGACACAGCTAACAGTGAGATCTTTCTTTCCCCAGGTTGTCTGAAGATGAGGGATATCTGATCAGCTAAAGGGCTTGGCTTCCTCTATGCTAAAGGGAGAAAGGGAGGAATGGTGTCTCACAAGAACCTGAGCTCCCAAATGAACGCCAGTTTCTACACCGAGGAGCACTGTGGTTGTATGGCCTAATCTTCCACTTGGCCCCTGGCCTCTTTTCTCTAGTAAACTTCAAATCAGGAGCCTTGTTCTCCTGAAGGAAAAGGAGGACTGTGGCAACCAAAGACTGACTTGGGAACTGCTATCCTAGGATGACAAAACATGTGATTTAAGTATCATTTGCTGCATGCAGTCAGCGAGAAAGTATGAACAACTTATGCTGGGTTTTTGTGCTGTTCTGAATCCACACATCTCATGTAATAACTCATTATTCGTCTTCATGCAAGAAACACAAGGATCTTTTCCTTGCTGCTTGCTGAATACAAAAGTCTAATACTTGTCTAATGATGTGGTGTTTTGGTTTTTGGTTTCAGTTTTGGTTTGGTTTGTACTATAACTGTCAAAATATATATTCTGTAAGGTGTAAAGCTGTTTGGTAACATTTCTATATCTCTTTAACTCTGTTTGCCTTTCAACTCCACATATTCAGCATCAATTTAAGCATAACAGAGATTGAGTCAAAATGGGCTTTTTCCTATTTAAACTAGCATGTATAACACCTTAAGTCAGCAGGCTGAATATATAATGAGTTATTTTGAAAAAAGGTTCTTTGAATATCATTTATGGTACTCATTTGAGAATGACAGGCTAAAAGAGAAAAGACTAAAATATGACAAGGAACTTTATTTCAAAAATCATAGAATGGTTTGGGTTGGAAGGAACCTTAAAGATCATCTAATTTCAACCCATCTGCTGTGGGCAGGGACACCTGCCACTAAAGCGGGTTGCTCAAAACCCCATTCAAACTGGCCTTGAACTCCTCCAGGGATGGGGCATCCAAAAATTTTCTAGAAAACCTGTCCCAGTGCCCTCTAAGTAAAGAATTTCTTCTTCAAATCTAATCTAAACCTGCCCTCCTTCAGCTTACAGCCGTTCCCCCTTCTCCTATCACTACATGCCCTTGTGAGAAGTCCCTCTCCATCTCACTTGTATGCCCCTTCTAGGTACTGAAGCATCTCCCTGGAGCTTTCTCTTCTCCAGGCTGAACAACCTCAACTCTCTCAGCCTGTCTTCATAGCAGAGGTGCTCCAAGACTTCTGATCATCCTCATGGCCCTCTTCTGGATTCACTCCAACAAGTCCATGTCCTTGTATTGGGGACCCAGAAGTCCAAGTGGGCTCTCACAAAAGCAGAGTATAGAAGCACACTCACCTCTCTCAACCTGCTGGCCCCACTTCTTTCGGTGCAGCCAATGATGCAGTTGGCTTTCTGGGCTGTGAGCATGCATTGCCAGCTCATGTTGAACTTCTCATCAACCCTTGTCCCAAGTCCTCTGCAGGGCTTCTTTCGATCCATTCTCCCCCCCATCCTCTACTAATGCTTGGGATTGCCCTAACCCAGGTGCAGGATCATCAAATCGTGTAATCACAGAAGCATAGAGTATCCTGAGCTGGAAAAAATCCACAAGAGTCATCAAAGTCCAACTCCTGACCCTGTGCAGGGCAGCTCAAGAATCACATCATTTGCCTGAGATCATTGTCAAAATTCTTCTTGAACTCTGTGCTCTGACCAC
Organism: Cephalopterus ornatus; assembly: GCA_013396775.1. Classification (NCBI taxonomy): domain Eukaryota; kingdom Metazoa; phylum Chordata; class Aves; order Passeriformes; family Cotingidae; genus Cephalopterus; species Cephalopterus ornatus. The sequence continues at coordinate 47,960 of VZRE01002949.1, forward strand.
TTCCCTGGGGACACTATTCCAGTGCCCAACCACCCTCTGGGTGAAAAACCTTTTCCTAATATACAACTTAAACCTCCTTGACCTAACCTAACCAGCTTCATGCCATTCTTTTGGGTCCTATCATTAGTAACTAGAGAGAAGAGAGGGTCTTGAACTCTGCCTTATTGAACTTCATGAGGTTCACAAAGGGCCCCCTCTCAACCCTGCCATGATCCCACTGGATGCCACCTTTTCCTTCCAATGTGTTGACAGTACCACATAGTTTGGTGTATTACCTATTAGCAAAAACAAAACAAAACAAAACAAAGCCCAAACCTGTCTGTATAAAACACAGAAAAAAATGTTATTTAACTTTGTAAAAATTAATTTCTTTCTCTGAAGTACCACCTAAATTATTGGGACTCATCCAGTAAGTCACTGATGAAGAATTTAGATTGGTAATGACTGAAATAGAGTTGTCCCCCTTCTAGTATTTAGATGTATTGAAGTAATTTCCATGCTTATATTGATGATACTATAAGGCTCATATGGATTATACTCTACTGATTTATGATTAAATGTATTACTTTATGCCTGATATGTTCCCAAGGAAAAAGAGAGCTAATCTGATGTTAGTCTAAGGACCGAAATGCAGGATTTTCATACAATTTTTCCCTTGTTGAGCCATTTTCCACCCTGTATTCTAGTTCTAGATATAGTGTATGAAAACTTGTGTATTCTGTTACTTAAAAGGATCACGGGAATCTGGGAAGTCTCTCTGAGTTACTTTTTGCCTAAATTTTCCTTTTACGATAAAAGTGAAAAGAAAGCCAGAAATCCTTTCAGAGTTGAAACACCATGACTCAGATGTCTCTACTCCTTCCGCAGTGCATCATTTCCAAAAAATCTCAGAGAAGAGGAGGCCATGCCCCCTGTCAGAGACTAGTATGAACAGAAAAATGGAATAGGCAATGTTAAAATCAGTGCAAAAAGAACTTGATAACCTGAGAAGCCAGTTGGTATACTGACAGCTGCATCACTCGTGATAAATAAAGGGGTCTTTGGATCTAACCATACCTCAAAACCAAGTGGCATGAACTGGCTCATATTCTTACTGCTGAAGGGCTATCTCCTCCCTCTCTTGAGAGCAGATTAATAATTGAGCAGAGTGCTTGAAGTGGGGAAGCGTCCAGCATCTGAGCTCACCTCCTGTCTTTCTACCACATAGTGTAGATAGTGAGTCTGAAGCTGGAGCCAAAATTGTAAGGAAAGATCAAAGTTCCATATCCTGGCTAGAATCTATGCCAAGGATTTGAAAAAAGACAGAACTAATTGGAGCAAGATGCAATTCAGACCACTCAGGGCTTATATACTCTCAAGAAATTGATACATTTTATCAGAATTGGTCAGACAGAAGCTTTTGAGAGGTAATGAGCGTATAAGTCTTGTTACTGTACAATTCACTAACTGGAATACAGTTGCTCAGTGTTTTGTAGGCTAGCATACACTCAGGTATCCAAATATGTGAAAATACGTGTTAAATCCATAGAAACTCATTTACACTGGAAGGTCTCTACACTGGAAAGGACGAGTGAAATTTAAGGGAATGGAAACTGAACACCACAGTTTCAACAGAAAAGCTAAATATTTCCAAGGATCTGGTGCTGGCTTTTTTAAATAGGTGAATTAGTATCTGCACTGATTATCTCCAAAATTTCCTTAATTTTCTGGATCTGATATATATAATGTATTAGGGTATGTCAAATTTCGATACTGGGAAGTCCATTAAATTTTTTGGTATTGCAATTTCTTACTGGAAGTTTGAGCTGTTAATTTTTTATTGAGGAGAGTGACACTGAATAATTCCTTCCATCAGATTTAATCTGTTAAAGAATGAGGTTATTTACCTCTCTAATACACTTTGTGGTGAGGTTGTGCCATCTAGTTCCTTGTTTGGAGTGTCAGTCTGACTTCGTTGTTCATTTTCATCTCTCTGAACAAGAGAGTTTTCTTTCTTATTGTATTAGCTGATAGCCATGATGATATTGCAGGCTACTGGTACGCAGTGGTTGTACGTCATAAAGGTACTATCTTTAGGGTGAGATCTTACGCCACACTTTCATTTGCAAGTTTTTGATTATTTTTTCAGACAAGTGTTAAAAATCCCATAACACTTTGGGATTTGGCCAGCTTTCCTTATCTAAATTAATACCATCATAGACTTAATTAACACCAATATAAATATTCACAGCTGTTTGTATGATAGATCTGAATGCAAAATGCTGTGTTTGCATAAGGTGTTGCACTACAACATAAAATTTATTGCTTTCTTAGGGGAATGCAAGTTATATGAAAACAGCCAAAAGTAAAATGCAATTAGAAAACAGATACTTTTTAAAGTGCATAATTGTTACTATAACAGTCCTATCATCTGTGTTAGTGAGAAGCTTTTGCAAATACAGAAAAAAAGCACAACATTTCTGTTTATTACACACGTATGAAGGGATATCATTGCTGTTAGAATTTAAAATATGGTTTGCAGATTACACTTCGGAAAAAAATTGTCTTTCTTCTAGTTAAAAAAGCTTAAATTGTTTGGCAAATAGCCTTTTCAGGGCAAAGTCTTCTAGGTATTTCCTGTATTTACTTGAAGTTTACCTCTCAAAAAAAAAAATTATTAAACATATCTGTTTAAGGGAAAAACAATGACTAGAAAAAAACCAAACAACAAGAGCCAAGTAAGAATAAATACTTTCTGGATTATCCCTAGGACTTTACACACACTCACACACAAAAAAAAAGAAAAAAACCCAAAAAATCAAAAAAGACAATGTTAGTTGAAACTTTGCCATTATCTCAAGCTTAAAACTTGTAAAATTTCTGGTCACATCAATGTATTAACTTCAAGTCTTTGTCAATCAGAAAATGAGGAAAAGCAGTACTTCAGAACAACTTGAGTACAAGGACTTTAGTCATATGTAATAACTCTTGCAATTTAAAAGTAATAGGGTAAAAAGTGATTTCTGTATTTGCTGGAAAGCTTGCAAACTGGAAAACGGAGTTAGAAGCATTTAACAAAACAAACTATATCAAAAGACCAGTATTGAGAAGGAAAATATGAACTCTCAGAAGTCAAAACTACATGCTAAATCATAATTTTGTCCCTTTTGAGCATGATAATATAGTTGCTATAATCATTCTATTAAATTATTTTTATCACAGACATTTCATACAGTGAATGGATGGTAGTTTTCAAATGGACAGCAGCAATTCAGTACGTTTTATCTTCATTGTTAAATGTCATAGTCACATATTTACAACATAATATTCAAACTTCCTCTTAAATAGACTTGGCATATTTAGTTATTATTTTCATGGACTTTCCTATAATGCTTATGCCCCTAGAATCTGAATGATCCAAAAATTAATTGATCTCCATACACTCCATAGTGAGAGAGAGATTGTCTTAAATGATGAGTTTAGACAGAGACTGAAAAGATACACTGATATTTGAGGTCAAACTTGATTCATGTAAGTCTTGAAGGGAAATTGGCTACTTCTAGGCCTTTATGTTCACAGCACAGGTCCATTGACTTTAATTGCAGCTGTGAATATTTACTATTGATGAAAATGAGACTCTAAGGTGTCAGTGTGAGTAACAATTAAAAAAAAACCCCAAAATACCAAAAAGAACCAAAACAAGAATCCAAACCCCAAAGTAAAGTCTTCTTTAAAGTCATAGAAAGTTGCAAACAGAATATGTAAAGGATGTAGCTTCTGCCACACAAATAAAACACCTTAATCACAGAAGCTTTTTTTCTCCCCCTGCAAAATTTTTGCTTTTACAGCTTAACATGCCTTCAGGTAATTTGGTGGAAGGTTTAGGGATTCTTCTGCTACTTTGTTACACAAGCCTACGTTACATACACAACTGTATTCTCTACAGTATATAGAATAAAATTCCTGCCAAAAATATGATTAAGCTCTCCACAGGGATGTGAACTTCAAATCATGTTTTTTATGGACAACCTTATATTATTTTCTTAATTGGTATTTGCCATCCTATTGCTTGAGTTTTGACCATTAGTAATCTGTGAACATGAATTTTTAATGTGTAACACCCTTCTTTATTAAGAGGCTAATCAAAATCAATACTATAAGTTGTATACTTTGTTACTGCAACCAAAATCTCTCCACTCTGCCACTTGAACTGATTCAATACCTGAGAATATAATGAGTGCTCTCTAAAACAAAACTCTCAAGGGAGGACATCAGCAGCAGATTTCACAGGTATTTGCTGTCATTTGCATTCCCTTCAAACATTGAAGGGAATCATGTTTTAGCAAGACAGATTCTATTTTCCTGCTTTCTTCAAATATGTCTTTTTAAACTGGTAGTTTCTCAATATTGTAACTTTATCATCTGAATTTTCATTCCAACTCTATCTTTCAAATATGGAGAGTCCAACCATTCCTTCCCTATGTACATTTATTTTGATGTCTGTTGCCTTAACTACTACTGCCATTTTTTCACTAGTTCCTATTTATTCTGATATTGCCCCAGAAGTCCATATTTTATTTTCTTTATTCAAATAGTTCTTATTTTTGGTATCTTTTTCCTCATATAATCTGTAGTTTCCTGCTAAAGCCTTTCAAAAATGGCTCCTCCTAAGAATTGTTGAGTGGTTCCTACTCCTCCCCTTCCTCTTCCCCTTTTTTCCTTCTGCTGTTTTCTTTTTCTTTACATTTATTTATCAGCCTGTTTTTATTCCTTTCTTCTTTTTCAGTTACTTCACCTTGCTTTCCCAGGACCTAGTCTCTATTTTTATTCGTCCTTCGGACAATGTTGTTGCTATACTTATTTGCCTTTTTTTCTTGTGGCCTGCAAGTGTTATTCTAATGTTCTGTCCCTGAGTCAGTAAGAAAGCTTCCTTTTCTGTGCTGATTGGGTTTATCCTCAAGAAAAGATGCTGACTTGAGTGGCACAAGCATGACAGAGTTCAAGTACTTATGTTCCTCTTCACAGAGTACAATGGTAACTTTGTTCCTAGTTTATAAAGGGTACATTTTTTGGGAAATATCAATATTTTCACTTGTTATTAATTGTAATGTAGATTTTGGCGTAAAAAGATATGCCCCAAGAAAAGCTTGAAAGTTCTCTATTAGTTTTAACCAGTGTTTTAATTAATGATGAGCTAAGGCTTTCTCACTGATCACAAAAGAGAAATGCACATATCAAAAACAACCTGGAAATATAGGTTTCATAGTGACTCTCTGATAACACAGTGGATATATATTAGATACATGAGAGAGGCAAAACCTATTTGGACAAAAGAGGGACACTTCTGCGTTGCATCATATTAATTTATTCAATTCATATGAGCAATAAAGCTATCACAATTATTACAGTATAAATGTATATATACAGTATATATAGTATAAATAGTAAATATAGTATATTTATGTATATATAGTATAAAAAGCTATCACAATTATTACAGTATAAAATGGGAAACCAAAAGTTGTGTCACTGTGCAACAGTGACAGAAAAGGAAAAATAACATTATCAGGTTTTGTTCTACAGATTCTCTTTTCTATCCCACAGCTTGCCCTGCATATATTTGCTTATAAAAATAAGTTGATATGCCTAGCATCAGCTTGAAAGAATTCCTAGGAAATAGATACACGGACATTGTGTCTTCATTCATTTCTTTTTCCTCGTTGCATTTACTTGAAATATTTCTCGTAAAGAAATCCATATTAAGAATCCAATATTCAGTTTTTTTTTCCTGTAAGCAACACACACAGCGTCATAATCATCGTTATGAGAGTCATCTCACTTCATTTTAGCCACCTAAATGTTAGAAGCCAGTTTAGCTAGATGTCTAATGTATTTGTTAATGATTTTGTTGCTGAGGAAGAAAGATAAATACCTCCTGAAAAATTTTCATCCCAACTATGTCAGATGATATACCTTAGGAGACTGTTAGGTCTCTGTCTACTGACATAATTGTCATGAAAATTCATAACCGGGATAAAATTCATATTGAAGTTGAAGGTTCTCCATTGGACAGAGTTGAGACAACTAGTTTAACTATACAAATGATCATACATACTTTCAAACCTTGTAAATGACTGGTAATGAGGAGGTGGTTATGTATCTTTTGTCCTTTGTCCTCTAGTCAGAGACACAAGTATCATTTATAAAATTTAGTTTATGGTATAGATATTTGTCTACTGCAGTTAAAAAAAAAAGACATCATGTTGTTACTAGAACATATGAATTTTCAGTTCATACTAAACTGTTTAAACTCTATGAGGCTGGGTATGAACTCCTGGCTCTCATTACGACTTTGCTTTGGATTTTCACTGGTGACTTCAGGGAACTTAGATTTCACAGAAAAATCTTTATATCCTACACAAATGACATTCTCTCTGACCAAGGTTTCACAGAATGAATGTGTGAATTATTTGCCATTCCTCTCTTTGCTAAATAAAGTAATACATTTTTTTAACCCATTTATATTGGCAGAGATATTGCCAGTAACCAATACCTGAGGTGCAGTTTTAAAAGTGGTTCTGTGACACATTTAGTATCATTTGTGATGTTGACATATCTAGAATTCCTTAGAGTTAACAGAAGCTGTTAATTATATCACTTTCAGTAGCTAAACTGTAGTAGCTGTTACTTATTGAGTAAACAAACTTCAATCAGCTATAAGACTTTCCTGCCTCATTAAGGATCTTAAAAAAAAACAAAAAGAAGAGAGTTGACTTTTTTAAAAGGCAGAATTACTTTATAAATCCTTTAGGTATAAGACACATAAATTTTTAAATTGCAAGGCGTCAATGTAATTAACTGGTGTTTTAGAGATATATACATTGAAAGGCATGTGAAGCAAAGAAAAATGTCCATTTTCAGGGCTTATTTGCTGAAATCTGCCTTAAGCTGACACCTGAGTAAAGTTCTCATTTTTGCTAATATTGCAAGCCTTATTGCAGGCATTTTTTTGCTGATATTGATGAACTAATAATTTTAATCAGTGATTGTAATCCATAATTTTAGAAGAGGTGTATGAGTTTTGAAGTGGGTTTGGATTAAATACTGAGGTGGTTTGAGAAAAGTATGACTTATGATAAGGATGTAATAAAAAAATCAAAATGGCATTTAGAAATCTGAAGAAATATGTTCAAGGTTAATTCAATCTGCTTATGTGTCCAAAATGTGCTTTTAAATGATGATTTTACATTATTGTATTGGTGTAGCCCTCTCCCTCTGTCAATGCACACGGAGCTGAAAAAAACCTCAAATTGGAACTGGAGTAAATTTCAGTTATGCATAGCTGTGGACCTGTGTGAATAGAAAATGTTTCTTCATATGCCTCCAGGGAAACTGGTACATGCTCTCAAAGTGAAAACCAAACTCATAGTTGGACGTGAGGGCAACATCTACAGTAACAGACAAAATGCAGCAGGGGATAGGCACAGCCAACGGTATGCAATTATCTGGGGTTTTTTTTCACATTTGGTATGTTCCCTAGAACAGCTACACTTAGTGCAAAACAGATCTCCCCTGCCTATTCCTATCCATGATCTGAGGGAAAGCTCAGCTCAGGGAATATTTCAGGGGACTTCAGGGATAAAGTACTCTTTTTGGAGGGAATAGAGAGTTTTAGCCACGTGAACACAAGCTGTGCTGCTCCCCTTACTGTGAGGGCCAATGAACAAGGCCTTGCCATTGTATTCAATAGTATAAAATAGGACTACAAGAGATGTCTTTTTTCACTCTGTGGTCCTTTCTAACAGGCAACTCTGAAATGCTATCATAAACTGATAATGTTCCACATGGATGTAATTTTGCTCTCTTGGCACACTTGTCTTAAAAGTCTCTCCCAGATGTGGATTCAACTGAAGATTTGAAATCAAAAGGACTGAAGAGTGCATGACATTGGATATAAAGAATATGTAAGAATTTCTTTTAATTAAACATGCAAAAGGTAACTGGAGGTTCTTCAAAGCGGAAGAAACAAACGAAAAAGTAGGTATCTCTGAACTGAATTAAAAACTTTTTTAAGAAACGGAAGTTAGACTTAAAAGGTAGGAGGCATCTTCCAACTATATTTACTGACTGAAATATCAAAGGGATAATCTGTTTAGGGCAAGACTGGGATCCGAGAGAGCACAGAAGGGTTAAAAAAGTGCTATCCAATGAAAACATTAGGACATACTTGGAGTTATCCTAAAGAATGTTGATTTTTTGAGTTTCAAGACACATTATGAAATTAAAAAGTCTTCACAACCTTTCACTTTGTACACTTGGTATGAATTCTGACAGAATCAGTCTGGATGAGCTTGGCAGGGACTTCTGGAAATTGCCTAATCCATTTGTCTTTCTCACAGGGAAAGGTCACCTACAGGAGGTTGCACAGGGCCAAAGCCAGTTGAGTTTTGAATATCTCTAGCGATAGATACTCCTCAGTCTTCCTAGGAAACTTATTCCAGTGTTTGCCCATATCACAGAAAAAAATTTCCCTTATGGTTAAATGAAGTTTCTTATGTTCCAATTTGTGTTTCTTGCCTCTTGTCCTGTCTCTGGGTACCACTGAGTATACTCTGTCTCCCTCTTCTTTACTGTTACCTCTCAGGAATTTATGCACATGGATAATCCCTTGAGCTCTCTTTTCTCCAGGCTGGAGAGTCCCCAAATCCCTATACCTCTCTCTTTTAGTGCCGTTAAGACCTTGCAGTATATAGATTTCCAGAAAAACTAAATATCTTTGCCTTGTTTACAGCAACAGAATGTATTAGGCTTCACAAATTGTCATTCCTCTAAAAGTAGTTCTTTTCAAGTCTGAAATGGCACAGTTGCTTTAATTGGAGAGACATTGTTGCTATTCCAGGAACCCTCCTTCATTTTCTCCCACCCTGCAAATATTGTTCTGCATCTGCAAAATCAACAAGAAACTTATGCAAAATTATTTCTTCTATTGCTGAGTCTACTACCTCAAGAAAGAGTATTGAATACTTCTGACTGATAAAAACATAAAAGGTTTAAATATGTTTTTTTCTTACATATATTAGCTTTCATAGAGTAATTTACCATTAGAAATGTAATTAGGAAGTGCTGATAATCCCCTGAGCTTTTGGTCTATATTATGCTCTGAGAAAGCAAAAATACATAAAACCATCAGGGATTTCACTATAATGTTACTGCTTGGAGATATTATATTTTCACATATGATTATTTGCTTTTTAGTACATATACGCCTGGATAATGACTCCATTTCTTTCCAAAGGGAGCCAATCTAGGGGATTTCTTTAAATGCAGAAGGGTGGCCTGACCAAAATGTTCCTTCCAATGCAATTTTTTTCTATGATTTCATTAAATACAGTTGCTGGTTGTGTAGATAAACTAAGTTCATGTTGCCTTCATTACTTCTTAATACAACCAGTGACATATCTGCTAAAAATATAGGAAAAATACATTTAAGAAAGGATTATAAATAATAATTTAGATGCATTTTCATTCTAGCTACTAAAATGGCACTTATTGGTCTTGTCTTTATAAATTCATAGCACCAACTTGTCATTCTAAAAAAAATCCAGGTACTTTTACATTATTTTTCTTAGAACTCTGGTTTAGGGCTTACTGTCTGTTTTTATGGACCAATGGTTAATCTCTGGCTCAAAGAGCCAACACACAGGATTAGGATATGCGCAAGAATAACCAGGTCATGTAATAGTGGGCATGTTTCAATATCCGAATAGAATCATTAATTTCTATTATTATTACTTGTTACTTAATACTAGCAAGAAAACCTTCTCTTTATTACAATTCAAGAAAAATACTACCACTAAACAGATGTTGCACTTATTCATAAGATATTAAATAGGAGTCACCAGATGGTGCTGTAACACCTAATTTTATGAAGTCCTTTGTCTGAACAAACAACAGGCTGTCTCTTCAGCCACAGGAAAAACTATACGCTTTCTAGTTCAATGATGCACTTCATTTCAGGGAGAGCCCTTGCAAGCAACTAAAATATGTGCTTTTTAGTTTGCTTTCATTCATCAATCATTTTTGTTGAGATAAGTAAATTTTTTGTGTTTGGGCTGAGAATCCTAAAACAGATGAATTTTCTCCATGCAATGTGTCTCTGTGAGATGAAAAGTAGGTGGTGTAAAATTAGCACCTTAGGAACATAAGGTAAACTGCTAATTTCATTCTCAAGATTGACTATCCCTTCACAGAAGACTAACAGTTTGGCCATGATATATATTAAAAAAAAAAAAAAACAAAAACAAAAACCAAACCAACAAAGTCTTCTTTCATCCTTTTTTGGTTATACAGCAAAGAAAATTTCCTAAGTGGAGCACCTCGACACCACTCTTGAACAGTTGCAAAAGGAACACTGAATCCCACGATGAATTACACAAGATTTTGAATTCATGGCATCTGACGCTTCGTATTTTAATCTATGTATTTAGATGGATTAAAACATAACACAAATCTCTCTGTAAGTATCCATTTTACATCTAAAGTATTGTCAGTTCAGACACGTGTTGCCCAGTACCATTGATACATTGTTATGCTTGTGATTGCTTTGACCAGAAAGAATATTTGCTTCTTTGGCTCCATGACCTTTGAAAGAATTACAGACTTACTTTTATGTAAAAAGGAATGATAAAAAGCTTGACATAGGATCTCTTTATTGACTTTAAAATCTGTACACCTATAAATCTTCCCTAGAAATACAGCCAGGTATTATTTGCTTAGAACCCTTTGTCTATTTCTACATCTCCAGTAAGAATTCTAGTAGTGATTCCTCACACAATTCTTCAGTATTTCCCAAAATACGCTGAAAAGGATTAAGAGAAGGAAGTATGGGACAACATTTTTTTTTAATCTGAAACTAAAAGGAGAATTGGGAACTTCATTCCTCTGTTTTAATTATATTTCCTCAATCACTTTGTATACTTCAATCAACTTTTCCCCTTCATACTTGCTTACTCATGGTTTCATCTTGTATTTTTGCTATCAGGTACACCTCCTTCTTGTTATGATACAGAAGAGGCACTGAAAAGCCTTTTTCTATCAGCTAGAAAGAAGTGTGAAATATTTTATTCACATGTGCCAGAAAGAGAGCATGATGCATTCTCCCTAAAACTTGAAACAAGATCTTCTGACTTCTGATACATACTAAGAATAGATTGTGCAATAAATATCAAAATCAGCATTGAAAACATACGAGAATACATGCAGGAGCTCTTATTCCAGTAAGGATTAAAATTAATAGTACAATAAAACATGTTCTGATTTTTTTTTAAAAACTGATCAAATGCTGCTTCAGAATTTCCAGTCTGGCATACAGTTTGTCTTCAGGCCAGAGGACTACACTATTGATCTTAGGTTCTGTGTACCCTTGCATACAAAAGTAGGTGAGGATAAGAAAGAAAAACACTCTACAAAACTTATATTCAGAAGAAAAAAATATCAGGAAATAGTGGAATAAAATAATAGATTATTGAATGTTTGACTATAAACAAAATCTAATCTTTATTTATGCACATTATATTCTAGATAATTTCAGTCCTCTAAATGATAACTGTCCTAAAACAAATGCTTTCAAAATGCAACTAATTCTAATGTAAAATCTTCAAGACATCTTCTGGTTATTTATTTATTTAAATACTGAATTAAGCTAGCACTTAAAAATACATATTTTATAGCTTGAATTTGTCAATTTTAAACTTGCCATATAGGTTGGAACACACAACTGAATGACTGTGTATTACAAGAGCTTTTATTATATGTGTTGTTAGCCTGTAGAATATCTGAGAAAAAAAG
>VZRE01002951.1:0-103452 GCA_013396775.1 Cephalopterus ornatus
ACCTGGGCACACTCCTGGCTCACGTTCAGTAAATATTTTACTGATATGTTATTTTGATTGAAAAATAGCCTTCACTAAATCAAACTTTTCCACAAGAAAATGTCTATTGAGCCAAAATACTGTAAATAAATTAAATATTCTGGGGCAAGATCAATGCAATATGAGTCATTTCAGGATATTTAAGCTACCTGCAAATGGCTATACCTGATGGCATTTATCCTAAGGCATTTGTGCAAGCAGCTGAAGCAATTCTACTGCAGTTAACATAAAACTTATGAAGTGCAGGGGAAGTATGAGTAGAAAAGAATAAAAACGTACCTGGTTTTAAAGAAATTAAAACTGAAGGAATTACAAACTTCAGTTTACTTTCAGTTCCCAGAAAACCAGGAAAAATAAACTTTTCATAAGTACAGCTGGTATGAAGGAGATTAATACACATCAGTGTTGATTTGTCAAGAAAGTACCTTGCTAAATGAATCTCATTTCTTTCATCTACTTAGAGTTCTTTACAGAGCACCAGGAGTAGTAGTTGCCATACTTGATTTGTGGTTCATTTTTTGAAACTTTCTGACACTATCTTCACATAAGTAAACTATACGATCTTCAAGAGAGATGGTCTTGCTGGAACTCTCATAGGACTGACAGGAAAACAATACACTATTACAAAGAAAACAACAAAAGTATTATTAATGATTTATTACTTAAATGTAAGAGAATGTATAGGGCAATGTTCCACAAGGATCTGCCCTAAATCTGGTGATACTCAGTATTTTCACTAACAACTTAGACGCTGGAATAAAGAGTGTTCCTATGAAATCTGCAGACAGCATCAAATTGAGATGGCAAGTAGGAAGACAGAATCGCAATTCTAAACCATCTTGAAAATTGGAGGAGCAGCCTGAAAAGGATGCAACTGGGACAAGAAGATATAACTATAATTAGGTAGAAAAGTTAACTGCATAAGTGCAGGATTGGGAGCAACTGATTAGGGAGCACTTCTTTGGGAAAGGATCTGGGTGTTACAGTCAACTGCAAGTCAACAACACAATGATATTGTGAAAAAGACCAGCATCACCCCGGGATCTGCATAATCAGATGATACATGAAGGTACACGAAGACAATCTCTCACTCTTTTCATCACTGGTAAGATCTCTGTAGGGAACAATTTTGGGACACTTCTCTTGAAAAGAGATGTGAACCACCTGTAAACGGTGGTTCACTTGAAATTTAATCATCAGTGTACGTATAACCATCTTTTCTCTTATCCCTTAACTTAAAATGTTGTTCTCTTTCTTGGTGCATTAATACCAGATAAACCATGTAATACCTTTAAACACACATAAATGGAGCTGTACACAACATCCTACATGATTTGTACAATGGTTTTCTTCTCTTTTGTTCTGGGAATACCTGACCTGCACCCAGTATGCCTTTTTGATATTGTCGCATTAGTCCTAATCCTACAATCACCTAAATGTCCAAGTCTTTCCCTCTCACTTAGAGGAAGGGAGGAGATGAGAAGGTATAGGAAATATTCTTGTCATTAGTCCTTAACTAAATCACCTTGATGTTTATGATGTGAAGTTTTATCGGACTGTTAATCCCCTGGTCTTCAAAGTCATCTAATTTGGCATTAGGACTTTGTGATCCTCCCCTAAAATGACAGTGCCTCTCAAATTTGTATGGTTGGTTTCTGTATAAAACACAACTGTAAGAGCAATTAACGTTTACTCTTTATTCGTTGTCTTTTCCCCTTTTATTTAGGTATATGAATGATGAAAATCTCACAGTGTAAATCATCATGATTTGTTCTTGTGTTTTCTTTTTTGTTTTGTTTTTTTTTTAAACAAAAGTAAACCATATCAGGTTTTAATTCATTAAATTCATAACTGTCATGACCCAACCCTCTATCTGCTAAAAGACTAGCAGGTTGTTTATTCCTTTTAACCCCTGTGATACATTTAGATTGATTGAACATTTTCAAAGCTGACACTGCAAGGGATTTGGCCAAAGGTCAGCTCTATACGAGAGTTCACAGTTTTAAAACACATATTATTTTCTCTCTAAATAACATGTAAGATACTGTTCATGATCCACTATGCCAATGCTTTTCATAGTGCTATAAAACACACTCTTTTCTACATAATGGACTCCTCAAATATATATTGGAACTGACAGAATGGTTCTAGGTTTGATGATAAAATTATAATGTGAAATTTTATGGCCTGTCGTAAGGAGGAGGATCAGGCAGGCAGAATGTACAGCCCAGGTAATGGTTCTTTCTGGCTCTGCACTGATCTCTAAGCTCCTCATATCCACCGACTAAAAAAAGGACAAACGCATTATCCCAAACAGATCAAACAAACAATATTTGAAACACTACTGCCATTATTAAAAATGTTCTGAATGTTTAGCTACCTTAAAATGAATAACATATATTTTTATTGACATTATTATTAGTATAAATATACTATTAGTATAAAATAATATGTATGTGAAGGGATGGGATAGGGAATGCCGGGGCTGACTTGTGCATTAGAGATGCTCTTTTTCACAGTCTCGTGATTCATGCTCTTCCACGGTTTTCTGAAGCAAGTATTTCAGATCCGGCTGCTGCACAAGCCCAACAACTAGTTCTCATCACAAGTTTCCTAAGGACTCTCAGCAGACAGATGGAAACGATACACATGCGCAACAGCCACTCCAACACAATGGAGCCACTGTATCAGTAATGTGGGAAATATAGCATCCCTCCATCCCCGAGCAGGCTCTAATGCACGGGATTGTAACAGCTCCAAAGAAGTGTCTGTGGTCTACTGAGTCAATCATTTGTACATTAAAAAGTCATAGCTGGCACTACTATCTCTTTGGCACAACACTTAAAAAATATCAGTTAAAAAGGAGAAATAAAAGGAACGCACCAAAGCCACAGAAAAGTCAGAGTAATTTAGTTACTTGTAGCCAGAAAAGCGCATAAACACATGCTTAGCTTGACTCTGGCAGAAGTGAAGATAGGGCTCATGTCTTTTGCTGAGTCAGGATCTTATCACTGAACATTACCTAAAATTGCTCTGCTGCTGAACACACTAGGTACATTCTTAATCCAAAACTGTTATCATACCACACATCCCACTGTTGGCAATAATGGGGTAATATCACAACCCGCGTAGCAAGCAAGATGCACGCTCATATATTCCAAAGGCATATAGCTTTTTCAGAGAGCCCCGTGTGATTTGTTCTACATGCACCTTAAAAGCAGTTGTTTCTCACACTGGTACAAACAGCTGCCAGATGAGTGTGTACTGAAGGGCAGCCTGTGAGCCAGCATGACCCAGCTGGACTCCTGAGGCTGGATGGGGCTCTCAGCAACCTGGTCGAATGGAAGGTCTCCTGCCCATGGCAGTGGGATTCGAACTAGATGATCTTTAAGGTCCCTTCCAACCCAAACCATTCTGTGATTCTATGAACTACGGTGTCCATCAAGCAATTACCAAAATTTAGACTTCAAGAGGACTGCCAGGTCTGAGAGCCACCCTGAGCCCCAGCACCCACATTCCCTCAGAGAGGACAAAGCAGAGCTGCTGCCCCATACGTACACTGCTGCTTTCTTTGCTCTTGCTGCTGCCCAGCTGCTGGGTGAGGCACAGCCTGGGGCCCTGCAGCAACCAGGGACGACTTGGGAGCAGCAAACCACTATCCAAGCACAAACACCACGCGGAGTTAGTGACAACTGCACACAGAGCAACCTTTTCCCATCATGTTAAAGGTGTTAAAAACACATCAGTTATTTTTGAGGATGAAAAATTTATCCTGGGATTGGTGGGGAGATTTTTTTTTTTTCCCCCTGCTCACAAGTGTTGCCATGGGATTAAAGGAATGAATGGGAGAGGCTTACGGTTTGTAGCCTTGAGCACCATGTGTCTGAGGATAGAGAAGAGAATATCTATGCTAGAGTACAGGAGGATTTGTTCTTCTCATTCATTTGAGAAAAGGACATTGTGGGAGGAAAAAAAAGGGAAAAAGTAAATAAAAACAGAAAAGCAAAAAGAAGCAAGGCCTAATTCAGAAGTCAGAACAGGGGAGTGAAGACCTCAAAACTACTTCATACTGATTGTCAGCTTTCCATTTATACAATGGCAATAGTAATTATAAAAGCAAATAATCAGACATTAGAGTTGGTTTAATCCTTGCTTAAGTACTGCAGACATATAACTCTGAAAGCATGTACAGTGTGATTATAAATAAAAGCTGTGGTCTGTCATTAAATTGAGCTATTTTAGAGTTTTAAAATATGGCAACTTGGGAATTAACAGTCTTCATGCTGTTGGAGTAACATCAGCCACCAAACTTCAAGCAGAGTCTGTGTTATATTTCAAGATTTTACGTCCACCTACCAAGACTGATTGCCTCCTCTTATTCCCTGAATGGAGAGGGCACTTCAGGACATGCTTCAGAGTATCTGTATCTGGGAATCTACTTAAATGTGTACTCACATAAAGGGATATTTCTCTGAACTAGGGTCTTGGTTTCTTGGAGCTGATGCTACCACAGCCTGCTGAAAACTGGGCCTCCAGTACAAGTCTGGATAATGTGACTAGTGATATATGAATAACAAAGTTTTTAAAAAATTGTCACCTGGCCAGTTTTTTGATTACATATTTATAGACACAGAGGAGTACAGTAACAGACATTTTAAATTTTTGCACAATAAAATGAAAAAAAATATTAATTCTGAAACTACGAGACAAACATTACTTGGTTTTAAATAAAAGAGGGAAATCTACACAAAATCATCTGTGTGCTTCTGTATTTTCCACACAAAGTGCATGGGATCAGCAAAACTCATACAGCCAGGATTTCCTTGGAAAACATTAAGGTCCTTATGCCACTTGAGACATCAAGTCATTACTACTAACCTCTTCCCCCACTGAAAAACTCCATTAGCTTTGAAAAGGATGATTGCTTTAAGGGAAGAACAAAGTGGTCAGAGAAAGAAACCCTCCTTTGGAAAATGCTAGCATTCTCTCCTTGCTGGTGGTGAATACAGACCAGTGTCTTATTCCGGTACCTCTGTAAGAAAGAGGATGCTCCTGCAAAACCCGCTGCTCACGGGGAAGGACTCGGACAATGATCTTCATACAAGCTGCACCCTCGCCCTCTTTACCAGTGCTAGAGTCTCAACCACCACGTATTATGTGGAAAAAAACCCGTTATTTCCACACCTTTCTCCTGCTGCAGATGGGCCGTGCAGATGAGGAACAGTGTGGTGAATTGGAAAGTTTTTTTGCAGACAAAGCTGCAGATCAGCGTGTAGGTGGGGAAAAGCAGCTGACTTGGATAGTAAGATTAGAGAGGAGAAGTAAAGATGGATTGTGTTCCAGATGTGGCATCGAGGTTATTAAAGTCCTCTTTATCAAGCAGTGCAAACAAATGGCCACATATAATTGTTTACAGCTCTGTCAAAGATACCTGAGGCTTAGGATCCTGCAAAACATGGTGCAGAAAAGGGTCTTTATTGGCTGAACAAGCGGCGACCTGTTACTGAATGTGTTTGTTAGCACTTCCAACGTGATCGTGTGTCCTGAGCCATGATATGAAATAAAGGGCCCTTTCTGCTAAAGAAAACACTCCTCTGTCCCAGAAATTGTAATAACACTTTTTTCTATAGTGAGGATTCATTACATCTGGCCGTTTTTTCCCTAACCTTTTTGGCTTGCTTAGCTGCAAGGCTACATTCAGGATACTTCTGGCTCCTAAAGGGGATTGAGTTTTCCTTTATATTTTGAAATAGGCATCAAAGAAAGCTGATGATTTTTGGCAATTTTTGATGACTTCAGTAGATAGTCCCCTGCTTTGCTTTGTGGACTTGGTCTGGGTTTTCTTTAGGTGCCACAATGCTATCGAAGTACAAATTACTGTACATGCTCTTTGCTGACATTACAAGCTGAAATCTGGCATTGAAAGCAACTTAACTGAGCTGAGATAGGGGCATGTACTCTGCAACAGATTAGTGTAGCAGCCAAAGGAAAAGCTCTTATTTAAGTAATGCAGAAGGCTTTTGTCCATCATAGTACATGCTAAATCAGTGACCTGAAACTCTTGATGAGTCCTCAGCAGCTAAGGAGAACTGCATCCTCGTGTTTTTACAGTGCAGACTTTTCCTTTCCAATCCCCTTCATCCTTTTTTCCTACCTCAGTACTTTGCAACATGAAAAGGATGGAAGCAAAAGTTAACATGCTTTAGCAGTCCCCACAGACTGCTTAAACAAACACTGTGATTGCAATTTAGACAATCTGGAGTCCATTCAATATTAAATCCCCATCCCAGGCTACAACTGCCAAACAAATAAAGGATTCATGGAGTACTTTACACTGTCATTTACTACCACAACCATTGTCACTTGACAATCCAGAGGAGGAGCCTGCAAGGTCTGATACTGCACCAGCTACATCTGTCAACAAGAAGACAGAGAGCTCTGCTAAGCAAACAGGCTTGATCCTGCTTTACACAGTCTCCCTTTGTCTTGCCCCAGCTGAGCCTCTTCTAATCTTCTCAGGCTATCTTCAGCAGCACAAGCAAGAACTTCTGCTGGAACCAGGCAGACAAAAGATGCCTTTCTTCACCTCTCTGGACTGTTTAAATGTTTATGCCACTCCACCTCTGTCCCCGCACCTTTATCCCACGTCCCCACCCACTGCACAACTGAAATGAACATGAACTGTTTGCCACAGAAAATTCTACCAGTGTTATGCCAGCACACCCATGTCAGAGGAGGGGGGAAAAGCCTCCATATTACCTAAAACAATCTTACCAAAACAAAAATTTGTAGGTTTGGGATTGAAATGCACTACACATTTTACTCTCCCTCAGCTGCAAAGTATTTCAGTTACTTATTCTGAACTGGCCCCTAGATCAAGCTCCCAGTGTGCTACTTTATGTCAGGATGAGCTGGTTTGCTTAGAGTGCTCTCATATGTCTCCTACAGGAACCCCTTGGCATTAAAAATATTCACCAATTCCAAAAGTTGAATCCACTTGGAAACATTTAAGTAAAAATTATCAAGGTGTATTGCTCTAGATGTCCAGGCTAGCAAATACTAGCACTGGAAATCTTGCATTGAGTAACTTTTTTCATAGCCAGGCATCTTAAATAAATAGTACATGAGCAGTGTCACCAGGTAAACCCACAGGACATACTCCATCTCAAGAACACAAAAGAATGCAAGATTTCCAGCTGTTTCAGCACCAGGAACTGCCATATTTATTCTGGAAAGAGCGAACAACAGATGTAGTTGGATAGAAAGAATTCATCTGTTTTTCAACCACACTTAAAATAAAACTCCGTTTGCCATTATCATGTCAAGAGCACTTGATAAATGTTAGGAATTTGGGGGAAATCCTAATGTGTGAACCCCAACTTCTAATTGCTTAGCCAGGTTAGAAGGGGCCTCACAGGACAAAATCGTTTATCAACATCTGTTAAAGCAACTATTAGCCAAAAGTGGTTTCCTTAATTTGTGAAATTCACATGAAATGTATTCATGATTTTCTCCCCCCCTTCACTCAGTGAGGAGACCCCTCCATCCACCACCTTGGACTCCTCTTGAGAGGGATGTGCCCCTGCACAACTGCGGGTGGGATGTGCCCCAGAGCTTAGAGCTGCCTTGGCAGTGTTTTGTGCTGATTGCTTCATAAAAACCAGAGAGAGAGATTTTAAAAAATCAAATAAGCATTAATACAACCCCACTTTCCTGCTGTGCCACCTCCAGCTGCCACTCTGCCTGCATCAGGGAACAAGGAGCCCACTGCCAGCTCCATGGCTCAGAGGGCGGCACTTCCCGAGCCCAACCCACACAGCAAACTAATATTCATGGTGCCACTCCTAAAACAGTCTTCAGCTTGTTTGGTTGCCACATACTTTGATGGTTTCCCTTAAAAATACATTAGAATCAAGTTACAGGGGATGTGTAACCCAAAGTCAAACTTACACTGTCCATCTATACCTCATATCTTGAAAAACTACATAACCGTACATACATAACCACACTTGTTGCTAGCAATCATACTGATGCAGTACATCAGATCTGACTAACAGAAAGATCTGCAGAGATACAAATCTGGGGGAAAAAAAATGAAAAAGAAAAAAAAAAAAGGAAGGAAGCATTGCTGGTGAAATCTGACGTACATGGGCCTGTGCTGGGAGTGAATTGAGCCGGTTAAATATATATTAAAATCTGAATATCTCTTTCAATCTCTCATTCATCCCTCCACGAAAAGGGAAGAAAGAAATTCCATTATCTCAACAGTATTTCCTGTTAGCGGCTTTATTCTCTACTAGCAGGAGCCTCACAGCTCTCCACTCGCTCACTATGAAGTATACTCCTAACTTTATAACCAATTCTGTTTAGCTCTGTTTTGATTACTGTGGCAGTCACTGCGTTTTATTTTTTTTCCTTCTGCCTGTGAATGGATATTGCTCCACACAAATGGATTTTATCCTTGATTGTACCCGAGTGTTATTTCCTAACAAATAAATAATTCAGAATAACAATTTACCTCCGTTCCTCTCGTGTTGGCACTCTCACTTTTTAATCCTGTAAGCTTAAGGATATCAGAAATAACAAATTTTTCAGGCCAAGGTCACAACTCGTATTATATACTAAGGCCACAAATTCTCCATTCATTCTTTGCTTTTTGCCTTCCCTGTGTTTTGGTGTCCTGTCTCTCATTTGAGGTATTTGTCACACATTTTTAAAGGCCCGTGTCATCCATGTGAGTCTCGGCAGGTTACGAGTTACAACCGGCAGCCTGTGTGACCCTTGCACTTCTACCCCCCATCCAATTTCTTTTCTTCTTCCCTCTTCTTTTCTTCTTGCTCTCCAAATACCATCGTGTCTGCCCCTGCTGAGATATCGCAGAAATGTTCTTCATCAACATACAGTGTCATCTAACACATGGAGCCTGCCAAGTTTTCATGTTGTTATATCAGGAAAATATCCCTCAGGGGCAAGGGGAGAGGAAGAGGTCATTTTTCATCTATGGAAGAGTGAGTAACCCTTTTCCTTTGGGACTAAGAGGGTCTTAATTTAACAAACCTTCTTCCCTGTCACACTGCTGCTGCTGATCACTTGCACACCACGACAGGCCAGGCAGCATGAGAGCTGGAGAATAAAGCATACTTGCAGGAAAGTAGCAGTTAAACTTGGCTTGGCGTGCTGGAATTCAAAATAATTAAATGCAGAATGGGAGAGAAGCCAAAAGTATAGGAGTTTCCAGTGCAGAGGAGGGAAATTTGTCTGGTTTCCAGGTGTGATGAGCAATCCTCAGAAGGCTCTCATCAGTACAAAGCAGGAAGCCCAAAATGTGGGTTCTTAGATGAACTTTAATCAAACTGCATAAATCTTTTCAATCTTCAAAAAGATTCAGACCCGGAGACTGCTCAAAAATAGGCTTCTTCAGGGATGGAGTCACTTCTTTTTTTTTTCTTTCAAAAACAAAAAGCTTCTTTGGCATTTTTCGTTGTGGGCAAACTGGCAATAACATGACAATCTAAACTCTTTTTTTTTCCCTTGGGGCACTAGCCCAAAAGTGGCTGAATGGATGATCATTTTGGCTGCGGACATTTGCACTGGAATCGGTACTTTCTCTGCCACTACGGCTTAGGTTCTCCTCAGCTAAACACAAGGTAAGCGAAGGTGCAATATGAAATAAATTTCCAGAGGTTTGATGAACAGTGGCTGCTGGCTGGTTCCACCTTCAGAGCCACCTCTGCTGACTCAAAGGACAAATCAAGCCCAGGGTACACTGGACATTTTATATCTCCTATGCGGACAGGCATGTTTTTCAAATGAAACTGCTGAAAATTCTTATTACCACAGAATTACACTAAATTAAATCAGTGAATCACAGAACGGTCTGGGTTGGAAGCGACCTTAAAGATCATCTAGTTCCAAACCCCAAATCAGGGGTTTGCACTAAGGTTCCTTGATATGAATCCCTTATTAGCCTACCAAATGCAGACAATATCCAAGACCAGAACAGGTTTGTTTTCCAGCACTGATATAGATGAAGAAAAAAAAAAAATTCTCTCATTAAAGCACTTCCTGAAAGAGCAGGAATTTAATTAAAATTGCTACCCCTGAAAACCAGCAGTCAGTCCAAGTCAGAAATTCTGCTTTTTACAGCTGCAAAACAGTTCTGCATTTGCAGCAGTATTGGCCTCTTATCTAAAGCAAACCTCCAGCTTTACTCAGATTTGAAATCATCCTCTTAACTAATTTCTGTGACACAGTCTTGTTTGATTTAGAGACATTAGGCAATAATATCCTGTGAATACTCGCCACTAGTGACCTGTCTATAATGATGATAAGATAGATCACAGACAACTCTGCAGCCACTGCTTTTTTGCCTCCCCTTTCATCCAACTTAGTCAGTAATCACCAGATGGGGTAGACACCATAGTCCCTGAAACAGGGCTACAGGGGAATGTTTTTGCTTGTTTTTTTCAAGTGCCACATACAGGAACATCAGTGTTCCAGCAAGTCTGAATGCAACCAAAAATTTAATACAAAAAGCTGTAAAACTTGTAAGAACTGTTTTTCCTCTTCCAATTTTCAATCATCTTTTAGAGGAAAAGAAAACAAAAATCTCAGAGAAGGCTTCCAGGTCCTCAGTAACAAACAGTGCTTTCTGACTCTCTAATTACACGGAATGGCCTTCCTCATCCCCTAAAGAGTGCAGATTACATCATGCTGAGCATTGGATCGGGTCTGTAGCCATTACTCTGTGATTCCCGAGCCGTGTTTATCTGCCAGTACCATTTCATTTTAATGCCCTCAGGGTTTCTCAGCCTGAGGAACTCCGACCAGTCAGTGAGTTAAAAAGAGTAAAAGAATACCATCCAACACTCAAAGCACCTCTTTCTCTGCAAAGAACAGGATAAAGGATGAAAATCCAGCATAGGCAGCACCTGCACGAATCTTACATATGTTACCCTGCCTCCTCCTGTAATTCATCTCTGTTCACAAAACCCCTTATCTCTGGTAGGAGGAGGAGCAAACTCATCTGAGTCAATCTGCTTGCTATATCTTTGCCCAAACTTCTTCACTTAAACATCTTCAACCCTTTTTTTCTTTTTTTTTTTTTTTAAGTTAGAAGTGCTTACACTGCAATAAAGATTGTTGGGGTGGCTAAAACAGCACAACAGCATGTTTGCCTTCCCCCACCTCCCCCAAACCTTCTCTTACCCTTCTGGCAACTTTTTTTAGATTATGCCAATCAAGAAGGAAAGCTAATAAGACAGTGAAAATACTCAAAGCCAGTTTTCTGGAGAGAATAACACAGCAATCATGTTCAAGTTCTATTGGACCTGCAGGCACATTTTCTTGAAGTGCAGCTTCCTGAAAAGCTTGGCAGATTAGAGACCCTTATTTTCCAGCTCAGCATCATCTGCCCCTAAAATGATTTCACTGACTCCAGTCAGACTATTATCAAAATATCCAAAGCAGGCTCTAGGTAAAGTGATAACATCTCCTGCTTTCATTCACATTTTGTTTGCTTCTTGAAGAAAAAGCAATCAACACAGGAAACTCTGTGTGGGGAAGGACTTTCTGGGCAGCCTCAGACACTTCCAATTGAGTTTAATTTATCCCCTCCATCCATTTGAGAGACACTGATACATTTAACCCAAAGATTCATGCAACATTTGAATCACAGTGTTTGGGCAGCTTCTTACTGCTACTCCAAGCTGTACCCATCATGAACAGCACAGTGAGGAACCTCTTGGTTTTTTTCAACCACAGCAATAAAAGGAAAACAGCAGCAAATACTTCTTTACCTGAAGATACTCAAGAGTTATTCCCACAGCATAAAAAGAGAGAATGAAGCAGATAGAGGAGATGGAGTAGTGGAACACATATTCCAAAGGTCCTGCAAGACAAGTACAGAGTGGGAAAGTGGCTGTTAATGATCCTCAGCCCTATTCTCATAATGGAAAGACTAAGTGAGCTATATTACTTCTATACTGAATGTGATTAACAAGTACCAGATTATTAAAAAACCAACCAAACAAACCAAATCATAAACCAAACCCTCCTGAAATTTTCAGTCATATTTTAATGACAGAAGATCAGAAAATCTTGAGGGATTCTGCTGTCTGCTCCTTTGCAGAGAAATGACCGAAACTATGATTTTCAACTCTGTCTGCAGTTTCAGTGTGTGCAGAAAGTGTCCTTCACCATAGGATGGACTTGCTCACTTTGAGGGTAAAAAAGGAAAGCCTATCCTCGCTTTGTTTTATGTAATGAAACTCCTTACCTTTTACCTACATTAGTCTAATCCCTTTTAAAAAAGAGCTATTACACACCAAGTGCTAAAAGTAAACTATAAAAATTGGAGAAACAGGTCCATATTAGTTTCCTTGAGTACTGGTAATAGGAAAGAAATTATCCTGTTCTTCGTATACGAAATACAATACGCATGTTTAATTCTCTGAAAGTCCCACCTTTTAAAAATATTTAATAAAACATCAAAGCATCCTATTACTTCAGAAATCCACACCAGATTCAAGCACTGATATGCAATTAAAAGCAAGAGCTAATTTCTGTAAGGAGGTGCTCTACTTTTTAAAGACATCTTTATGTAAGCGATATTTTTTTTCCTTCCAAATTCAAATCGTAACTGTGTGTTAAGTGAAGAGTAAAATCTCTAGCTTGGCTTCAAAATGGGAATTTTTAGTCTTAATGACCTTCACACAGCACTTTTGAACATCACATTAAAAAAGATAAGCCTTTGAAAACTTTAAAATGTGGGTAAGTAGGAAATATTTGAATAAGTAATTATGAAGGCTAAAAAGAAGAATGATATACATCATCACTAGGCCATATTCAAAGAAATACATTAGATCTTGGAGAATCAGTTGTTCTTTAAAAGACCCACATCCGTATGAACGTGTGTTGCAGGTAATGAGCATATGCACATGTATCATTCCTAAAACACCTCTAAGGATATTTCTCACAAAACAGTAGTGTTGGAGCCTCTGATTCAGCAAAGAGCTTTTGATTCAGCATAATTAACCATATGAAGTCACACTCAAGTCAACTGTCTCACTCAAGGAGTGCTCTCGAAAATAACTACACATATGCCATAAACAGATGTCAGTAGGGTCAAATCCAACATTTAAATCAAGACAAGACTGAATATACCAGCGCTACGGATTGAGGATCTAGCTAACACGAAGTGTATTGGGAATTAGGAAACAGCTCTTCACTGGTCGAATAAGAAGAGCTGAGCATTTCAGAGCTGCCTGCGGAATTTTATATCTGAATTCCCAAGAAATTTAAAAAAGGCCAGTGACTTCAAATTCCATAGGCAACTCTGGAAATTTCAGCCACGATTCCTAGAAAGTTGAAGTCAACACTGCTGCGGTTTATTTTAAGGCACTGGGTGCACTGTGATTTGTTAGACTTGCAAGTTGCAGCCTCCCTGGAATGAGATGTACATGTACATGTGTGCGTGCACGATATCCTCATAAACGGGATTAAAAACCAGTCCCTGCTGAACATTACCATTCATAATTTAAGGGTCAAAAAGAAGGCAAAGAGATCCCTTTCTGGTGCATTTCAAAGCAGAAACAAACATTTATTTCAGTCCGCAAGCGACTGTGCTGCCGCAACCGCACGTTAACAAAAAAGTGTACTAAAAATGTTCCACATTTCTCAGTTAGGGGCTCCTATGTATAATTTGGGTCATTTGGGGTTTTGGTAACAGTAGAACCTTAACAAGGTTAACTAAATAAGGTTTAATCGTGACCTACAGGGATGTCTAAGCCACACTATCTATCAGGGTTTCCTGTATGTTTTTTAAGTTTTTTTTATTTCTACAAACTTTAAACTGTTTTGAAAATAATGATAGAGAAAAAAAAAAAAGAAGAATGAGGAGAAAGAATGCTGTAGTTATGGTAATCAACACTTTCCATATGGGAAACAGTGAGTTCCTGGAATATTTATTTTGGAATGTAAAATATACAAATATACAAAAGCAACCTGAACTCCTGAAAGAAAGATAGTCTATTATCAGCTCATGCACTCAACCTTATGTCTAAAAAATCATGTCATTTCTAACATCACAAAAAGGAAAAAAAACCCCAACAAGCAGACAGGATTTCTCTAGTAACTTTAACAAGTTTTTAATGTCTTTACAGCGTGGGCTAAAATCTCCTATACAAGGTCTGGGCTTTAAATAAAATTTGGGTTTTTTTGGTGGTAGACAGATAGCTGCTTTGAGAGGGAGGATTATAAAAGAAAAATGTTCCACTTAATTTTAAAATGCAATGGATCAAATGCTTTTGATACAGTTCGTCTGAGTTTATTTGGTGAACTGGGACACTGAATTATTTTATTTCCTTGTATTTTTTAAATTGTTGCCAAGAGCCAGACTCCCTTTACGCAGCGGGAGCTGTACCTATTTACACCGGCTAAGGAGTCTATTAAATCATATTTTTGAAGAGACATGAATGAGCTGCACATGAGAAAGAATGTGAAGTAGTGAATATAAATTTTGCATGCAGGGACCTGGTTCTCCAATTTCAAGATGTGACAATAAAACTTCATTCACAATTCTGGTAATTAATAATCACAGCGCAGCCAAACTTCCAGTCTACCTATGCCAACACACCTGAACTTGGAGGCTGCAGAGAGCGTAAGTCCAGACCAAACCCAAATTTTGCTCTTTGATTAATAATTAGCATATTAATTCATTTCAACATTTACAGCAAACACAGCAACATTGCTGAAAATCCTAATTATAGAAATCAATAAAAATTGCAGCACCATAATTACCCCCCTTTGTCTGAGGCCAGTCATTCATGGCTTCTCCTACATAATCTCATGGGTTGCCCAGGCCTCCCTTCAGCCTGCTCTTCTAAATATCTGAGGATCATAGAGGTGAGGTCACCTCATCACTCCTTGGGAGGAAAGAAAAAAAGAAAATAAAAGAAAAAAAGGGGGGGAAAAAGCAAAGCATCTGCTAAAATCTGACTTCATTTGATTTACTCTCCAAGACTGTTTTTTATTAAATATGTTTGACTGCTATCTCTAATTAAATGTAGAATTAATTTTGGCAAACTAACCACAGATGCAGTTTATGTTCAATTTTATCAGACAGATTTATTTATAAGCTGTCAACTTCTTGAAAGACTTCATTTTGGAGCAGTTTTAAATTGCTAACAGTAGCTGTAAATGGGGCTACTGTTCTCTGGAAGACTAAAGAAGAAGTATGCTATAAATGTCCATTCCATCTGCGAGGAATCATAAAACAATCACATTCCTTTATATTTTTTTTTCTTCCCCCCTCCTTCTTGGGACCTTTATTAAATTAGTTCAACTCAATTAAAAATAACTTCAAAAACATTTCAGGGCCCTTTGTTTCAGGGAATACTTGGAACTCTCTGCACGGAACGTCACCCTTTTAACTAATCCCTTTTGGGGAGCGGAGGAGAATAGTGGTATTGTGACTTCAGACAGTGCTTTCAAGGGTCTCTACTGTACCGAATTGAGGTCACCGCCAGACAATGCCCAACACCCAATAGCCATTCAGGCGTTCTTCACAACTCTATCAAACGTGTCTTTCTTTCTCGCGCGCGCTTTCTCTCGTGGCAAAGTCACAGGACAATGGAGAAAGCCTCCAGCACCATTTATGGTCACTATATTTGCACATGACAAAGTCTATTCTTCCTGGTTTGCCAATTCCGTGGTAAAAAAGAATGAACCCTGGATAGATTTTCCCACCATTACAGTTGTTCAAACTTAGCTCAGATTAAAAACAGAAAACTCTAAAAACAACAAAAAGCCCGTCTAAGAACAGTAAGTGCTGCTTGAAAGAGTAGCTACTCCAGTCCTGGCTATTTTGGTATATGGAGAGAAGCTGCAGAGACAAAGTGGAAGATTAAATATGCTACATTATAGCCTGCATATGCATGGCTGAGTATACATTCTAGTGCAAAATGGAAACGAAGGATAAACCAGAAGCTATTATTTTTCATGGTATCGTTTGCCATTAGCCACGTTAGAAAACTCACTCTTTGAACAACAGTGCAGAAGCCTCGCCCGCACGACTTGGTTTTGCTTGGGAAGGTTTAACTGCTTCAACCGCAAACAACAGCAGCAGCAAATCAATTACTGCACATTTGCGCTGGCTACTGCTGCTATTTCTGAAGACGTACCTCAGAAGTTTTACTCTTTCAACAGATGAGGATGAGAGAGAGAGACAGAGTGAGAACGCTGCACTAGATACGGCGAGCTCGCTGCCAGAAAGATTTTTTTTTATATTTTAAATATGCGCTAGAGATACAGTATTCTTCACAACCTAAAAAGATCTGAATGAAAATGTGCTGCTGTTTAAAAAGACTGTTTATAACCAGTACTTAACTTGACATTTGCACTACCTCACCCACGCACCTCCAAAACACACACATCTTTTTTTAGTTAATCCGAAATCGCGACCCCCCCCCACCCTGCTGCCTGACAACAGGGAGCGCAGCAACCTAACCTGCAGACAGTCAAATGCCATTAAACTCATCGTTAGAGAATAATTTCAGAGTTTTCACCCTATGATGAGATGATGATTTTTCTTCATTTCTATTTCTGACCTTTTTTGGCAATTTTTTCCTTCCATTTTGCACCACGCTGTTTTCATGGCATTTAGCTGCTGCAGGCTCCTGCCCTCCCGTCCCAAAAGACTGACCCCCAGCCTCATGAAACAAATTCCACCACTGTTAGGAGCTGCTCCTTCACTGGAAAGTGCTTTGCTTCCCCCTCTCTGCCCTGCACACTGTTGAAGACGACAGCCAAGGCGAGCAAACGTGAAAGCCGTGTGGCTCCTAATGCTGTATCTGCCCGTTCTCAAAAGGTCCTCTGTGCAGTCAGCCACACCTTCAACACACAGTCACTCAGGGCAGTGAAGAATTACAGAACGAGGGCTTCAAATACATAGCTGGTTGGTGGTTGTTTGGTTTTGTTTGTTTGGAGTTTTTTTTCCCCACCAGGATCTAAAACACACTTTAACTCAATTAAGATACTGAGTGTCCGTGGAACAGTTATCTCCAGGATCTAACATGATGCCAGGGACCAAATTCTGCTTTTGCTCACAAGGAAAATGAGCAAGTACTTAAATCTCAACCCACTTTAGGAAATCCCATAAGTATGGACTTAATTTTAAGAACCTTGCCCAGTACGAATGTTCATCTGAATCAAAGGCTAAATGTCTAATTCAGGCTGAAACCAATGGTATATTAAGATCTAGGAGAATCTCAGGAACCACCAGGAATTAGTTACTTACTTAACTGGTAAACCTACATGAGATCTATGGATGAGAAGTTCTATAGAATGATAAACCATATTTTTAATATAAAAAATAACTATAGCATATTCTATTTAAACAGCAAAATGTATGTGTTGGGAGTACTGACTCATGGGTTCCAGACATGTGGAAAAGAAATACCACTAAGTTCCTTCCAAATTTGCTCCCCACATTCTGATTGTATGCAGACCCAGAAATGAGTCAGTACCATTAGCACATTCTTATTTGATAGAGTAAAACTTAAATATCTGATTGTACATGTGAGCATCATCTATAGGCTGATAGCCAAAGGTTTCTGCCTACAAATGGAAGCTTATGTCAAACTGCAGGAATAAATTAAGAGGCCAGAAAAAGGATTTCCTGAGAGTTTGCTAGTCAATAGCATTTCTGTGTTCTAAAAAAAAAAAAAAAAAAAAAAATTAAGAAAGTGCATTTAAAAAAAAAGACACTTCAACGAAAGAATAGAAGAATAAAAAAATCTACTTCAAAGACACATGATAACACAGCATTTAACAAGCATGTACTGTATTGAACCTGCCTTTAAAATTGCTCAGCTAGGTAAACAAATGTTTAGGTGTTTTCTTAGATTGTTTTACTCAAAATTGCTCACTTTTCATAATAAAAAATGTCATTATCTTCAAGAGATGCATCACATGTTCTTTGGAAACTTCATTTATGGAGCTTTAATATAAATTTATATTAGGTCTTCTTTTAAGCCACAATAAGGACTTTTGTTTGCTATCTAATAGATAAGTTGATTTTTAAATCTCTCCTGAACCCCCAAGACACATGACAAAACCCTAATTACTTAGCCCTATGCTTTATGATCTACACTTCTACTAAATTTAACATACTTATGGAAAAGATCTGTTCAGCTCCAGTAGGTTAATCTGGGTCCTAGAAGAAATTTATGCTGCTGATGCTCCATCTAGCAATCAAAAAACAGAGAGGCAAGTGAAGGAAAATGCAGAAATATATGGAGCACAACCCTGAGCCTCCTGGAAAGGGGTATATTTTTTTCAGATGCTGATCTAATATATTACAGAGGGAATCTGAAAATATTTATGAAAAATATGCAACCAGCCCTTTTACACTGGGCCCAGGACCACAGCTCTATCCATCCCAGCAATGACTGAGTGGCAGATAGGCTGACAGCCCAGAAAGGAGGTGCTTATTTTCCCAGCAACTGCTGGTGCTGTGCGTACTCAGCCCTGAAGATGACTCTAGTCCTCCAGGTGATGGCCTCCTAGTTACGGCTTAACAAGCTGAAACACTTCATTCTGGAAAATGCCACTGTTGGGTGGGCCGAGGAAGTACCATTCTCAAAGAAACTGCTGAATCTACTGAATCTGATATTATTTATTTTTATAATCAAAAGCTAATGCAAACCACATTCAGATTCAAATCACATGTGTTTAAAAAAAAAGATGTGACAAATTAAAACCAATTACAAGTGAACTAAATATACAGACCCTCATCAAGGCTGTAACTGTTTTTAGAACTCAGATTTTAAACCTCTTGTTCCAGACCCAACTCTTCTTTTCATTATATGACAGCACTTAGCAAGTACGAGGAGGCAAGAGTGAGAAATCCAGGTTTGCCCTTTGGTAGGAGAATCTCAATTCCCAAGAGAGAGAAAAGGCTGGACTGATGATGCCTGTGCAGCTCCTATCGAGTCTCTCAGAATAAGCACCTTGGTAGAGCAAGGAGATGATGCTCAGCCAAGTCCCTCAGGAGATGGAAAGAGACTTTTCCTGGTGTCTCAGACTGGACTGTGGACTGATTGCTACAAAAGAAGGAGTCCACACATTCCTAGGCATAAAGACTGAAGGGGAGAGAGTAAACTACAAGAAGCCATCACACAAATAAGAGATGTTCGTAAGTCAGGTTTTCTATACCATTTAAAGTAATTATTCTGAGTGTTGTATTTTCTTTCTTTTTTTTAATATATATATATTTATATACACACAGACCTGTGTGTAAAACCAAAAAAAGTGGGGGATTGTCTCTTCACGGAAAACCTGGATGCAGAGTTTAAAAGCCTTTCTACCCTTCTGGGAAGATCATTCAAGTCAAGTCCTCCCCCAAACTATATCAGAGTCACAGTGCCAGGGAAGGCTGGAGAGCTGCAGTGAGAGAGTGACAACACAATTTCTCCCTCATCACAGCAGCCACAACTTGTGCTCCAGCAGACAGGGGCAACACAGGAGCGT
This sequence comes from Cephalopterus ornatus, assembly GCA_013396775.1. NCBI lineage: Eukaryota > Metazoa > Chordata > Aves > Passeriformes > Cotingidae > Cephalopterus > Cephalopterus ornatus. The sequence continues at coordinate 19,570 of VZRE01002951.1, forward strand.
TGGAGACTTTGCAGAGGCCACCGATAGAAGCGGGTGAACACTGAGTGATGCTCTTTTATCAGGTGAAATGCATAGGTGACTGGCTGATCTGTAACAGCATTGGGTTGAGTGCTATTTAGTCTTTTAAGGTTGCTTCATGAAACCCCTGCAGGCTGGTTGTTGGGTCTGCAGTTGGGATTGCTCCTGAGAAGTCAAAAACATGACATACGCATAGTTGACAAGAGCGGCTTCAATAGGAGAACACCCAATATAAAGCTTGAAAAATGTTGCCTGTTCCGGAGGTAGGCACATGTAAGGGAGGATAAAAGGACTGAATTATGTTTACCTTAAAGCTGTTCATAGACACACCTTGGAAATCACTGAAATGGAGTTGTTTTTGTTGCCCTTTCAACCTTGGATTACACTCAAGAGTTACGCCTTTATTGTTACGGGATTCAATCACCTATCTTTCTGAAATGTCTTTTATGGAGAGGGAAAAAAAAAAGTAAAATAATGCACTGTTTTCCCTAAATCACAGTTAGCAAAATCTAAAAGGATATTAAGCACCACCAAGATAGATAGGTGGAAAAATCGATGGATTTTTTTCAAACTGTCAACATTCGCACTCTAAGTATAATATGGAACACTGAGACACCTTTAAAAACACACATGCATAATACAGAGTGATACATGCAAGTTATAGTCTAAATTTAAAAAAACTCCAAAAACATGTTTTCTGAAGAGATATTTATGAGTGTCAAAGTGCAAACTTAGAAGTGCTTCTGTACACTTAAGTCCACCAGCCAATCTAGAAAAACATGAATTGCAACCCTCTACAATTAGAAGATAACAAAACTCAGTTTAAAATCATTCTAGTCCACCAAGTTTCATTTCCTTGCAGTTGGGATGAGCTACCACACCCAGACAGGGACCAACAATAACCTTCACAGGGCACTGGACTGGCAACTGTTGAGTTGTAGCAAATAATCTAAATATTTGTATATACAAAAATATATCCACACTCCTGATGTCTTAGTGCCTTCTCTGTCTCAGGAAGAGCCACGCTTTCAACAATGCTGGATTACAAAGCACCCTTGCACTGGAATCACGGGAGCTCCACAAAGGTGGCAGGGTCAGCCTCTAGTTAATACACACAATTTTATCATTCATTTTTTGAATCCTGAGGTCTTTATTTTTTTGCTGCTGGATAATACTATGCAGTGCTTATTTCTGGTTTGATGGCATCCAAAGAACTTTTGGACTCACTTTTATGTTTCTGGAAAGCATCTATTACAGCAGACCTTATAAATATAAATTAATGTGATCCCCTGTAGAGAAAACACACAAGATCATGAGTCCTCTTAATAACACAAAGGGGATACCTGAACATAGTATAAAGATATATTAGTGCTATGTTTTCTCTTTTATGAGAACAATTTAGTTTTCCCCTGTCCTTCCAGCCAAACTTGGCTTGTGTGATATTGAGAGAGAAGAATCATATACTTTCAGAATGGCTGACAGCCTGCTTTAGGCATTATATCTGAAAGCAAATCAGCAGCAAGAAAATTGACATTTAGAGAGAGAATAAATTACAGGACATTGAAATATCTGTACTAGAGCTGTAAAAAGTAGAAAAACTAAAAAAAACAATAAAAATACCAGCTTGTAACTGGTGTGGAGGCCAACGAAGGGAAGAGGAAGATGAAAGGGAGAAGAAGGTTTTGTTGTATAAACCGTGTCTATTCTGAAAAGACATACATGATATACATGCAAAATGCTACAAAGGCTTCAAAATCTGGTGCTCAAAAGTTTCGACACAAAGAACAATAACTGCCTGTACAGCCTTCTTTTAGCCCCATCACGTAGATGAACTGCAATACAACTAATTGCAGGATCACAGATCATTTTTTTCCACAAGATCTCTGTACCATTGCACAGAACAAATCTTCTTGCATAACAAAGCAAGCCTGGGTTGTCAGTGAGAACATGGCTTTCGTTCGTTTTTTGCAGACTGTGAAGTGTGTCGTGAATGAGGTAAGGGATGAAAGGAACTAAACGAAAGCTTACATTAGCAGATAGGTAGGCGGATCCTGCTTGAGCAGTTTGGATCCCCTCCTTGCCACAGCCTGTGTGAGGTCCCTTGTGTAACTGGACCTTCCCAGGTATCCCTAACTCTGTCTTCCTCATTTTCTGGGCGTGTGGCTTAAAACTTCTTTATTTTTCTGCATATCACTCACAGGTGCAACCTGAATAATGTGATGCATTACTCTGAATATATGAAATGCTAGATAATATTTACTATTGAAAGAAATATATAAAACCAGATTAATTTTAATATCTTCACATGTCTTGGATTCCCCATATGAGCAAAATTTCTGCCTCTTAGTTTTCCACCCGTAAAACTGAGATACCCCCTTTTCTCAGGTTCCCAACACACCTATTGTGAACATAAAGAGGAAGTTTGATGTATCTGGACGTTCTCTTCAACAATTCCACACAAGAGACTATATAAAAGTAAGTGATTCTGTCTTCAGAGCAAGAAGGATACGCAACTGAACTGTAGGGATAGTGCTCCACACAAGAAATAGTGCAAGATTGAACAGCTGCTCATTAACTGACCATCTTCATTCTGTGTGGCCAATGAGGTTCTGCGCAGAAGAAAAACTGTATGTGATCATATAATTGTAGACTGTATCATATGTACAGATACAGGAATCCTGAAATGAAATTACACAGCAACGTAATGAGAGTGCTTGACTTTGCAAGCAATGCTATTTTAACAGAGCTTTTGTGCATGTAATTTCCTACATTTTTCAAAAAGGCAAACAGAGAAAACAGCCGTTTCACCGTATTTATCACGCTGCCAGCGACATCTTCGTCATCTGGCTCAGAACCTCCAGCTCCACCTCTTGCACCTTTGCTCTTCTGCTAATGACATAACCAAGGGCAAAAATGAACTCATATCTGTGTAGCTCTTACACAGGGAATCTTCCACCAAAGTTTCAGAGACATCTGATGCCAGCAAAAGGGCATCCATCCCACATTCCTGATAAAAGGTACTTGTTCGGCCTTTTCCCCTAAATCCTTCCTACTTTCCTTTCTCCACTCCTCTTTCATCTCAGTCCCACTCTTCTTGCGTACCAAATCTTAACCGTCCAAGAAAAAATCTTTCCCTTCACTTCCATACCTCTACCTCAGCATCTCTCAAAAGCACATACTCAAAAGTCATGGCAAAGGCACAGTCAATTACTTGGAAAATTCTGTCTTTGCTTCATTGCTGTGAAGTACTGAGACTATTCGAATAAAAGCCCACTAGTTTCTCTTTGTTCTTTTTTTTTTTTTTAAATGGGCGAACCAAATTTTTCCTCTCGTATCATTCAATATAACAAAAGTAAACAAACAAGAAGGAGAGTGTGAAGTCAGACCAAAGGTCCACCTTGCCCAGCACCTTCTCTATGAGAGTGACCAAAGCAGATGTCTAGGGAACAGTGAATTTAAATAAATCAATAAATCTGCCTAAGGCAGGCATTCAACACTTCACAGTCTTATAACAGGAAGTGTTTGACAACTTCAAAAATATTTTTTCTTCTGTAGCACCCTATAAATCTTAGTTACATTCATAAAATTCCACTGTAATTGCTGAGATCAGACAATAACATACAATACGAGAAAACAAACAGTTCCTCAAAGAATATGAACAATAATGCTCCTGGTACATCACCCACGCTTCCGCAATGTTGTTCTTTTTCTGCTTGTGCAAAAGATACTTGTAAGAAGTTCACTTTTATCAAAACTTATAATCTCCCTCCCCAAGACACACAGTCTTTCACCTCATCTTTCTACTCCCATAAAATTCATGTCAACATGGTTTTAAAGAAAAAGTTCTGTTTGTCAGAGGTCTTCTTGTGGTTTTGTATTATGTGCTCTTATGTGTTCACCCAACACTGATGAAGTGTTAAAATTGCAAACCTGAGCTACTGTGACTGTTAGGGTGTTCCCGAAGGCCTCAGGTTGCTGCTTAATACAGAATGATTTCTGACTGACCTTGGCCTGCCCAGCAAAGTAACATATCTTTCAACATTTTCTATGAACTACTGAACCTTCTTTAAAATAAATAAAATAAGAGGTATAAAGCAGGAAAGGATGGATATATATGGAGCAAAAAGGAGTGGGGGGGGGATATATAACATAAAAACAAAGTAGGCAGAAGAAAAATAAACCAGCTGAAGTAATTTCTTGCCGGCTGCTCCTCTGCAGCCACTCCCACAAAGTGTGAGATGTGTTGTGGTCGCAGTGCACTGGTATTTGACACCACACTGGCCTGCAGCACCGATGTGATTCTGGGTCTTCAAAGGGGAGATGGGTTAGAAATATTTGGAGAGAGAAGGGGAGAAGCTAAGCAGGGCAAGGAGCAGACAGGGGAAAGCCAGTCTCCCAGCATCTCTGTCACTGGTGACTCCGTGTTTTATGATGACTGTGGCCATCCTTGTACAGAAAAGGTAAGAAACATCTGACCCAGGGGGACCTGCTGGTTTAAAGTCTTGGAGTCTTTCTTTCCACAGGTTTGGGCACTCAGGGTGCAGACACCCTACCTGTGGCTGCAGTTCTTCCCCTACCACACCTCACAGCTGGGGATCCCCAGCCAAAAACTGCTGTGGTTCAGATTAGAGGACAGTTACAAATATCACCAGGTGAAGATCAGCTCAAAAATCTGGGGTTTGTATACTAAAGGTAGACAACCTACCAGCGGTTTCCGAGTTCTTCTCTGCTGGGATAACGCTGTCCCTCATTTCAGGAAGCCAACACTGTCACCAGCATAACACTACTGACATCCTTATCAAGCTGTATCTGTAAACATCCGCCCATGTGAGTGGCTGAGAGACTGCTTTATAAGGTCTTATCCATGCAGTCTCCAGAGCCACTTGCGCAGGATTTTTTTCAGAGCAGGCAGAAAGTAAGGCTCTTTTACCAGAATCTGAATGAAGGTCTCCAGGGATTTCAAGAGTTCTGAGTCTGTGGTTTGTGATGCATCTTATGAAAAAGGGAAAGAAAAAATCGTGTTGCATTTTCTGAACCTAATGTCAATCATAGTGTTATTATTATTACACTATTATTATTGTTATTATTATTGGCTAACTGCAAACAATTAAAGCAAAGGGAATGGGTGGGGAACAAACAGGAAATGAAGCAAGAGTAAAGATTATTTGTTAAAAACAATAACAACATCCTGGAGGAAACAGTAGAAAAGTCATTAATCAGAGAATGCCCCCTCACTGTCTGAACCTAGGCTGGCAAATTTTATTCTTTCCAGGACTCAACACAGGATCAAAGGGGATAGTAAATGTTCACAGTTTCAACAGAGAGGGCATGTATTGGGAGGGGACAGAGGAAAATGTTACTCTGGGGTCCTCTGCTTCTCTCAGGGTTTCCAGGTCAATTGGGGTTTGTCCTGGATCTTCCCTTTTTGTTTTAACAGTTTTGTTGGCTGGCAGTTTACCTTTCTGTGCAGAAATAATTGCTTTTAATAAGCTGTTCTGAGTCACTCTGAACAGAAACTGCATTGGAAATGGGAGAAACAGAGGAACATGTAAACAATTCCTTTTTTAAAAGAAGTAACTTTACCTGTCAATAAAGGATGAATTAAAGAAAAACAAGCGCACGTCTTTTTGTAAGACTGTGAAATAAGAAAACTATCTCATAGATTTTCCAGGAGTCCATGCAAACTTCTGTAGATTTATATGTACAATAACAACAACACTGAACAAATAAATCCAGGCCTGACCTTTGTGGTTTTGTCCCATCCTTAAAAGCAAAGTCATGCAAGCCCATACAAAACTTGAACTTTGTGACGTGAAAGGAGGTCCCAGGGGTTCAACCAGGCACCTGAACTGAGTGAGTCAATCTTTTGAGGATGGCTCTTCTCTTCCTCTCCCACACTTTTGGTTGATATTTCAAAACTACCAGTGCCTGTGAGATACCATCTATCTAACAGTGGTTGTGGCCACCAACTTTCTTCTCTGTAATCTCTCTCCATTTTCCCTGTGTAAGAGTCTTAAATGAAGTTTGTTCCAGACTATTAACCTATGACAGAAGACTGCAGAGATAAGATTTCACTGACATACAGAACAAAGAAAAAGAAAGAGTGTGAAAATTGCAATGACAAGGTTGCCTTCGTAGTTCAAGTTGTACGAAATGAAATGAACTAAAATATCTGACAAATGTCTGGATAACACAGGTTGGGCACTAATGACTTCGGCTGAGTCAATCAGAACTGCATTCAACAGACAGCACAAAAGATTTCATTTACCAACACAACTTTTTAACTGTAACATCTAAAATTTATCTAATATTCTGCTGCTTTAAAGAATAAATGATATAACTGTTGTTACCAGGACATCTATTTCCAAACTACAACATTTCTAAAACAGGCAAAATAAATATTTTATTACACTGAAATCAATTCAGACTCTGTATATAAAAGAAGAAGATATGGCTTTGGGAAAGCTACTACATCACAGTTAAAATGATCTAACTAGTCTCATGGGTTAGACATGATAAAGCCATCTTTTGACCATGTGCCAAAAATAATCTTTCATCTTTGGCTGGGCAAAAAGTTTTCATATATTATAAAGCAAAGATGGTTTAAGCTCAAAATGCCACAATTCTGCAGAAAAAGGAGGAGGACTGAAATTAGAGACAGACTGAAGGGAGTTATTTTCATACTTGCTGTTGTGGAGCAGGAGCAAAACATCAAAAGCAAAACCAGGGAAAAAATGTAAAGGCTTGCATACAGATATCATCCTCTGTGGAGAGTTTTTACTAAAGTGCCTGTGGTAATGCCTAGTTTTGACACCAACTTGGCAAAAGTCTCTATTTCGATTTCCTTCTGCACAGCTTAACTTAATACAACCACATACACACGCACAAACCGAACAAAGATGGTGCTTACATTTCCTCCAAATTTTTGTGCCCTAACTTCTGGCCCAGTGAGTGACATCCTTCCTTTCTGCTGCAGAGCAGACATAAGTTCAAAATTATCTAATTTGCTAGTTAATGTCTTTCAAGCCTAGCTGGAAATCCTCCTCAGGGGGAGCTCCTCTGAGGAGCACACACCAGGAGTGATGGGATGCTTCAGGGATTTGCAGTTCCCTCTAAGTGGTGCCGAGATACCTGCGTGCCCCTCACTTCCTCAGACATTCAAATGTACTCCAACTCCTGCTCTGCTTCATCTCCTACATTCCAGGTTGCCATACAGCAAATATATGTAACCCCACGAAAAAGCATATGAAAGTGAAAATAAAGAAGGAGCAAAGCGAACGGGGTAGGAGAAATACTACACTGTTTGTTTTTGCTAGTGACCAGAACACAGTCTGTTGTTTGAGACTAAAAAAAAAAGAGAGAGAGAAAAGAAAAAGGAGAAAAAAAAACCCTAAATGAATGGGTCTTTTTTTCCCATTGTTGTTTATGACCATAATTTAGCAATGCATTTACTAGCCACTGTAATCATCAAACAGGCCTTGACAATTAACAAAGAGACCATGAAAATGAAAGTAGTGAAATGGAAATGAATCACAGCTTCACCACAGCAGAAAACATCTTTCTGATGACAGAAAAGACAGACTAGAATGAACACTACTCCAAGTAAATTACATATTAATTAAATGAATTAGCAGTGTTGCTATTGTCCCATTTGGCTACTCACATGCATTTTACAAAAGGACCCTTGCAGCTTCACGAGTTTCTGTCTTTTCACCACATACTTGTGTAATGCCTGCTTCCTAACTGGGATTCCTATTTCCAGTAGCTACAGCTGACAGTAAATCCCTCTATACATCCCACGGCAAATCAACCTTACGCAGACAAGCTCCAGCAGTTATTCTGAACAGTGTCCTTCCATCATGCCAGGCCACCCTATTTTTGGCAGAGGATCTGGATAGTACTGCTTCCATACTGACAAGGAACAGGAGAATGCTTTATGATAGACAAGGGGAGCATGTTCCCCCTGCTCAGCTTTACAGGCTCCCTTTTAGATCACAGAAGTGAACTGGACCAACTACACATAGGTGCAGTATTTTCAAAGGCATGATGTAAAACTGGGTTCCCATTCCTACACTCCAATGTTGTTCTCACAGCTCTAAAAGCCCCAAGAATTTCCCAGGAAGTCAGAGCACCAATTTGAACGGCAGTATATGAATTTGAGGACCCATTTGTCCAGAAATTAAAATAAAATAGTCAGTCCTCATTTGGGAAAAGTGAAACACACGACTCCCAAGTTTCCTTCCTCCCTCTGAAGAAGACCCACATACAGTGTGGAGGGCCTCAGGATATGGAGATGGACACTTCTCATGAATGTTGAAGGAGTGTCAGGAAACAAAGGTGGCTGTGTTGGTGGTAAGATGGGGCAGGATCATGGGCTCAAGGAGTCACAACACTGGATGCAGCTGGTCTGTTGCCTCTGTATGGTCTGCTGGTCATACTGACACACAGCAAATCATCTCCAGACAGAATGGAACCTGTGGCTGAGCACAAGGCAGGAGCTGATTACAGACCCAATGCTCCGTGCCCAACAAAAACTGGATGTAGAGTTTTAGCTTTGTGTGCCTTCATTAGAAATCCACACTATAACGGGGCAATACTTACATAAAACCAAATTCCATTACAAATACTTAAAATGTGTGTTATGTTCACAAGAACTTTGGGCTTACATGCACAATCACATCTATAGTAACTATAGAGTGGCAAACTACTTTCTGAAATCTGCCATAAGAACCTCTTGTATCACTGCCAAATGCCAAATAGATTTTTTGTGGTCCTCGAATATGGGAGTGTGTTATATTAAAGAATCTGACTTCAGGACCTTTGCACACGACAAAAATCAAATGCTTAACAGGAATGACCTTCAAAAACATGTAAGAAAACCTGGGGCCCTCGTATAAGCTGTGGCTCTATTTCCTTCGTGTGTTGTCAACTACTTGTCAACAACAAGGGAAATATCAAACCAGTATTTGGAGGCTAAGAAAACAAATACAGCCAACTATGCAACTTAGGATAAATTTTCAAGCACTGTGGTTTTGCAGTTGACAATTCTCAAAGGGAAATTGGCCTCTTGATGTTGAGAAAATGGGTGGTCCAATTACTAATCTGCTCAAATCACTTTCCTTCCAAAATATTGTTAAAATCACTGTCATAATGCAGCAAACATCTAGCATCAAATAACTTGCAGTGAAACCTCAGAAGTGTGCAGATGCTCTCCTTAGAAGTGGTGTGAGAAGCTACATTTCAGCTACATTTCCTGCAGAAAATGCTTACTGTGGATGAGCTCAAATTAAGACAGAACATACTGACCTACCGAGCGTTTAGTCCTAGCTTAAGCTGGATCTTACATTCTGGAATTTATTACAGCACAAAACACTTCCCTCTGCAGTCATGTTCTTGGCATAAATGAAGTCACAAATCACCATTGTTTAAAATTATTAAAGGTCTTTCTGCATCAGTGTTATTATTAGCATTTGGGTTTAAATGAATAGTCTGCCATTTTTAAGCTACAGTCAAATAAATGAGCCTCCAAATTCTGCTGGGAAAGGAAACCCCACACCGTCTCACTTGAATAGAAGGCCAACATGCATTTTTGGCTGTGCCTGTCAGTTTTCCCTGACTTGATACAGAAAAATTCAAATGCCTACAGACAAATTAAAGTGGGAGCATAATACATTAAAAGATTACTTGTGGGATGTTGACATTCAGATATGAACTTCACACCTTCATTTTATCCTCACGATGCAGCAAAATGCAGTCCTACATCCTAAAACTCAGCAAACTCCAGGGAAGCTCACTAGGCCTTTAACTGTGCAGCTCAACACTGCTGTGTAATTTCTGCCTATTGCATGCAAAGGAAATCTGTGTGTAGAGAAGCACTTGCTTTAAACACTTATTGAGGCCACAGTGCTGGTGTATTTTAAAAAGGACGACATTTGTAGGTAACAGAACAGCGGCTAGGTGGGTTGTGGTAGGGTCAGTCAGTCTTTTATTCTTCAACCTCAATTCTCAGTTGAGGCTGATGATAGCAGAAGGAAAAAATTCCATCTTTCCTTCAAGGGACAGCAAAATATGGTTTTATCTTCCTCTTAGACAACAAACACGAAGAAATGCCAGAGAAAGAGTATTTACATGATGGACAAAGTGATCTGAACTTCATGGACCAACTGAGAAATTCTGTGTGTTTGTTTTACATTTAAATAGACAAAATGCTAAGGAAAGAAGCCATGTGCGCTATGTACACAAAGCAATTCATGAGCCCAAATGTAAATCTTGCTTCATCAGATAGCTTGGCTCTACAGTTACAGTAATTATTTTTTTTGAGTGTTGTGAATGTGTTAGAATGATGTATTTCATATGTATAAATTACCTCCTGCCTTGTAAAGTTATCATGAAAATGAGATCTTGCTCCAACTCAAGCAGGCCCAGAGATAAAGGAGACAACAACAACAAAGAATATCAGCCCTTCCATCTCCCTGTATAAACAGTTTGAATAGCCTCCTGCATTTCAAGGGTTCTTGTCACTGATGATCTTTAGGATCTTGTAGCCGAACTCTACACTTCAGCAATGAGGACATCCAGTGGCAATCACCAGTTAACTTACGTGATGCAAGTGCTTTCTGCAAGTCTAAATTTGGTATCTGACACTATTTTTGTTCTACTTACACCTGCATGGGATGAATAATATCCCTTTTCATGTTTGGTGACTGTTTTTCTCGAGCTAAATTGCCTATTGACTCTAGCCTGAAGCTAAACAAAAAGGGCAAATAATACAGCAGAAGCCACTAAATAATGTATTTTTTTGCCTATCATTAACATGAATACCATGTGCAATTTCAATCCCTATAGAAAAGCCATAACAATCTCTGACACCATTGTACAGCAATTGCTGATGAAGACTGACTGCTCTAGCAGCAGTTCTTCTTTATAAAATATTTTGTGCATTAAAACACCTGGAGAAAGCACAATTATTTTCTATAACAGGTGAACAGCAATTCTAGTGCTATTTTATAAAAGAGGAAACTAAGGCAGAGGGCTGAGGCTGCTTTGTGAGTCAAGGGCTGACGTGGGATTACAAGGCAGGAGACTTCTTCCTGAGTCAAATGCATCCCAGCCACAACTGCCTTGTTTGTTTAGCAAGGATTGCGTTGCACTGAGACGGTGCAGGGTGAGGGGAGGCTGGAACAATGCATACCTACATTTCATAATCATACACTGTTCAGGATACTCTGAGCAAATCCCTGCTTAGCACTATTGCTAAGATTGTTTTTTGCAGAGGAAAGTTTCCCATCACAGGCAGGAGCATCCGTTCCTCTGTACCCGCTTTGCTAATGGATAAGGAGAGATTTTAGTCACTCTGAAGCAGCCACGGCTTGAAACAGTCCCCAAAGGGAAACTGAAAAGAGTTACTGCTTCTTTAACCTAACCAGAGGCAAGACCTTGATAGGAACGAAGGACAGAGCTGCGACTGCTGAGGGAAGAAAAGAATTGAAAACAATTAGCGTGTTGATGTCAGCTTAAAGAGGGTCACCAAGAGATCGGCTTTCCCTGCATCTGTTCTTTAATTAAAGAGAGAAAGGTGGCAGTGTCCACTACTCATCACTATGGTAACATTTAAATGCCACGCAGCTGGAAGTGGCTGCGCGCTGGCTGCGGAGCGGGACCAGCGGCGAGCGGAGCAGGTACAGGTCCTCCGAGGGGCGAGGGAGGGCCCCGGGAAGCTTCTCCCACATCTGGAGAGGTTCTCAGCCGCTGAAGAGCGCTGAGCCTGTACCGCTACAGAGCGCGCACCCTGCACCGCACGGCGAGGGGAGCCTGCCCGGGATGAGAGACCAGAGATGTGCTGTCAGGAGAGGGGAGGTGAGAGCGAGGAGGGATTTCCGCAGGTTTCTGTTGTGGATGCGTGCCCATCACCCTCCGCCGACTGCTGCCTTTGATCATCATTAGTACACTAACGCTGTCCCTGCGACAGTGGCTTATCATCTCCATTGATGATTTAAGTTGCTACAAAAATATTTGGCCAAAACTATTGTTTGGTTTGTCCTAATAATAGTTATTATAATATTCCTTCAATTAATTACAGACAGCTGCACTCCCGGCTTTTTCTACTTTCCCTTCAAGTATTTCTCGCATTATCAGCACTGACAACAGTTTTGTCCGCAGAGATGTAGGTCTTCGGGGGTTTTTGGTGGGATTTCTTGGGGGTTTTTGCCCCTTCTGGTTTCACGAATTATTTTTGTGGTTGCTTGTACCTTCTTCAAACTGCAGTACTAAAATAACAACACATACATAATACCAAACCAAAGTAACATAATATCAGTGCAATTAGAGCAAAAAATGTCTAATGCATTTTGTAAATGCAAAACTTACAGTCTTGCAGTTGAGACCTCATCATATATTTTACCTTAGAATTAAAAGCATCTAGGTATTTTATTACTTGAAAAATATTTCTGAATATCATTTCTTCTCTCAGCTTGAGACCTATCTGTCTCAAGAATCAACTAAGCTGCATGTATGTATCCAAGAGTCTCTGGAGCCCTCACCATTTAAAGACTAAGGGCTCAAGGAACAGAAAATAAAGATTCCTTGTACACCAACATGGCAAAGATCCTTCCATTCTTGTATTTTCATATATAGTTTCAACATCTTGTCTTTTAAATATGACAATACATTAACAAGATTATGGGAATGTATATTATCCTATATTATTATGTGAACAAAGCACAAATGATATTCTCTTTAAAAAAAAAATCCTGTTAAAAGCCCCTATTACACCAGAAGCAGAATCATGAACAATCGAGTTAATGACTGTGTAAAATATAAAAGACATTTTCAGTTAGGTGATGAAATGTCCTATTAACATAGATGTTTTTAATGAGCTATTTTAACTTGTACCTGGTATCCCTCAGCTTAGATGTCTCTTAGATCTTCTGGCCATTTCTCTCTGGTTCTCTAAAAATGCTTGGATCTAATCCTTGATTAGTTCCCATTTCTTGGCTGTGGCTCTTATAATACATCTGACAACCAAAATATTTAACTTTTAGTCAGCGAGTTTCAGGTAACACTTGAAACCTCTAATCTTCCAAACAAAAAAAGTTGCATCAGAAGTTGAAACATAATATAATCTTCCTTTTATTTAAAGGGTTGCACTAACTATAAACTATTGGTGCTTTTTTTTGACTACACATTAGGTCCATTGATAACACTAAGCTAAGCAGTCTGATAATTCTAATCCATTTGCAAAGACTTTGCAGAGAACCACAGTGGGGTTTGATACATTGTCCCACTGAAACATATGAGTTTTATGCTTCAGGTTCCTTCAAGACTCCCAGCCGTTGCTTACGGAAATAGGAGAAAGTGTAGGAAAAACACACAACACAACTTCTATTTGAATAAATTAGATCAAGCTTATGCTGAAAGAAAGAACAAAAGAGAGAGAGAATCTGGCTCCATTGACATCAACTGGGACTGTATCAGTTTTAGACTAGTAAATTAAAAAGACTTTGAATACATACGTGCACCCTAAACTGCTGACACTTCATGTGAAATTGTAACACAAGAAGGACTGTACCAGACCAGAAACTGTCTTCTGCCTTATGCAGTGCCAAAAGATGGTAAGGGGAGAGTATGAAATTAGGGCCATCACAGGGCAGCATTTCCTCAGTATTCTCCTACCCTCTGGCAACTTGTCAGTAGTTATTTTTGTGTCCTTGATGGACTTTTTTTTTTACATCTTTGCTATTTGGAGATAGGGGCAGGAGAGAGAACAACCAGAAAGGAATAGTCTTCCATACATGGTTGAATCATGGATACAACACTAATTGCATAATAATAATGTAAATACAGTGGCATAATACTGTTCCCTGTTCCTTTCCTAATAACCGTTAGCATGCTACTTGTTTTATTCATTGGTACTAAGCATCAAACTGACACTCTTGAGTGGTAAGCTAGTTTATAGTTCACCACTCTGTATGTAAAATTAGAATTATTTTTTCCCCCATATGTATTACTTCACAATTTATACACACAGATTTTTACCTGCCATTAATTTTACCAACCAGTCACTCACTAATGTGAGATCCTTCTCTGCAATCTGTCTTGGTTTCAGCGAGATCCTTCTCTGCAATCTGTTTTGGTTTCAACTCCTTGAATAACCTGTTAGAAGCTGCAACCTTTTTTTTCAATTTTCCTTTCTCAGATCATTTACGATATGTTGAGCAACAGATACCCTAGCAGCACAGACATCCTATGAGACTACACCACTGGTTCTTTACCCTGTCAAAACTGTCTATTTATTCCTGCCCTTTGTTTCCTACCCTTTAGCCAATTATTTATCCATAGAGACTCTTACTCCTTATCTCATGACAGCTAAGTTTTTCCAGGAGCCTTTGGTGAGGGACCTGTTGAATGCCTTTTCAAATCAGAGTAGATAACACCAGGATCTCTCCCTGACTCCTCTGCAGAACCACAGTAATCTGTGAAATACAACTTCTGTTAACAGAAACCACATTAACTCTTCTGCAATATAACATATTTATCTTTTTGTTTACTAACCCCATTCTTCGCTGTTGATTCCTCCAAATGGTCTGTTATGGTGTCTACTTCCCATTTGAATTCCTTTAGAACTCATGGATGAATACTGTCTGGTCCTGGCAATTTGATACTCCACATTTTGTTGATTTATTCTCTCCTTTCCTACTGACACTGGAAGTTAAGTCAGATCCTGTGACGCATTCCCCCACCCCTCATTTTCCCAGTAAAGAAGGGTTCTGGCAGACAACATCCAGAGTATTTTCTGTCAGCAGTACAATCAGATTTGTGTTCACAGAATCACCCTGTACAGTCTCATCTGGTGCATCCCACACACACTTAGATAAACAGACAAGACCCTCACCAATACAGACAAAACTAAACCAGGGTGCTCAAAATTCAAGCTGAAAATCGCTCCTGTCTCTTGCACCAGCCAAGCACACTGCATGCAAGAGAGTGGTACTGGTTGGAAAAACTTAAAACCCTGCAGGTTTTGTCATGCAGATCCCAGCTCGGTACTTCACACCAGCTCTATTTCACCAAGTTTCTCTGTTTTCGACAGAGCACCTACTGCAAAATAACACTGAGCAGACTGTATATTAAAAAGCCATCCCACGCATATTTATAACTAATTTATTCTTCATTTCTTCTGCGTTGAATAACTAAATTACAACAGTGGCTCAGTAACCCCTTTTAGTTTAGGAAAGGGCAGCAGCTTCATTTGAGTAATATTTTAGCCCAATTAGTCCATTAGTCTCCAGTGGAGACCAGAGGAGAATGGAAACCAGTGAAACAAGAGTCCTGCAGGATTCCTTTTAAGTAACAGACCTCTGACTCATCTGATATCATCTGGCAGCCCTCATGATCCCTTCAAAGATATTTCAAATTTTCCAAGTGTTCCACAGAGACACTAAGCAGGCATTTGCAAGAAAGAGGCAATGTATTAGCATAGGCCTTTGTGGATAAATCAGGCTTATGAAAAAGTTTCAAACTCCTCATGTGCTGAAGGACCTTCAAAGTATCTGAGAATTTTGGCTCCTACTCTTTACCAAACCCTACAGAGTATGGGGTAGTCACAAAACCACACCTTGTCTTTGCATAAGGATCGTGCTGAGTGGACTTGCTGTATGTAGGTGTCCAACTCAGGTCTTGATATAAATTTCATGAAAAAGTGGCCAAGATAAGATACAGATTTTTTTATCTGAAAAACAAAATTATATTAAAGCCTGTTATAGATTCCTTGCCTTGTTATACATAAGTGGCAGCTAGAAGGTAGTAGAAATACAGATATGAAGCCTCAAGATAAAGAGTCTGGAGGACTCTCCTGGTCCTATCTAACTGACAGTCTAAAAGTTACTGCCTAGTTTCAGTCAATTACTCTTTCAATGAACGGAGAGAGAGGCTCCAAGAAAACTGGCATCTTAAGATAGGCAGCAAAAACTGTTCACTTCATGTGTACATCTGTATCTATTCATGATAAACAAGTTTAAATTAGTAGCTTAGCTCAAGCACCTAACAGAGAAGTTATTCTATCTCAATGAGAGATGATTCCCACTTAACAAGTAACAACAGGCATGCCAGTAGCACCCTAGAACATCTCATTTCTGTCACATTACAGCACTATAAACATGAGACCAAGAGTATCTTCTGTTCAGACAGGGCAGAATTCAAAGTCCCTGGAAGCTGAGGCAAAGAGGAGTATCATTCTCAACAAGACTTCCTTGGAGCGCTTCCATCAGCCCCAAACACATGGAAAAAATTCATGTAGCCTCAGCCCTCTACTCTTTGGAAGAAACCTTAAGCCTAGGTGTGTGCATGGATGTGTGAATATGTAGTCTCACCCATGGCTGCAAGTTTAATACTCCAGGATTGCCCTTTATTAATTTAAGAATATTTATCTAGAAGGAAGTTGCCTCCATATGCATCAGTCTGCAGCCACACCTACAGTGCTACCAGCACTGAGCTGCCGAATTCAAGGCTTGCTTGAAAATGCTACTTACATACCTGGAGGTATTTAAGAAGAGACTGGATGTGGCACTTACTGCCATAGCCCAGTAACTGTGGTGGTAGTGGATCAAGGGTTGGACTTGATGATCTCAGAGGTCCCTTTCAACCCAGCTGATTCTAGGATTCTATGATTCAGCACAGCGACTGAAGATGTACCTTAGCACTGGGTTGTTCTATGGTTTTATGTTTCAGTTCAAGTTGTATGTGCAGAGCTTAACCAAGTAGTCACTGGCAAAAGACTGCATTTCGCAACAGGAATGAATTTTCAATTGGTCTCATCTTTTATGACATAATTTAAGACTATGGCATATCTTTTCATCTCAACAAATGCAAAGTCTTTTGAAAATATATACAGCACATATACAACCACTGAAATAAAACTCTCAGCTAGTGTAAGGAAGAAGAACTGTTAAGTCTCCCAAATAATAATCATCATTGTTAAAATAAAGTATCAAGTCTGGTGTCACTGTGTGAAAGATAGGACACTGATTTTATAACTCTCATCCAGAAGAAATGCTCGTTGCAAGCTGCATGATACTCAATTTATCTGTCTCAAAGGG
This sequence comes from Cephalopterus ornatus, assembly GCA_013396775.1. Taxonomy (NCBI): domain Eukaryota; kingdom Metazoa; phylum Chordata; class Aves; order Passeriformes; family Cotingidae; genus Cephalopterus; species Cephalopterus ornatus. Next base: position 36,681 of record VZRE01002951.1, read on the forward strand.
ATGAAAACCTAAGTCTATTCTGATGGGATTTGAGTCTGGGATTTTCACGAAGAGTTTATTTATGAATCCCAAATAGCATTTTCACTAGATGCTTTTGTCATTTTTTCCTTTATTGTGCTGTTTGGCATTGCAAGCAATGAGATAAAGAGCAACTCTACGAACAATATCAGTGTTAACACTTTTTTTTTTAGGTAAGCCTGAACGGCACATCAAGTTTCTTCACCAGATTCCTGACTTTACGTGACAGCATGAGAGGATGAAAACACTCAGCCTTCATCTCCCATTCATCTAACAGCCACTGAATAGTGGCTTTAAAGAACAAGAACGCTAATCTTGCTCTAGTCATCAGCCAGCAACTGCAGGGGCTCCACACCTAAAGTTCCTCTCCACAACAGAATTGCTGCTCATTTTACTGACAGATACATGTGTAGAAAGGACAGCTTCTATTTGAATTTAAGAACTTGATCTCAAGTTCTTGAACTCCAGATCTCACTGAAGTTGAAGAAGCTACGCCTGCCTCCACCACTTGTATTGGCGTAGAGAATCTGTTGTTTTACCATCTTTAAAATGATAAAATTTTATCCTTCTCTGTCACTGCTTATCCTAAAGAAATGCAAAGCACTTTGCAGCACTTTACATAATGATGTATAAGTTATCATGTCACTGACATGCCGAGAGGATGCTGCTCTTTACCAGAGCGCTGCTCTAGATGACAGGAAGAAAGAGGTAACCTTTTATTGTAGACAAAACAATTAATGGATACAGATTGAGCCTGGAAATTAAGATGCGATGCTAAAATCAGTATCCGGTGCTACAAAAGCTGTAAAGACCAAAAATAGGATCACAAAGAGAATCTACCATTCAATTGTATGCAACTTATATTAATACTTAGATTATTTAACAATAACCCTCTTATTTGCTTAGAGGAATATGCCAATAGCTTCTTTTCAGTATTCTTTGTGGAGGTGGGGAAAGATATAGTATTTTTTCCCCTTATAACAAAAGGATGTTCAATATGTCAACTTCTTTTTATCATTTTTTTATTCTACAAGGGAATAAAATATCTTTCCTCTGAGGAAAACACAGATGGCTGCCAGCAAAACATGAACATTGTGCATTGCGTAATTTCAGCTCATCTGAAAGCCTCTCAAGAATAAAACCTCTGCACTATTTTGGTAACATCATTTGGCCACTAGCTGGGCAGTATTTCAGGGGATGGGGGTGTGGGACCCCTAGCTCCTTCCAAGTATATCTCCTGATTTATGGCAATAGGTAACTGGATGAGACAATAGCAACACACTTTGATTAAGTTGCACATATATAACTTACATTATCTCCTCTTGCACACCCAGAATAGAAGTAAATAAAAGGAAGATATATGTAAGAAACATCGTTTTTTGGCCAGTATAAGTCATGAGTGTATTTAACATAAGTTTCTGTATTTCCATGGAGGTATCCAGTGCACTTGACAGGAACACTGCAGTGAAATCTGACCCCCCAGGAACGTGTGAGTCCTCAAGGGCACGTGGAGATAATGACCCAACCCGCGTGTTAGGTCGGCACGGGAAGAACACAGTGGGTAAAAGAGGTGAGCGGGGATATGCACAGGCACGGTAAGGCACACGAATCCCTGTATCAATACCGTTTTTGAAATCAGATTAATTTCTACACAATTAACAAGGCTGTTGAAAGATCTGCTTTACAGCTGCTGCCGCTGCCAGGAGATGATGACAACTAAGGAAATGAAAATCAAAGGAGGAAACAATTACAACAATACTCGCTGAAACTATTTAGAGTTCTCTTAATAAGTCAGAGAAACAAGTAATTGAAAGAATGTATTTTATTGCTGATTAAGATAATACTTAATTTAGGTCTTGTTTTTAAAAAGAGCTCAAATTAACAAATCAGATCTTTCATCTGAGCGCAAGTGAGGCCTCAATACATCCTCCTCATATTCCACAGTCTGGAAATTCAGAGGGTGGGCACTGGGAGAGAGAGCAAACATGAGAAAGAGGTAGGACACATTCAGGGAGAAAGGCCAGCTGGAAAAAAGTACCAAATGACAAGTTATATAAGATATTAACTCTTACTCCTTTAAATCTAGCAGCACAACAGTAACTATGCCTTGCTTTTCTACACATCAAGCTATACCAGCCTTTTCCTGTTCTCCAACCATCATGCAAGTGGTAACGCCAAACACTAAGCCCAGCATCTCAACCTGTGGAACAAGGGATGATTTTAAAGTAAAATGTTACATATGTTTTATAAGCAGAAACATTGCCGGCATCTTCTTTAAACAACAACAACACAATCCATATATCCTTTTCCTTAAAGTTCATAGTGCCATCATGTCACATCTCTAGATATTATAATCGAGAGACAAGGGAATGTAAAACAGTTAGAAAAATAAGTTAGCCGTGACTGCCATTTCTTTGAAACTAAGTGGGGAAACTCAGCTAGTTGCCAGATTGCAAGAATACCTGGGGGCCACTGCAAATTTGCTCTTAAATTTCAGGTTCTACACCAGCATCTTTCTCTTTTTTCTTCTGAAGGACGAAATTAAAAAAAAAAAAAAAAAAGGTGAAATGTAAACAGGATATGACAAGACTTTCAGTTTTGATAATGAAAGGTAGGATTAATAAAAAAAGATGAGTACGGGCTTTTAAACGCTGTGTTATAACCTGATAGCGTTCTGAAAAACTCAGACATATAAAAGTTAATCATAAAAATACTGGCAAACTTGCCTTTGAAGGGGGAGGCGGAAAAAAATTACAGAACATCAGAGCTAGAAGGGAAAGGTAAAAAGAATTGGAAAAGGGTTAAAATGACAAAGATTAAGAAGGTGCATGACAACCATTCTCAAAGACCCGATCTGTGCTAACAAAACCATATCCTATGCTTTTGATGAGACACTCACAAATGATTTAGCAAGAAGTGCTTTTGAATTATACCAGTGCTTTTTGGCAATAAAATGTCTTTTTTTTTTTTTAGTTTTCATTTGTATCTGCCCTGAGCTGAAAACATCTTTGCTAGAAAATAATAACCAGGTTGAAGGTATTTTTAAAGCAAAAAGTCCCTAAAAATGAACTTATTGCAAATGTTAGCAAAAATTGATTAAAATTAAATTAAGATTTCAGGAAATACTAAATCTGAACAATCAAATATAATGCAAAAGATGCTCAAGATTTTAAGCAGTTTAAATCAAGACAGAAAGGCATGAATTTCAAAGAGCTATGAAGCTTATAAAGGCTAAAGTTCTACCTTACCTTCTGCTAAAACTCAGTGACTTCCCTGTTGGTTTTTTTTTGTGTGTGTGCACATGTTTTAAAGTAGCTGCTTTAGAATATAAAAATACCTGTCTTAAGCTGCATGTTAATTAAAGTTCAGTCTGCCTTTGACAGTCAGTTTTCAGTTAATTGCTCTAAGGTCTGTTCTCCAGTGTCACCTGGGATACACCAAAGCCTAAGGTCCCATCATGCTCTGTAAAATAGCACGATCCACAAAAGTCACTTTGCACCCTACAAAAGTGCAAAATTTACCCTCCTTGGGGAGAACAGAGTGATGATTTTGCTGGCTGCTGCCAGCAAAAAAACTCCTAACTTCTGCATGGTGGGAAAGAAGACTGGGGAATCTTGCTGGGTCTTCAACAATGAAAACAAGTGGCAGCCCCACTGCAGTCCTAACTCACATCAGCACTGAACAGCTGTGGTTTCCTAGGGAAGCTGCATGTTCTTGCTACATTTTATACCAGCAACACCAAATCCCTTACCCAAAACTCTGTGGCATTAATAGCAAACTCCCATTTCTCTCTGCCACCCGGAAGCTGGCCCGAAACTGTTACTTAGTAGATGTTCACTTCAAGAAATACCTTTTGCCTTGAAGAAACACACATCTGACTTAATGTTCAGATCCCACCTCTGAAACTAAATGCTCACATACAGCAAAGAGTTTCAGTTTCCCCCCTGCCAGGTATCCAGAAAAGCAGCAGGTATGTGATACACCAATACCTACACTGTGACATCTATCCAGAGAGGGAAATGCCTTTTAAGTAACTAAAAAAACCAAAACATTGCTGCATCCTACTCACTTCCCTGTAATATCCTGAATCCTTCCTCACTAATTCACAAGACTGTTAAGTTTGAAATTCCATTTCGAGTTGAAAACAACTTGAATCAAATGAATAGGGACTTGATCTCACTGAAGTCAGTGGAAAGAATGCACTGGTCTTAACCAGAACTTCAATTAAAAGAGGATACAGGATGCTCATGGAGAGCGAGCAAATACATAAGACAGACAGACATACCCTCACCATAAACCTAAGCCAGGAAACTTTGAAGATATTACCTATTTGAGGTAAAGAAAATCTGGGACTGAAATCATCCCAAATACCTCTAAATGTCAAAGCACTGGAAAGACACAAACAGCACATTCAAGGACAAGAAAGTCTAACGTTAGTAAACCATTATACAAACGTTTGAGTGGTGGTTCTCTGCCTGCTCAGCTGCACCTACCAGCAACACCAGCACCGACACAGCCCCACAACACACAAGGAATTTGAGTCTGAATACACAAGGGGTCATCAACTGTGCCCCAGTCGGAAGCGTCCTTTAGCTGGTGCAGGACACAGCTGGAATGTGAGAAGTGATATCTATACAGATATATACACACAACCCCATTTGGATAAATGGCAGTGACTGCCACATGACAACTTTCTCAGTTTACCGCAGTGCTCTGCCCCAGTTCAGTCAAAGATGGGTCTTCATCAACTTCAGATAAAGCTGCCGTGAGCAGTTTTGGAGGTTCCACAGAAATGAGCTGTACTTGACTTAGGCTTGCTGATTTTAAACTGGTTTTGATCACTCTGTGCAGTTTTCTGCCATCAGCAAGGCCCACCCTGCCACAGGGACAAGTGAGATGTGTATTGGTGTGCGACCACTGGGATGAACAAAGAAATCACGAAAGCTCCTGCTCATTACACTGCAAGAGATGTTGCCCCAGGAAAGAAACTGTGAACCATGGAAGATGTCTGTATACACCAATGCTTTTGTTGGGTCAAGACAATCAAGTAAAATAATTAGCAGCAAGATAGTGGATCTTCCAGCTCTCAGGGAGCAGTGCAGTTCTGCACGCTGCGCTCCCCAGAGAGGCTGCAACCATCAGACACAAAGAAATTAAGAGCCAAAAAGAAAAAAAAAAGAAAAAAAGAACGTGGAGTATTTCTTTCAAAAATTTTGTACAGCATAATTGTTTTATTAATTGTGAAACGAGAAGACATATTAAGCACCGTGTGGCCTGGGAGTGAGAAATTCAAGAGTATCTTCCGTATTTAGGGAGATAAAGAGGAGATGACTATGGTGTGAAATCGGGAGGAATAAGAAACTGGCTTCCCCTTTTAAGAGCAGCATCAATTAAACCCAGGGGAGGCGGGTGCAGTTTACTAGTTAATTAGTCCAGGGATGTGGTCCTTTCATGTGTAATTCAGAACAGGAACACCTGGTGTGCGGCACTTCAAAGCACGGGGGAGGAAAAAAGCCAAACAATGCAGGATAGGTCACAAAAGAAAGCAACAGCACAAGAACAAAAACTGTTTATATCTGACCTTCACCCTGCTGTAAATAAAGCAAGACGGTAGGGCCCCCTCCTCCCTGCCCGGGGAGAACAAACAGCTCTGGGCGCACTGGGGGAGTTGCAAAAAAAAGAGAAGGAGAGGGGAAAGAGAGAGACATGGTGGTAACTAATTGTTTTACAACCTAATTAAAAGGAAAACAGACAGCACGATATAGATAGGGATATAATGATTTTAATCACGTTCTGATATGCAGAACCAAAAAAGAGGGAGAAGGGAAATGTGATCCAAGCAGTGCTGGGAGGCTGGTGGAAATGCTTCCTCATCAACGGGGAAGAGCACGGGAGGTTTGGTGCACCAAAATCCTATCTGGGTCTAAATTCCAAGGTTTGTGACTAGATAAAAATTCAGGTCAAGTTACAAAGCTATGGACTAGGAAGGAACCATGATGGTCCATCGTCCCATGTATAAATAGATGAGGATATACAGATCTGCTCCTCCAAACCCAGACCAAATTTCAGTGTGCTCTGAAGTTTCTCCATCCGTTCCCATATCTGCTATTGCACAGAGAAGCTTTTCAGTAGCATGCCTGCACCATGTCGAAACTGGAAGCAGATGCACCGTGATAAAACTTTTACAGTGCTTTATCTCATCAAACACAACTCATTAAACCTCGCACACCAAAGGAGGTGTTATTTCTGTCTTACAGAAGGAAAACCAATAGAGAGATGAATTTAGCCGCCATAAGTGACAGAACTATCAGTGGCAATGATCAGCCATCAAACTCTCAATGTCTTCAGTGACTTTGCTGCTCAGTGAGCAAAACCTACCAGAAGACAGACAGATCTTGTAATACGAACAATATTTTACTGGATGGTGTTAGTACACAAAAAGCTCTGAAGGGGATTACTCCAGAAGAGCACAAGCATGCATTTAGTGATGTAAGGATATCAGAAAAGTCTGGAAATTAAAAAAAAAAAAAAAAAAAAAATCCCAATTTCTGAATGCATATTTGAACCAGATCCCTTTATTGTATTGGTGACGATTTTATTCACTCATCACTAAGCTTGATCTAGCACAGTAAAGAAAGATGCTGTTATTTTCAAACACTGGACTGCAATTTAAGAAACATGATTTATTCTTTAATCTGCTGCTATCTTTCTGAGAATGCTGGAGTAATTAAACTGAGTCTCATTTTGCCATCTGTAAAAGAGAGAAGTGGTGTGAAGAAACCGGGTTTGAGGGAAATGCCCCACAGAAGGGAGGCATTATTACATTTAAAGCTTACTTACGTTTAAATAGCAATTTCTATGTTTCATGAACTATGGAAAGCTATGAAAACCCCATATCTTGTTCTAAACCACCGTCTGTTCCCCAAATAATTTAAACAGATTAAGAAAAGAAATGGTGTAATCAGGACCATTTGCAAAACTTGCACTTGTGAGATATTCTGGATAGCTCAACAAATAACATTTGATAACTCTCTGGACATAATGCACTGAACAGCACCACGTTAATATCAGGAACAGCATAAATGTCCCCTGTGTGGCTGATAGTTTGGGAAACTATGGGAAAACCACAAAGTAATCCCTCTTCTTCTCCCTTCTTCTCTGTAAGAAATAACAGACCAGGTTTTATTCTTTTTCATAAGTAGAAAATGGGTATATTGGGCAACATGCAAGAAAACACATTTCAAAATGGGCTTGGTGATAGTTAGGAATAAACAAATAAAATTAAGCACATTTGGTGATTTGCCTTTGCATACTTCTCTATCATATACACCCAGGTTGGAGATCACAAATGTGGGAGTATTTTCTAGAATGAGCTTTGCAGAACAGCCTGAAGAACTCTCAAAGTGTTCCTCTTCACCCATGCTCAGATGGGAAGGGCAAGCTCCCCTATTTTAAGAAAAATGTATGTTATTTAATGAGCTGTGACCTCTTCAGAAGCTGCATTCATCTTACTGATACAAGACCATCATTCATGCTGCCATCTAACAGGAGTTCAGTGCTGAAATATATTTTGGGGCATTGGGGAATTGGCTTTTTTGTTTTGGATTTTTTGATGATTTGGGAAGGGAAGAGGATAGCAATAAAATATCACTCAGCACACGCCACTAAATGAGAGTAGTGGTAATAAGGTGACATCTAAGATGACCAAGCCTTTATTAGGTGAAGCCATTTGACAAAAATAATTTCTCCGTAATACTTCTATACTCATGTGCACTGCAAAATCAAAACCGGCACGAAGTGTATCTTCCTGAATTAGAGCACACCCCTCTTTAACCAATTCTTCCCAAAAATCACTCCCACTCCACCACACCTAGGACATGACAAGCATCACCTAAGCATGCTAGTCAACAGGATGGCAAAGAAAATGCTCCCTGGGCTCTCAAGATCTCCCAGCAAATGAGAGCTGGGCCCACAACCCTTCTGATGCACCTCTAGCAGCTCAGTTGGCACAATCATCAGCCAAAGAATTCACAGACCTCGACACCAAGCCTTCTCATTCACAGCAGAAATGCAGAAATACTACTAGAAGAAGGGCAGAGCTGCCACAGCAGCGCAGTGCGACTACACACCTATTTCCAGACATTACCAGCTGGAGGATTCACTAAGCAGCTGTTTTATCTCATTGATAAAACCTGTAAAATCTGGTCTCAAGGGTGTTTTGTTATATACATCCTTAATGTGGATGCATTTATAGACCTGTAAGAGGAATAGGTAAGAGTAGGTGGAAAGCAGTTGGTCAGCTCCAAGGCAGGTGTGGTCAAAGTGTTTTTGCAATCACACAGTCCATGTGAACCAAAGTCACTGTTAAATACTTAAGACTGTAGCCCAACATTTAATCCCAAAGAGGAGTAAGAGAAGAATGAGAAAACAAAAGGCAAGGGCAGTGAAAACTGAAGGAAACACTCACAGGTCACGGGACATTACCAAGACTCAAACTTGGGATCTCTCTAGGTGATTCTATGTCAGGTAAGAAATCAACCAGCTACAGAAGTGTATGCATATATCATTATATCCAGCTGTTCAGACAGAACTGCAGCATTTGCCTTTGGTTGGGGTTTTTTTTATGATTTTCTGTTTCCAATTTGTAATTACAAAACTGTTGTTAAGTCCTGCTAAATAAGACCAAGCTTTGCCTTAACGTTAAATTTGTCTCCTGTTGTGGTTCAAAATGAACTAGGAGAAAACTGACAAATTCTTGTCTTCCTGAATGCCATGGCTCAGCATGGCACGAGAAGACCATGTTCTCAGAAAGAAAGAGGTCTGAGCAGCATTTCCTTAAAAGCAGCAACGAGTGTATTAAAAGGGCTTAAGAGAGCCAGATGACAGCAGTTAGGAGAGGTTTCTCCATTGCAGAAATAAACTGCAGCTTTTCCTGGAAGAAAAGAAAAAAAAAAGACGACCTGAAGGCACACCCCAAGAATTGCATGTGTTCTTTCCAAGGAGTAATTCTCATAACACCTTAGATTTTTTGGAGCTTATTTATTATGTGGGTACAAGAGACACTCTCTCTTCATGCGATGCTTGACTCACTGCAACTGAAAACAAAACTTCCACTGGTTTAGGAAAAAAAAAAAACAGAAAAAAAAGAGAGAGGACAACTTCACAGGGGAGATTCAACTTTTTCTGTGCACCATGGTCCTTCAGTAAAGGATCCATTTGTCTTCTGCATCTCCATAACTCCCCGTGGAGTTAAAAGGTAGAGAAATAAACGATTTTGTGTATGATTCACCTGGGCTGTTTTAGGATCAAACGCTGATTAGATGAACTTGCAAACTGCTTACTCACCCCACTGACTGATGGGGAGTCCCAACAACCACCTCAGAGTTGAGGTTCACACTGGGCTTGGAAGAAAGGCATCACGATTCCAGGGTAGGTGAGGCCATAGTGTGCTGCCAAGGTGGTTCTCCCAGGCCCATGGGTGGCCCTGGCAGGGAGAGGAGCAGCTCCCTAGGGATGCACCTGTGCTCTTGCTGTGCCAGCTGGGCAGCATTTGCTCCATTGCCATCCCTAACTTTAAGGTTTGTTGATAAGCCCACTATGCAGGTCTAAATGAAGTGATGCCTCAAGAGTTTGGAAATCTTTGTGCATGAATCACTCCCAATGAAATTTGATTTACACCAGTCCCTCTTACAAGCACGTTCTACAAGAGCTCCCTTCTATAAGAGCTCCAGTGTCCCTAAAGACATTTGCTGAGATGAAACTGGCAACATTCTCCACTCTCCCCCAGCAATTTCCAGGTCCCAGCTAAGCCCCACTGTGCTGCAGTAGCTGTTGGCATCCTTCGACATAGCTGCTGGTGTCTTACCAGGCCAAAGTGTCCACTGGACACAAAGGGACTTCTGAGATTTTAGAAGTTGAGTTACTCTCTGATTCAAAGGAAATGCTTTCAAAACCCCAGAAGTTGTGAACTCACAGGTTCGTGCACTACCTTCCCTAGCTTCAGCAACAACCCAAACTGCAACCAGGACATAAATCAGAGCTAACACTACATTTTGAATAAATAAATATTTCTAAACCATGGTATCTTCATATGCCAAGTACCCACAACAACAAAACCTCTTCAGTGTCTTACAGGAAGGAGTAGCACCTTCTAAACCATTAGCACCCTCCTAGCTAGCACAACCATGATAAATCACTGGGAATGAAAGTATGCACAGTGTTTTTTTCATTTGTGGCACTTCTATTTCCTTTAATGTGTGCCTGATAAAATGTTTTCTAAGCACTGCCTTCAGTATGTGTTTATCCCAAAGGGACCATTCCAGGAGGACAAAAAAAATGCAGCACCCACTACTGCCAGGTTTGCCTTCAAAGCCACAAATACACACTTCATTCACTTGAATAAATTTCCTTTTTATCTAATACATCCAGTGATGCTTCAGGCTTGTGCTTCATGAACGTGTCCTACCTTTCAGCAGAAACTCTGAAACAGAAGTTAAGTTAGCCAAGAACAAAGTTACCCTCCTAAAAATATTTGTCATGAAAGCTCACATTTCAACAAGAGGTGTGTTTTATTTTTAAATATTCTCACTGTTAAAGACCACTAAACTTTTTGGGAAATCAGTCCCTAGAGGTTGAGAGGTGCTAAGTGCCTTCAATGTCAAGAAAAAGGGGACACACTTAAAACAGGAGAGCTCTGCTTGTGTGCAGCTGAAATAAACACTTTTCTTCCACCTGTATCTTCATTATAGGGGGGAAAAAACTACAAGATCAAAGAGTACAAAGAGTGTTACCTCACTTTCTGCTTTGGCCATTTGCAAAGTAACGAGAGAGCCCCTTCCTCAGCCTCAGACAGACCAAAATACTTCCTACCCCATCTCCAGTCACCGAGTCCACCGCTGCATGTGTGTCCCCAGCTAGGCAGCAGATTACAGTGCCCACTCCTTTAAAGAGCACCCTGATAATATGCAGGGCTAAAATGTCAGAAGCTATTAGGAACTCTCAGACACACAATATATCTCCATCCCCACGTTTTCCCCTTACACTGTGCAACAACAGACAACAGGCATGCAAACTGCTCAGCTGCAACTGTTCCAAGTCGAATAATTACAACTTGTCAGAAAGAATTAATTTTCCCATTTCTCATAAAGATGTGTAAAAATTACCATGTTATTATACACTGACACTCTCTGGAGGCAGACACAAAATTTAATTTTGAATTCTTTCCGCATATTAAATTAAATCCATAAATAAGAGTTTAGGCATTCACTCGGAAGCATATGTTCATTGGGAGCGAAAGCCAACACGAGCCTGGCTGTAATGGTTGTTGTAATGTTTTAATAGCTCGCTTCTTCTAAGCACCAATAAATTTACATGATCATAACAGTCGTGGGCATACAAGAAGCCCATTACTGTCTGGGCACAGGCAGCAGCGTTAACAGGATGGAAAAATGGAAGCGGGGGGGGAGAACCCTTAAATAAAATTAGGCAACTGCACTTGTCAGCTGCTCCATGATTGAATTTTTAATATTGTGGTCAATTGGTCAAAACAAATAATGGGATAAAATATTTTAATGTATTTAAAACCTGGTTCTGCGGTTAACAGAGTTTATCTATCTCTTTCTATACACGGCTTCAGACTTGTCAGGCTGCATTTCCATTCTGTGAGCACACAGACAGGAGGAAGGCTTGTCCTGGCATCCTCTTCCCCAGCTCCTGCTGGCCAGCAGCACGGCAGCCCAGATCCTGCCGTGGAGGCTGCAAAAGGCCTGGGCACAGCCACGTCACTCCCCAGCACCAATCCCTGTGGCCACAAACCCCTTGCAGCCAATGCCAGTGGATGGTGAAATAAAACTCATGGAGAGGGTGGATGGCAGTCAGTCCCACACCCTTCCGGGGAGAATATCCTCAGCCCTGAGGATAAGTGAAGCAGCAAGCCACAGTTTACCATCTCCTTTCATCTCACTAAGACAACAATCCCAGTTTAACCACACCAACTGATCCCAGACCTCACTGCAGGCTGGATCTGTACAAACCCAACCTATGTACCTGCTCCTGAGTCTGCCTTTGAGTTACACAAGTGCAGACAAGCAGGGCATCTTCCCCATGCTCCATCCTTTTCATATTCGAGTGATTTATCATTTAGATATATTCATAAGTGAAGTTGAGTCTCCCAACAGCAAATTTAAATGTAATAAAAAGGTTAGCTGTAAAGATGGGCTCCTGGAACTAGTTTTTAAATATGGCCAATGAAAGATAACAGCTAACCTTATGCTCTGCTCAAATTAAGCTACCACACACTGCCTCTGCCTTTCTTACACGTATAGTCAGATGGTTCTTTGAAACCTTAATTACTTTTTTTAAAAAATCGCAGCTATCTCCAAACCTCTGCTCACCACCACTGAAATTGGGAATATACGTATGAGTAATGTGTATGTACAGAACATATATGTGCACAGCCACACACCACCAGTGAATCACACTGCAGGGTGGAAGGCAAGCCAGCTCCTCCAGAAACCTGTGCATATTACAAGTCTTCTCAACACTTTCTTTCTGATCAGGATAGACAATACATACAGAAGTCAGCATTATCTCTACAATCACACATTTGTTCGAAGTAAGTTTATAAGATCCTTACAGGCAGCAAAACACAGCCACAGACAGCCAAGCACTTAATAACTGGAGTCATACAGTGTTTTGAAAGTAGCGCTGGAAACACATCTCCCACTGAAGTCAAGAGAAGAGTGGCTGTTGTGGGACTTGGAGAGGTTCCTAAATTCTCACTTATCTGCCTGATACTTCACTGATTTCCAGACATCCAGCCCAGAGCATCCAAGTTCATGTGACTTACTCTGGGGACAAGCCAGCCCTGATCCATGGCATTAGACCTGGCTACCACGGTCACAGCAGGGAGGAAAACAAAGCACCAGCACTGGCGCCTGGATTGGACAAGAAGAGGCCAGCAGCCAGCAAAACACAGGCATCCTTCTTCAGTAATATCACTCACTTTCAGTTCTCACTTCTCAGAGAGAGTGAATCCAGCTGAGGTCAACTGTGAGTGAAAAAAAGGATTGTGTTTTGAAATCTGCTGGGTGATGTACAGCACACAACACAAACTGGGGCTGTCAGTCTCATTTCCAGGAGATATCACCATGAATACTATCTCAAGCAGACGGCTACAGGTGATGCTCACACTATCAGTGACAGTGTGCTGCCTGGCACGCAGATGCTCCCAGTACTCAAATTTGCCAGGATTTCACTGCACCAAGTTGAGTCTTTAATAATCGGAGATAATGGGATAGAGCAAAAGACAGCCCCGCAGCAGTAATGCTGTTGTGGCAAGGTTTAAAAAAGTTTACCAGCAAGCAGTGATAGCTTTGCACAGACTCCTCAGAGGTACAGCTGATTCAGAAAATGAGTGTGATAATAAAATTTAAAAATAGCTCTTTGAGGATGAGGAAATTTGGGGGGTTTCAGTGTTGCATTTTGACATTGTATTTTCAGTGCATTGGGCAGAAAACTGAATTCTGAAACCAAAACTTTGCAGAATTTGAGAAAGTGTCTTTTGGTGGTGTGGCAGTGCTAGTTACAGAAAAACCACGAGGCACCAGTATTTCACTTTTCACTGACTAATCTCATTCTTACTCAGAGATGCACTGACTGAAATCCTTCTCACCTACTGTGTAGCAGCTTCTCTGAAGTGAATTTGAAACCTCAGTCTAGATCCTAAGTGGACAAAAAAAACCCAACACCCCACAAGCCAAAACCCCCTAAAGCACTTGGTATTAATTGGCCATCCTTGCTGGTGGTCTCAGGGCTGAGGCCGTGGGCATGGAAAATGAACAAGCTCCTGACCTTCTTCTGATCCTCTCCACGAGGGCTGAGACAATGACTGGGCTATGCACTGCCATTTCCTATTTAATTAAATGGCTAAATGGAAGATTTCCTCTGTGGCTAAACGGGAGGTTTCTCTTTCCAGTGCTGCTCTCAGTCTACTAACTCTTGCAGTCACTTAGGTTGACTGTAACATTTAAAGGAAATAATTCCCCCCTTCGGTTTTCCCAGCACAAAAGAAAGGATACTGCACCAGCACTGCAGCTCAATTTATGTAGAGAGAGAAAGATTTATACGTGTCTTTCAATTTGTATCACTCTTTTCTTTCTAAAGGGACAACCCATTTCATTATTCCCTTTAAAATATACGACAGGTTTACCTCTAATCCCACTGTAGAGAGAACTTCTTAAACACGAGAAGAAGTTGCTTCCATGTAAGATGTACAAACTTCAGCTACCTGACGGTGATGATATATGCACATTATATAATACATATATGTGGAAAACAGCCTTGATGTGACAGCTGAGTCCCGAGGCATCGTAGTAGTCACTCTGCGTTTGAAAGACAGCTTCTCTACCAAACCACTCAAACAGTAAAATGAACACAATATACTCTCCAGCTAGAACTATGCCCTTAAGCTTCAGTTGGAAGAGGAAAAGAAAACTTCTCATTGAAGTCTATTTTAATTAGGACTGCAGAGAACCAGTTTGAATGAAAGCCTCCCCCTTTTTTTTTTTCCTCCCCTCCTTTTTTTCTTTTTGAAATCCAAGCTAGAGTTTAAAAAATTCTTGGGTAGGGTGAAAACCAAGTGAAAAGCTGAAGTAAACTTGCATTTGAACGTCCTTTAGCTGAAGAAATTCCTCATAAAAACTTGGATTTAGGGATGACAAAGAAAGGATGGGTTCTTATATTCAGTCTGCTTCTCCCATATGATCTGCAGACTGGCTCTGTCATAAAAGCTAGAAAACACTAAACAAGTTATACAGCATTTGCTTAACTGACAAAATATTCACTTATTATTACTGCCATTAGCCTGTTCTTTTTGATTTCCCTATGTATTTGTTTCTCAGCTATTTGGATGTTTAGTATCCTGACATGATGTGTCTCCAAAGCTTTGTCAGATGCTATCTTTCTAGATTAAATACATACAGAAGGATATGCTTTTATATTTGCCTGTGACAACTGCCTTGCTTAACGATGGACTTCCAGGAAGGTCACAGAACCTGCATCCATCTGTGCCTGCGATAACAGCTCTGTGGCACCTGCCTGGCTCCACTCATGCCAGATTTCATAACTATGAAAAGTTTGAATCAGAGCACAAATACCTGGAAAGTAGATGCTTCATACATGGTGTGCACCCACCTGCCAGCACTCGTGGTTGCCTGGAATACCCTCAAACGTTTCACGTGAGGGGGCTTTTCCTATTTCCCTGACTGCCTGGGGTATCGACCTCCCCCATGTGTCTCAGGGTCATAGGCTGTTACTTTAAATACAGGCACCTTGGATCAAAGATTTTAAGCTCAATTCTGGGCAAGGGGAATACAAAGCCTATTTAAGCAGATGCAGAAATTATTTTCAACAACAATGCTGCAGAATTCGGTGAGGAGCTGAAACAAGAGAGCTGCAGTACCAATCCAGCGCAGGCATAAGGAAACCGTAATCATATCTAATTAGCGTTAAAATAATGTTTCCCTTTGAAATGTTTAATTAGCTCTGTTTTATTACATAAACATTCTTGATGCAGAGCATACTGAGCTAGAAGAGTCTGATGAGTTAAACAGTGCAAAGTGCTCAGGCGCCCAGTGAGGGGCAAAACCTGACAAGGAGTGGCTGTTGTTACCAGATGTCTGGACCATCAGTGGAGCCATGATGCTTGCTGCAAACAGCAGGCTATCATTTCAACCTTTGTTGCCTCTACTGAAGCCTCCCATCGCGCTTTCAATTTAACAGCATCACAAGGAGACAAAGAAATTTCTTACAATATGCCTTTCAGTTCAGAGACAAATCCCATTTAAACTTGTTCAACCTCTCATAACGTATTAGTTATTGTTGCCAGTCTGCATGTCCTCTGGCAACACACTACTTGTTCTGGAGGAGGAAAGCTTTTTCTTTTTTTACCCCCTTTTTCTGTCTTTTATTTTTCCTCTTTTTTTTTTTTTTTTTTTTTTTTTTAATTTTTGCCCTTCAGTTTGATAAAGCAAGACCAGATTTACTGGCAAACTTACAGCATGCTTGTCACAAGCTTGCAGCAAATTTAATTAACCTTATTACAAATATGGTTTTCTTGAAGATTACATCACAATCTGGTTTCACATCGCCTGCTGCTGATTCAACATATTCTGTGCTTTGGAGAATATGTTCATTTTCTGAAAAAGGTCAAAATGTTAAAATAGCTAAAACTTCACTATTTCTTCTTAGTTCCTGCTCAAATCTTGTGGTGTACCAACACTTTGTCTTACGAGCAGTGTTGTTATCTTGCTGTGTGCCAATTGTAGACGGGTTTACTTCACAGTACAGTTTACATCCCTTTAACAACAGGGATAGCCAGATGATGGAAAATTTGCTTCCAGTTTAACCCCTCATTAGCACACTGGGACAAAATCACTAGAAATGCGTAACTAGAATTAGCCTTGCCCAGCAAGCTTGTAACAGGTAGCAGTTACTAGCATAATTTAGAATTTCAGCTGAGTAAGGACGGAGTTAAGATACTACTACTGCTCAGGAACACTGACAGTGAAGGTGCACTGTTTGGTTAAGATTAACAAAAAAGAAATTAATAACTTTTTACAGTCAGTATGAGTTTTTAAACCCTGAAATGTTCCATTAAAGTTTTGTTTGTTGTCAGTTTCCAGAAACTAGAACAAGAAATTCCCTGTGACAGAGAATGCTGGCATGAGATTTCTGTCGGCATACTTCAGACTTTAAGGAGCTGGATAAACATCTTGATTGCTTCCTTGCACTACACCTGAATTTAGAACCTGTAACTATTGGCACAGACTGAGTCTCGTTGAAAGTCTCTGCAAAAACTGTGTGAGAAAGATGATTTCTTACATGTTTATTTTTTCCTATAATGTCTAGAAGAGGACATTGTCCTTATTCATGTAATAACAAAGCAAGACTTCACAGGCTGGTACTCTGTTGTGGCGTGGGAGGAAGCAGAGGAAAAAAGTCACAGCGTCTGTTCTAAAATCCTCTTTAATAAAGTATAAAGAGAGAAGGGGGTGTAAAACAAAGACACCTTTGCTAATCGCTAACTCTGTAATTCTATTAGCACACAGGTGTTATCAGATTAGTGAGCAGTGGGTGCAAAAAAAGATTATTCAGGAAAAAACAAAGCAAACATTAGCACAATAGCAGTGAGCTAAAACCTTGGCATATTCGATATTGTTCTGGCTCCCACACTCCATACAGATAAGGTGGTTGACCAACACAGCACAAGTGCATCAAAGACATTCCATGGAAAGCAGCTGTGCTCTGGAGAAGATAATCTGCAATACAGAATTACGTGTAGAGGGTCTAAACACATGGCTATATTAGCTTTTGTAGGATAGCGAAGTGCTGACTCCCACATGACAAAGAACGCTTTCTGCCTTTACACCTATGTGTACATCATATGTATTTGGTATTACTTAACTTCCATATGCTTAAAGAGAGAGGTTTGGAAACTCAAATGAGAACACTTGTCCAAGAAAGACAAAAAGGGTCTGCCTACCAAAGTCTCTTTTTATTCCCTGAAAAAGAAAGAACAACCAACAAAACAAAACAAGCACAGCTCTCCATCCCATTCCAATAACTAAAGCCTTTCACACTGTTCTGCTAAACTCAGTTAATGTGTAGGTAGTTTTAACACTGCCATGCCTAGAGATGGTGCATTATTTTATTGATTCACTTTACAACCACATGATATAAGTATTACATCATTTAAACAGGATTAAAGTCCTTGATTCTCTCAGGAAAGTGTATACCATTATTTTGAACATATTTTGAAACTTTCTGCAAAATATCCAAAGAACTAATTAGGAAATGGACAATCCAACTAAGGAAGATGCTCTGCTGAGCCTGTTACTCAAGAAGCAGCAGGAAGCGGTCAGGGATGTGAAAGTCAAGGGGAACCTCAGCCACAGTGACCATGACATTCAGGATTTTAAGCTTCTAACAGGAGTGAGGAAAACAGGAGAACCATGCCTTGGACCCCAGGAGAGCAGATTTCAGATTGCAGATTTTCTGGGATTTATTTGTCAGGATCCAATAGAGACTGCCTTGGAAGGCAAAGGGGCTCAAGAAGAGCTGCTTGATTTCCAAACCACAACTCCCTCAAAACACAGATAATCTATTCCTACGTGTAGAAGGTCAAGCAAGGGTGGCAGAAGGCCAGTATGGCCAATAGGAAACTCCTCAGCTAGCTCAAATGCAAAAGGAAGTTTATATGTAATGGAAGAAGGTACACAGAACAAATTGAGATGTTGCTCAAGCATGCAAGGAGTTAGAAACTTAAGAGCTCGGGTGGAGGCGGAACTAGAAAAGGATGAGAAAGGCTGCAAGAAGAGCTTCTGCAAGTACCTTGGAAAGAAGAGACAAAGCCAGAGCTTTCTCACAGACACACAGCAATAGGACAGGTGGCAATGGAAATGCCAGTCGAGTATAACGAAAAGATTTTTTACCAGGAATATGGTCACCTCTGCTAGCATCTGACCAGAGAGGTTGTGGAGTTTCCACCCTTGCAAACATTCAAAACCTAACTGAACAACCTGCTGTAGGAGGTCAGATAAGTCTCTCCAGAGCTCCATTCCAACTTATTTCTAACCTATTCTGTAATTTTACAGTTGCATGAAATGTGAATAAGATTGGTCTTTTGCCAATTAAAGAGAACACAGAAATATTCCATAATTAACTGAATTCTTTTCAGTTGTTTGTGAAGGTTGTAATAGCTCCAACATTGAGTGAGTTACTTGGCATATTTTTACTTCTGTTTCTAACAAAGGTTAGACCATCTGATTACTTACTCATATGCTACATGCCCTATACATTGCTGCTGTACACCAAATACCCCATGCAAAATGGGGTAACATAAACCCGTATACCATCCCAGCACTGCAAACTCATTTACTGTTGCTTGCTATTTATCCATGTGTTGGCCACGCAGGTTATAAAACAGAAATCTTTCTTTAGGAGTGTGTGCCTAAAAATCAGCAGCTCACCAAAGCTCCCCCTGCCCCCCCCACTTCTAACGCGCTTTTTTCCCTGAAAGCCCTTACATAGTGGTGAATTCTGCTTTTTACATGCATTAAATCCTGTTTAGATATATGGGTGGTTTTGAGAAGAATATTTGCTGCACTGAGTGCTTCCGGCTTTCCCCTTCATGATCCTTGCAAATCCAAAAAGCTTCATGCCAATGGGATAGGAAGGTTTCTGGAAACTTGACAGCACATGGGACTTCACTACATTATTCCTTCCTTCATCCAGCTTGAAGCCCTTCTTCCTCCTCCTTGCAAATTTCCAGGCAGTGTGACAGAGGAGAAAACGGCAGAGGGGAATTGAAGCCAACAGAATAAATTCACCGAACGAAACAATCATTGCCCATAGGGCTGGGGTTCCACCTGCTGTTTTTGGGGATGTGTGTCCAGTGCACAGGAAAGGACAGGAAGAGAAGCTTTTTTTCCCTCTAGTAATTCTATACAGTGCTTTGGGGTGCTACAGAACCAAAGGTGCCATATATAAAGGTTTGATATTGTTATAAAAACATTAATATCACATCCAAAATAAATACTTCAAGATTCACAACAGTTACATATTTATAACATTTCTGAGCCCTCAACCCTTGGGACACAACTGGAGACCTTTAGATGACTTGCCCACTACTAGTGTTACCAAAAGTCTGAAGAGAAAAGACAAGAGTACTACTGATTGCATATAAACCAGCAAAACCTGAAAGGTTTATAGCAGCCAGCTCTCTTATCACAATCCTCTGTGGAAAAAACACCTGTTTATGCTGGCAACAGATGAAACAAAAAAACAAATTCCCTTGTTCAGTAGGTCCATGCATTATTATGGCACGTAAGAGGCTGCACACAACTTTGCTTACAATTCTCAAATTCAGCTGAGCAGGGAATAGCTTCCCCATTCTTGAAAAAAAACCCTGTGCAATTTCAAGCTCTTTTTAAATTCCAAAATGGGACAACTCCAACACTGTTAAAAGTACGACATACCCAAGCAAACAGGTAAGTCAGCTGCACTGACACCAGCAGTTAGAGCATTCACTCTGAGCAGAAGACAATCTTCAAATTGCTACCATAATTGATTCAGATGAAGGTCTTCACCAGTCTCTCACACACTGGGAAGATTTGCTGGGTCTCTCCATCCCTTCTGTTACAGCCAGACAGCCAAACAAGTGAGAGGCAAAGGCTTTTATCTGTTATGAAAGAAGCCAAAGAGTAAGTCTAAAGTTTTAGTCAGGTAGGGCAAAAATTTAGCCAGATCAGTAAAGTCACAAGTGAGTTTTCATAGGATTAGAATAACTTACAGATATTTTTCATCTGGTTTTGAAGAGGAAGTAGAACCTGGAGATAAGAAAGCTTTCTCCACAAGTTTCATTGAACTTGACATATTCCAACAAAAAAGTATGATTTCATTCCAAACATTCCAGAGGAAAATAAATTTTATAGATTAAAAAAACCCCAAACCTGTGACTGCCTCTAAACTTTAACCTTAAACTGTGGTAGATACAGACACTGTGCAATGATTATATCAATACACAGAATAAAGTGGAAGTGAACAGTTTTAGGGAGTGTGTAAGCAGTCTTTCATAACTTGCTAATAAGCAAGCTGAAACAAAGGTGGGGAAGAGAGGAATTGGAATTTTCAGTGAGTGCACATAGCGAATTCCAGACTTGAAACAGGAAACCTAAGATGAAGCACTATCTGGTTAAATGTCTCAGTTCATATAAAAATTGAAAGAAATAAAAAGTCACCTGATGGGAGTCAGGAGATGACACACAAAGAGGGAATCTCTCGTGACAGTGGCCACCTTGGAAATTTTCTGCCTCAAACTTGATGATCTAGAAGAGCACAGCCCAACCTTGAAGTCTTTTCTAATCAAGACTGCGGGGCCACGTGCCACGCATCTCGTTCTGCATGACACCCACCGCCCCCACAGCAAGTTGTCCAGCCTGCAGCTCACCCCTGAAATGGACCCGATGTACACATCAAAGAGGACCACGGGCCAGATGAACTGTCCTGGCAGGTGGGGTGTGTCCCACACGCTATAGATTGGTTAATGTGCTACACACAGAGGAAACAAACTGGTTTTGCAACGCTCACTGATGTCTTCAAGAACAACGCCTCTGATAACAGCTCCTCTATCCTAAGCTTATAGATAGGGAATGCCAACACACACCCCTAAGGAGGATGTTCTAGGTAAAACTTTCTCTACTTTGTTTTGTGACACCTGCATGTAGCATAAACATGCATTGCCCCCATCCTGATCTGAATGGTGCCAATGCTTACAGCATTTCTGGTAATTCAAGCAACAAGGAAACACAAAAATCTTGGCCACTGCTCTCTTATTTGGTCCTCCCACAAACCAGGCAGTGCCAGTGTTCTTTGAACTAGGCACCCCAATCAAAAGTGGAAGAGGTTTGTTACACAGACCATATAATAGTTTCATATCTACTGAAAGAACTCAAAGGAAGCACATCACCATCCAGTTATATTCAATAATTTTTCCCGCTAATGGAAATAAAAAGTGATCAGATGGCTGCAGAGAATTGCTACAGTGACATCTGTTGCACATAAAATCTAAAGGCTAAAACTGAAGATAGCAGCAGAAAAGTTAATGATGAGAATTGCAAAGTTAGCATCTCAAAAACTAGGAAGTACTGTTTTCTGTGCAACTGCATTTCATACTGCATGGACGGTGCATAAACTAGTCCAGGACCAAGTGGAAACTGTAAACAATCTGAGTATTTTTGACTACAACCTGGGAATGGTTAACTACTCAAATGAAGAGTGAAATGGCTTATGACCTATTGCCCTGGGAGACTGATGAGATAAAAATATCACTGCTCTGCCCTGTGCTAGGCTTGAGCAGCTTTGCAAGAGTGGATGTACTGGAGGTCAATCTGCAAAAATCTGGAAAACTCTAATGAACATTTTGAGTTACTGCTTCAAAAGGTAAGGATGGCAATTATCCAAAGAAACAAACTTTCCAAAGTTGGACACAAATAATTTTTCTGTAGTCCTCCTCTCCATAACATCTGTTACGAACTTTTCAAAAGAAAAAAATACCAACAAAATTGAGGAAGAGAGGAAACAGATCTGCACAAATTTGTAAAATATTCCAACTCCTTCCAATCAGAACTTTGTGATATGAACAGCTTAATAAATAATAATAACAAAAAAAATCAGATGAAGAGGCATTTTACCCATCTTTAGATAAAGAAAATTATTTTTACCTTCCTTTCTTCACTTCCATTAGTGATTCCATCAAAAAACCTAATCCAAATTTTCCCTAAAAATTTGATAATTCTATTTTGACATTTAAACAAGAAAAATAACCCTCTAACAAAGATTTAATTTTTCAATTGCTTTTCTATTTTCACAAGAGTAGCAAGATGATTCAAACACAATGAAAAAGGTTATTTTCATGGTATACATATGTAAACTTATACTGCTCTCTAAAAAAACCGTTTTGTCAGGAAGATTCAATAGCTCCAAGGGAAAAACTCCCATCTTAAGTTTTCTGGCCCAATTCCTCAGGACCGTGAAATTTAAACAGAGTAAATAAGGGTTGGAAATCCATGAGATTACTATCTATTTATAGTAGAGCTCAGTAATCTTCAAGCACTTCTCATTAACATGACAGTTACATCACCTCTGATTAATATTTTTGCTATTACTTCTAGTTCCATTATTTCTAGTTTTGTTGAATAAAAGCGTAACATCAGTATTACTTCAGTTTTTTAGGATATCTTTCATTGCAGAGTGATTCTAACACGTTTTTAAAAAAATACCCATTATATATTGTTATCGGCTCAACAATGCAATGAGCCACCTGTGGTGGGCAGGTGAACAGCTGATGCACAACACAATGAATAAATGAAGTGGAGAGAGAATGGAAATTTTGCTTTATGTTAAAGCATGACCTCAGGCCTATAGAGTAGGTCAAGGATTTTTTTTTTAAACCCCCAGAGAACAGAAGTCTCAGCCTGAAAGTTTGAGCACAGAGAAAACAAAACGGTTGAGTCACAATCGTAAAGGTAAACCACAGAGATGACTTACACTTGTTGGAATCTGGGTTTTGCTCCAAAGGCCGTAGAAATTGATTTATTATGAGCTATCATAGCTTGACTCAACAAAAGGGAACTTGTTAAAATGAAAATTTAAAAATTCCTTATATCTGTAATTGCTATGAGAAAAAAAAAGTAGAATGGGATATTGCCTAGATGAGTCCTTGATGTACAGAACTTGCTATAACAGCTGCACATACTTTGACGTCTCACTGATTTTAGCAGCCCTCACACTTTAAAACCACAGCTCAAAGCCATGGACCTACTGTATTATCACAGCAGTGGAAAGGGCTTGGGTGAAGCATTTCAATAGTTATTCAACTACAAGGACAGCATTCAGCCCTTGCCTTGGGAGACACCAGCTCTGTGATCACTGATACTGACAAACTCAACCGTTTATTGCTCAAGAAGGATTTTTTTAAAGCTTTTTGTCTCTAATGTAGGCAAATGAGGTCTGCAAATATTCACTAGAGTCAGGCATGCTGTGAGCATCGTCTTAATGAGACCATAAGGATGCAAGCAGGAAGAGCTATTTCAGCAGGTCTAAAACATAATACCCAACAGTTAGATTTCTTAATTTCACCTAAGTGTGAGCGACTGAAAAGTAGAGGCAGAAAGCATTTAAAATGAGGAACGAAGCAATACTGTAGCTGCCACCATGGATTTAAAGAAGACAGGGCGGCTTTCAAGAGTTGACTGAATCAAGTGAATGCCCCAAATAAACCCATGGTATACAGTTCCTTTTCTCTTTTCCAAACACTTCCCCTTTAGAATTGTTTTGACTGTTTAAGAAACATACTGAATACTCTCTAGCAAACTCTACATTTAATGCTTATTATCAGGCAGAATATTATTTATTCCAGGAATCCTAGTTGCTAGTCAGCGCCACAAACAACTACCTCGTTAAGTTTTTCCGAAGAATTTCTTAAAAATCACAGATGTAAGATGCAGAATAACAAATCTGTACCAATTCGTCTGAAGAGATCACAGAATTCCTCTGAATAATTTGGGCTGGAAGGGATCTCAGGTGCCCTCTCGTCCAGCCTTCTGTAGAAAAGCAGGGTCAGCTCAGCCCAAGCTGTGCAGAGCTTTATCCTGTTGGGTCCTGAAAGCCCACAAGAATGGAGATTTCACAGCCTCTCGGGGAAACCTGTCCTGCCACCAGACTGTATCATCTGAAGACATTTTTCCTCATGTCCAGTCTGAACCTCTCTGGTTTCCATCTGTGTCCACTGACTTTTCTTCCTCTCACCTTGCACCACACCAAAGACCCTTTTCTCCTTTGTAAATCCCAAAATTGTGTTTAACTACAGTTAATCAGAATGACTTGTTCATTTAAAAGCAGCTAAAGTCCCCTTTTTGGTAGAATTCAGGTTTCACTGAAATTTTCTTCATGATAAGTGTTCGTATTTTTGCCACAAACCCCCCAAAACCTTATCTACCTTCTGACCTAAATAAAGTGAGCTGGGGCACGGGTGGGAGGGGATGGGACAGGGGGTACATGAAATCAATCAATCAAACAATCAGAGTTTTCACTTGTGAGATGTTCTGTCAGTCAAATTAGCTACTATGCGTTGTAATTCACAGTGCAGTTCTACTAGAGGTTGGTTTCAATCCAAGGATCTCAGGCATTTTCTGACCAACACATCATACATTTTGTGGCAGGAACACAGAGAGCAGATGGGAGCACAGGCCTGGTGCAAGGTCACACAGCAGGGCTGTGGGCACACCAGGCACAGGACAAGGTGATGGTCTGCCAACACCCAGTCCTGTGATTTAAAGATGGTATTACCTTTTTTTTCCAGTCCTGCTGACAGCAGGACTTTGTTAGACAATTTTCTACTGAAAGCAGTATTTTACTCAGCTTAATAACCTCTGATTCTCATCAATATCCTTACATAAATAGAGAGAGAATGGCATCTTTGTATCTGTACAACCACGATCCTATTTATACTGAAATGTATCAGATTACTATAGGGTCAAAATGTGCACAGTTATCACAGATAAAAAGAACAGGTGTTTTCTTGGTGACTTAATAAAGAAAGAGAATTAGGAAAGGATTCTAAGGTTTGGTTTTATTAAAAAAATCAGAAAATAGCTAAAATTTTACATTACAAGCTGAAAATTATACACTGTATAATACAAAATTTTGAAAGCCTGTGAAAGTCATGCAGTAAACAATTCTCATTATAATATAATGAATATGGAGAGAGTTTTCTCTCCAAAGGCTCCATCAGCAACTTTCCTGCTGGATATTTCAACAGAGGAATAACTCCTCAGGAAGGCTGCACCACTCAAACTTGGGAGGGAAGAAACAATCTTTTAGACAAATCCCAGCTCCTTTTTCAATTCTGTAGAACCACTCTAAGCTTTCACCCAGCTGTATCAATTAGCAAACAGCAGTGTGGAAGAACACCTTCATGAAGCAGCACTTGCATTTCATGCTCAAGTACATGAAACCTATCGTGATACCGAAGGTGTTGGGAGATCCTTACAAAGCATTTATGACCAAATCGATTTTTCTAAGTTAATTAACTTGACTAGGCTGAAAAAAGAAAGCCAACACACAAATCATGCCAGAGAGGTAATACAGTTTGATTTTTAAATGAATGACAACAGATCAGCAATTTTTATTTACTCCTTTAACCTATGGATAACTGAATACAAATAAAATCTTTCTGTTATAAAACTCAAATGGCAGAACCCTGTAACAATGTTTCAAAAACATTCACCAACTCCTATACTGCTCAAGTCTATTTTGAACATTTCCTTACTCATCTTTTAAAATAATGCATGCCTTGATCTTAGCACAACTATGAACTGTATAAACAGAAGAGCAGAAAACATTATTTATGAATTATAACTAAGTTCTTAAAAAAAAAAATTTGAATTTCTGAAAATCCAGTATTTTATAAGTTTCAAACTGATGTAAAGTAAAAATTCTAATTAATACCTAACACAGAAAAATAATTAAAATTCTATGTTGCTTTGATCAAGTTATTCCCCTTCCTTTTTTTTTTTTTAACTTGTTTTTGTTTGGGTTGGTTGTTTTTTTAAAAATTTTCATTCTTAGTATAAGCCAGCCTTGCCTCTAAATTCTCTCTCAAAGAACACATTTCCCTATGAGGTTACCACTGACAAGGGAACACTCAGCCAACAGCTTTGACTACGTTACAGTAAACAAAACTATTTGAAAGACATCAGTAAGTTAAACCTGCGACCTGCCCAATAAACACCTTTATTCCATCATTTCACAGTCTGTAAGTCCGCACCAAGTCCTCTGTGGTTCTATGTCGTTACGAGCAACCTTTTACCACTTGTTGCTTCACCTCCTGCTCGAGCTACTTACGCAGCATGTGAATAGCAAAACGCGTAAGGAGGTTAACTAGGACTAGACAAAAGGCTGCAGAGCTCAATCAAGGCAGGCATGGATCACTGTCTTCTCAATAACATCTCTGTCCCCCCCGCCCGCTGCCCGCCACCGCACACACGCACGCGCTCCAGCTTCGAGCCATAAATCTTACAAAGTCACTCGACTGACAGCCTAATAACATGAAAGAGGTATCTGCAAACAAGATGGTTTCAAACCACTGCTGGTGACCCTGAACAAATCAGGGCCCAGTTTCTTTTGCAGCCTGCGTTTCTCCCCTTCAATCACTTAACCGGGCAGATTGATGTGACACTGCAGAAATAAACTAAGCTCCCTCTCGCACACACTCTCTCTCCCCAGCTCTCCTGCTTTCTGGCGTTCACTAATGATTGGATCTGCCTGTCCATATACAGCAAAAGTCCAATGCTCAAAGTCCTTTGGGTGGCAGAAATGCAGCCTCCCAAAGACATCAAAAAAAACCAACCGCCACCACAAAAAAACCCCCCACATTTCTTGCTGCCTTTTGTGTTTTCATTTATTATTTAAGAATGTTTTCTTTTAAAAGAAATATAAAAAGCAAACATGAAAAAAAATACAACCCAACTCTCCGTGAATAAAAAGGTCTAATACCTCATGAAAACATGATTGCAAATTGCACCCTTTGGGAACATCACTGGAAAACTGTAATATTTGGCACAAAGTCAGAGATGGGAGCATTTCTTTCAATCCCTCTCAAGCACCTCTATCTTTCACTGCTCTTTAAAGCCACAGCAGTATCTCAACCCCTCCTACCTTTTAACAGGGGTACAGCTAGAAAAGTTCAAAGTAATTTTAGCACACACACCCACACCCATGACTCGAAGTAATGAAGACTTCAAATGATTTAATGATGATGCTTTTTCATGTCAGAGAATAACTATCAATCCAGACATCCTAAATCTCAGGGTAATAACTTCTTTGAAGCAGGCAAAAGGAAAATCAAATAGCTGCCATGAAGAGCAGAAAAAAAGCCACCAAAACCAACCAACTGGTGAGCCTCTACCTGTTATCCTGTACTTCAGGATTTCTTCAGGATGCTATATAAAAACAAGCAAAAAGCAAATAGAAATGTATGTATTTGTTAATGAAAAATATTTTTATACTAAAAAAATTTAAATATTTGCCTTCTTAAAAATATAGATAATAAAGTCAGTGCAACTAGAGAGTACTGAGATGATGTCTCATGCTCAGGTTTTATCTTTGTTTTCAGTCTTATAGCTAAAAGCCTGATGTTTAAGCATTGGTATGGCTGAAGAGGTAGCACCAGGAAGAAATTCCCTCTGGCTAAGAGATCTTCTCCAGCAGCAGATGACTGAGATGGTGTGCTCATTGCTTCAACAAGGATCATACCAGATTGGAAATGCTGATTTATCATGTCCTACTGAAATTTCAGAAGAATAATATTGGTTATAATGCTCATATAACACACTGAAATCCCTAAATCTTGTGTCTGAACTGTATGACATTTCCATTAAAAGATTTACTAAATTTAGAGCTGATGTGATTCCTATGCAACCCTCATGCCTGGAGAGATTTGCACTTCAGTATTCTGATTGGAATATTTGTACTGATAAATATTTTAAAATCAAGAATTTTCCCATCTCTTTCCTTTTGCCCACTAAAACAGAAATGACAACATATTGACAGATCTTCATGAAAAGCAGTCAAACTTACTCTGCTCCTTAAAGTGTTAATTTAAACCCAGTAATTTACAATTTAAGAGGGGTTTTTTTCCCCCTCATACTGCTTCAGCTGGGTCACACAGCTTGTTTTATATCTTTGCTTGCATATTATCAGCCTCCTAGTTAGGGGAGACTGTGATACCTTTCCCATATCGTCCTAAAGTTGTTTCTTTGCACTCCCTGGACAAACACACACTCCCAAAACAGCCCAATGCAAACAAATCCCAGGAGAAGGCTATCAAGAGGATGGGGAGGAAAAACAAATAACAAAACCAAAGCCATTCTAACCAAAGCTGTGAGCAGAGGAAAGTTCTAGTAGCTTGCTGTACACAAAAAAAAAGTAAAGGAAATAACTAAAGAACATATATTGTATATGCAGCCTGCTGAGAATGCTATTTTTCAAAGGTCCTCAGCCCAGGATGGCCTATTTGCTAGCTTTGAACTTATTTAATAACATTAAGCAAGAACACTTAACTATCTAAAAGAAGGATCAGTGGCATAAATCAGACATCATTTCACATATTTCAGGATCAAAGCTGCAAGGCAACATGATTTGTGAGGACATTTGAACAGCTCTAATATATCACCGTTCCTTTTGAAGGATACTTAGGCATATTAGTTGCCCAAATGATGATTTCTTTGCATGGTTGCAGCCAAAAAGAAAAGAAAATTGAAACTTTTCATTCAGGAATTGGTTTCGTCTATAACCTTGATTTATGTATAGCATCAAACAAAGCAGATGAAGAACACCGCGAATTTGAATTATCAAAATTAAAACCAGGAGAGTGAATTGATTTTTTTTTTTCCAAATGATCAAGGCTAATCGAAGTGACCAGCACAGAAATTGCATAATCAGTAGCCAATATGAGTTAATAGGAGCTATATAACCAATGTGCAGGATTACAATCATATTTCATTCAAACTTTCTAGAACCTGTCAAGATGAAGCACAGCCTACAGAACTGTTGGACCTAAAGATAAGAGTTAGCTGTAGCATTCAGTTTTAAAGTGCTTTTTCCTTTGTACACAAAAGTTCTTGCCATGGTGGATTGCCCCAGAAATGTCTCAGCTTAGAACTCTAAAAAGAAAGGCTAGACCACATAATTTTTCAAGGTGCCTTCCAACTTTGGCTGTTCTGTGATCCTCTAAGAAATGGTAGCCATA
This sequence comes from Cephalopterus ornatus, assembly GCA_013396775.1. Taxonomy (NCBI): domain Eukaryota; kingdom Metazoa; phylum Chordata; class Aves; order Passeriformes; family Cotingidae; genus Cephalopterus; species Cephalopterus ornatus. Next base: position 66,067 of record VZRE01002951.1, read on the forward strand.
AAACCACCCCGCACACTAACAGTTGAGATCATAATCAAACTTCCCAAGCTTGTGGCTGCTGAAGATGTAGTTATAAATAGAGAATTTCAACTTATTCTAACACCCTTCCTCCTCCACCCTGCAAGAAAATGTTAATGAAAAAGGCTAACCCCTTCTTTGGGCAATTAGTCTAGAAAATACAAGTCAAACAGATTGATGTGTATCAGTCTCTGGAGTTGAATGCTTCTTCCTGATTTTCCCTAAAAATCCAAGATTATCTGTTGCTCTCTCATCATCTGGCCTTCAGGGTTTAGAAAAGAGCAAACTACCAGGTTTTTGGAAATTTAGGAAGACCCAGGCTCACAGCTGCTAGGCTACCACTGTCACCAAGGATATCAGGCTGCTACAAAACTTATTACCAGTTGGCTCTGTCATCCTGAATCAGTCCACATGGTGAACATCTACTGTTCATGAGAACAGAGGCAAAAGCCACAGGGAGGGGGGAACAGTACCGAAAAAAACAGGCACCAGAGCAGTCTCAGAAATCCCCAGTCTCTGGTGTGCTGAGGATGGATTATCATTCAGTCTGAAATTAAAGCAACAAGGAGGAGGCAAGAAAACCAATGGGAAATTAATATTTTCAGAAAATGTGTTTAATGTTCACAAGACATAATAGCATTTAGTGCTTTATAAAAGTCTGTTTAGCCTGCAAGTTATTTAAATTAGCAAGTCTAGAGTCACAATTCTAATTCCCTGTGAAAAGGAATTCCATTTCTTTGTTAATAAGTAATCCCATATCCTTCTCCCAAGACATGAACATGTACACAACCTTACCATAAATAGCATTATTCAATAATTACAGCAAAGAGGAAGGTTAAGGAATACCTGTTTTCCCTATGATCTCCCTTCCATTAGCCTACAAACCCCACTACATTCAAATACACATGCAAATATACTTGCTAAAGAAAACGAAATACTCTGACATTAAACATCCTCAATAAACTAATCACAAAGTTCTGCAGGAAGCAAACAGTAATCAAAGCTTCTGTATTGCTATTTTGAGAATATTCTTACAGTTCCTTGCCGTACTTGTTTTTATAACACTGAGGCCACACCTTTAAAACAATTATTGATAAGCTTGAGATTCAATATGCACTGAAATCTAGGGAAAGACTATGAAGGAGGGACATCTGACAAGGGGCCTCCCTCAGTCACACGTGGTACCTTTGTGCTTAGTAGTACTTAGTGGATTCTTGTAAAAACTTTTAATACCTGAAATATCTTGTGAGAAAGGGTACCACACTTTAGGTATGCTCACCTAATAGCTCTGAGTGTCTCTGTAAACACAAAGAAATGGACTTCTAAGGGAAATTATATACAATTATATAAATGTATATAAAATTATATACAACCCAATTGATATGTTTAAAAAAAACAAGAATACACAGTTTTGGTATTTGTTTAGAGAAGAGTTTTTGAAAAAGTTTCACTTCCATAAATGCTGTAGGTTGAACTCTACCCTTTGCTGAGCATCATATCTGAAAAGGGCTTACTGTAGCACAGATCTCAGCTGCATGTTTAAAATACGCCTGACATATGGGGAAACTTTCCACAGATGAAATGATACTGAAAATAATGACTAAACACTGAGTCAGAAAAAAGAAACAAGAAGATATATGCATCCCCTCCATCCCTCCACTCAGCCATCCTAAGTAAGATGATATGTAAAGAAAAGATAAATTGCACTGTTCCATAAATTAGAAGAATTACAGAAAGGTCAGATATCTAAAAAGAGAATTATATGCTGAGAAAAAACTGAAAGATTGTATAGCTCTAGCAGAGCAGTTAATATTTTATGTTATAATAACTCAGAAATGTAGGAACCTTAACTGTATCTGGAAATGCAGCCCTTGGGATTCAAGTAAAACACTGAAAAACCTCATCAGTTTGGTTTTGGGGTTTTTTTTAATAGGATCAGATTGGAGGACAGACTCTAACCCTCTGTTATCTAATACCCCAGGACATGAGCAGTGTCAGTTGGTGAGAATGCTGGGGAAGTACAATCCGTCTCAGAAAGACCATCCCTGTTTGAGAAATCAATTTAGCACATAGGTAATGCTAATTGTTATGAGTCACGGCTCAGCATAGAAAAAAGTAGCCAAATCAATCCTGAAAGCAGCAAAGCAATATGATGTTCCAAGAATGAAATGGTAGCACTATTGAAAGCAATGGTATTTTTGTATAGCTTCAAAAAGACATATTTTTTGACAGATTTTAGGAGGTATACATAGTAACGAAAAGGAAAGCAGAACAACTTCAGTATCTTAATATAATAACTTCAGCAAATTAATTTGTTAGTGCTAACAATACAAACCTGGAGAGGGAGTCAGGCAAACACATCAGAGAATGTCTGAATCTTTACAAATACGGAGAAGAATGAAGAAAATATTCTCAGATTTAGGAAAAAAAAAAAAAAGAAATTTTGATCCCACCTTCAGCAGGCAGATGCCTGCCCTTCCCGATGGCCAAGGCTGACCAGGCTGTGCCTGCACAGAGCCCTGAGCACCCCTGAGCTCCAGGCACCCATGAGAAGGTAGGTTCACCTTTGCAGTCAGCACCCACTGACTTTACCATGAGGAAAGTGGGAACCAGGAGAACAGGATTTCTGACATCTGGAGCTAGGGGAGATGAGAAATGTGAGAAGGGGCTGTTACAGGCCAAACTGAGAATATAAAAAATTTGAACTGATAGTGTGGAAGAGCAAGAGTAAGACAAGCAGAGAGTGACAGCATCCACTGAAAAGTGGAGACCAGAACCAATTTAGTGAGAAAAAAGGCACTAAGGCAGGACCACCATCAACAATACAGACAAGCTATGAAAAGACTGGCGGAGATGGGTAAACAGAGAGAACCAGTTGGGAAAAAAATTGCTCTCCCTCCCGAGCACTGACAATTCTCCCTCTCTCCAAGCTGCCGAGAGGGCAGCAACCCATGGGCAGAGAGCGGAGAAATCAGTGCAGCTGGATGTGAGGCTCTCACAAGGACAACCACAAGGAGTCGATATGATGGGCAGGGTGACATTTCTCTTCTTTTTCCCACTACACACACACACACAAAACGCTATTCAGGTTGCAAATTAAGAATCAAAAGAGAGAACTGCAGGATTTAAGTTGACTGCACAATCTTAATTCAGTTGTCTTGTGCATCTGTATCATGGTAGTCTATAAATATATCATGCCAGTCTTTCTTAGGTAAAACGTCACCCGCAGGATAGATTCTGCTTGCTTAACAAACAGACATATCATATTTTGTTTATTTTCAGCATTTGTTGGAAAAGCCTGGCCTTATTTACTCTGTGTTACTCTGCCTCCTCGTTGATAATGCAACTTCCTTTTAGCTTTTCTGAAGCTACCCATCAACGGAGTCTTTATCCTGTATCAAATACAGCAGTCTACAAACATTCTTACCCACAAGAGGACTAAATTAAGGTTGCACAAATTACTTTAATTATGCTTTCACCCCAGTCCCTTCCCCCAGTTTCTCAGTGCTTGGGCTTTTTGTCTTACTCATGCAATCAGCATTGGCTTTTGTGCTTGATACCTGAGTACCACTGCAATGCACTAAAGTCATGGCTTCTTTCGCTACTGTAAATTTTAGATGAAAGTTGCATTAAGATAAGAAACAGAAAGGAGAAATAAAACCAGTAATTAGAAATGGAGATTTTATCCTTCCAATACGCACATGAATAACATCAGAACAAGTATCATAACTATTCAGTGGCATAATAATCTTCAGAGCACACACCTGTAAAGGAATGAAAAACAAGCCCAATGTTTGAGAGTTTAATGGTATAAACAGATCAGACTTGCAAAGAATGGGGAGTAAAAAGATGGAGAGGAATTCAAGAAAAAAAAACCCCACATGCTCCAAAATCCCCCAGAGCAGATCACTGGCAGAACTGGGGGGCTCTGTAGTCCCAGAGCAGCACCGCCTCCCCCTCAATCGTGGGGATGGAACCAAATTAATCTGTGGGGCTTCCGTGGAAAACCAGGAATACAAATCAAACTCTCCTTTATTTTAATGTATTAGCGGTACTAAAATTCACTTCCCGTTCTAATGGGCTGGTATTAAACTTATCATTTTATCATTAGGATTATTGTTTTCCCTACACATTTGCAATAGCATCCATCATGATAGCATTGGAGAGCTTTCAACATCTCCATTTCAGTTAAATAAATTGCATAAATTCTCCTATTTGTAGAGAGGGCAAGAGGCACAGAGGATGAGAGGTTCTTAGCAGGGCTTCTGTAAAGTTAAAGACGCACAGATCTGTAGAGTTACAGACGCAGAGACTTTGCCTAAATCTGATTCATTATCTTCAGTAATACCAAGCAGCAAGTATTAATGTAAAATCTTTGAAAAAAAATCTTTACCAGCAAAGAGGAGTATGTAACTTTGACTGCTTCTATGGATTTTAATTGATTTTTAATCTGCTGATGGTAGACTGTAAATAACCACTCAAAGCACACACAAGTGCAAGTCAATAAGAAGTTTTATTAGTTTGCCTTCACAGAGTTAGAGTAATGATGGAAGGACTCTGAAGCACGCAGAGCCTGAATGGTTTCTCTTCTCCTCACAGGCTGTTTGAACACCGTCTCCATAAGGGTCCAATTCAGCCAGAATTTACATTTGACTTCCGCACACGGAAGCCTAGGATGGCTGCAAAGGAAGTGCTAACATTATTATTTTTTTTTGTAGAATAGGGCTCTAATTCATTGGCAAGGTGGCCAGTAAAGCCTCTTGTATACAGCACACCTTGCCTATTAACCATTTCACAGAGTCACAGGAAAGGTTCTGAAACAATTACTCTTTTTTTTTACCTCTCCGGTAGCAAAAGGGAAGGAAAGGGTTGTGCATGTAAAAATTCACCCTTTTTTTCTTCTTTTCATCCCTTTTAATGGCCTTCTGTTTATATTTTTCACTCTGCAAGTATGCCCAACACCATATTCACTTTCTTCATATTCATTTTCTTCACATCAGTTGTGCTGCTGACCTTTACCTTGCACTACCTGTGTACAGTGGAAGATTAGGACCCCTGAAATATTCTTCTCAGATGGCACCTAAACATTCTACTTTTTCACATCCTCCTTATTTCATTCTTCCATTTGAAAAGAGGTTGATCAATAAATCCAGTTTAAAAGGCCTAAGCCAAGAAACACTTTGTTTTTAGTAAATCCAGGATACCAAAGTAGGAGAAGAAAATCATCTTCATAACCAGCCTGGGCAACACCTCTGCTCCTACCCCTCCTCCCCAGCAGTGCACCCAGTGATAAACAGCTCACAGCAACACATCTATGCAACATCCACACTCCTGATGTTTTGCAGAGATCCTGAGAACAGTTATCTCATGCTGTACTCTTAGTCCTACAGCTTGGCACTAGATATTTATGTGACTCACCCAGATGCAGAAAGTAAGAGAACAGTATGCAGCAGAATATACTGTCAGTTCCACCAACACCACGGACACTTCGGAGGTTGCTACAGCATCCTACCTATAATTTAATCTGACTACCAAAGAAGCATTTGCATACTTTGAAAAAAACCAAACAAATAAACCCAGAAAAAAAAAAGGAACCACAACCAAAAACAATAGTTGATTTTCTCAGCTGACCTGAAAGTCTGTAAAGGAGGGTGGCACCACTGTCATCTGCTCACATGAAAAAAAAAAAAAATAAAAAAGGGAAGCTCTTCACTTAAATTTATACCTCACAGTAGCTTAGCACAGATGAGTGGAAAGAAATGGCAAAAAACAGTCATAAAAACTACAGACATATTAAACAAAGGAATTTTCTTTGAGACGACTTTAGCAGTTGTAAAATAAACCCAGAAATTACTCACTTCAGCATTCATCCTTTAAAAAGTCAACTCTACCTGATGCAAGGGCTCTGTGCATTATCAAATATGATGATTAACTGTGTGCAAAGATGGCTGAAATCACCCAGTATGACTTGTACTACTCACATCATCAGTGACTGAGTAAGTATCCACTTACACATCCCTTCTGGTGGTGGAAGATGACACATTTTATCGGGCATTACAAAGGCACAGGGTTCTTCAAGGCAAAAAGGGAATCCCATCATCACAAAAAAGGCACTAAATGGAAAACCAGAAGCTATTTAGATTAGAATATTACCCATTTTACCTTCTTTATCAAGTTAAATGTGTTACCTAATGACACAAAGACAGCATCTCGGTTTCATGCCTAATTTGAGAAGAAAATATTTAACATAAATAGTACTTATGAAGATACATCTGGCCCAAATTCCATGAGGGTATCGTGAGGGTCTTGGCATACTGCTAATGTGAACTGCAAAAAGAAACACCAGTGACATCCTCACATGCTTAGATAGTTTGCCCTGGGTACTTCCTGAGAACTTCTTCTGAGCTGGCTGTTGTTAATAGACCTTACACACACAGAATCGAGCCCCAAGATCACTCACAGAAGTATTTACTTTAGTGATTGTCTACATGCCACGACCAGTAAAGAAGTGTTATTTCTGACTCGTGAGTGGTTAGCACATATTCAAGAGAAGAACACAGCATACAGTGCCAACTGAGATATTTTCCAGGGAAATGCTGATTTCACCAAAGCCCTCCACACTTTTAGTGATGGTGGCTGCTACAACAATCACCAGACAGCCAACAAAACCCTCCCAGGCAGCAAGTTCCTGGTCTGCACATAAGAAAGCCAAACTCTCGGGACAAAAGGACTTCCTAATGACATTCTGCATTATTTGACTGTCTCAGGTTTATTCCTTGGATGGATTCATATACATAAAGATGCACTCCAGAAAGACAATTATTCTTCTGTTATGTTTTGACTACAAAATAAATGGTTAAATCCACTAGTCACTGGCTCATAAAAAAATTTGTTGAAATAATGAATTCAAATATACTAATAGGATACAGAGGTTCACCATTAATTGTTTAATCCATAGCTGCATAATACTGCACTGAATTATTTCCCATCCCTTTTAGCCCTGGTAGGAACCGACACAAGTACAATAATTAAAATAAATTTCAACACAACCATTTGGAAAATTGCCAACATTTTCAAGAACTTATAATTTTCTTCCTTCCCACTTTCCCCAAGATAAAGTACAGTTTTGACATCTTGGTGAAAAAACAGTTGCAAACTGTTACTTACAATTTAGGACAAAATCACTGTTTTAATCATGACCTTTCATCTGTCCTTGATTTGGAGCGAAAGGGTGGGGGAAATTGGCCACTTACAGAAATAATCCTACTGGGCTTTCGTCTCACTGATTGACAGCCTCATGTGGCTAAACACATTCACAATTATAAATAAAAGCTACCCCTCTCAAAATGGCAGAACTTATCCTCCATCAAGCAAGATGTGCTTGGAGCAAGTATAGCTTTTAGTGGAGATGGTGAAAATGATGTTTGAAAGATGTGATAAATATCAACTCTTCTGTATTGTCCACCTCCAACCATACGAGACAAAAGGATAGCCCTAATTATTATTTACGTAAAGAATAGCTAAATAGTGGTCATGTCATTATTACAAGAATGAAAAACACATTAATAAAAGCTGGTAATAATAGTATGATAATAATATATGCCAATAGGCTCTCTTCAATTTCAGATTATACTTGAATATGGGCTATTTGAAAAGCACAGCTACACTATTAGCTGGAGCGTCCTTATAGATATTTTCAAAACCTGACAGATCACTTCACGTTTGCTGTCTAAGACTGCAGAAACAGCGCCTTGTTGGCATTTGTCTGAGCTGACAATGAACCTGTTGAGTGATCTAAACCGGCAGAAAATGCTTCACTGTTTCCTAAAGTCACTTTCTGCCAGGTTAACTTTCTGGTTGGGCTTGCAATGGGGCAGAAGGGGTCAGTGCCAGATGAAAGGGAGCTGTGGGAGTGTGTGGCTGGGCAGAAGACTGGCGGACCAGAGCTGACCCCTTCTTCCAGCAGCTCCACCTGAAGGTGTGGGCAAGTGCATCACCAGACTACACACCAGAAGGGGATTCTGAGAGGCCTCACGCTCTGCTGCTGCTGCTGAAAATTGCTGCAGTTTCTCTCATGCCTTGACTTCTCCAAGGGCAAAACAGGCACACTGAATCACACTTACCTTCCTAAAGGGCTCCAAGGCCACTGAAATGGCAAGCCAGTGTGCCAATAAAGCCCATCCTGGAAGTTGCCAACCAGCTCCCTACTGCAGAAGTTTGTACAGTGATGCCAAGAATATTGCACCACTCTGCAAGAGGTGGAGAGGTGGATGTATCACAGAGCACAGCTGCTAAGCTGTGAAGGTGACTTGTAAATCATGGAAAGGGGGAGACAGAAAACTATTTCAGACTCCTTCCTACCTTTCTCTAGACACTTATTTCCAAAACCAAAATTCAAAATCAGAGCAATTTGACAGGAAATGCTGTGTAATGATCACACAAACCCCAGTCACTTTGTAGGGGGACAGACCCACTCTCTTCCCACTTTGGTGGACTCCCGTAACCACTTCTGCTTCTGCACTGGAACCACACCCAGAGCACCAGGCAAGAGGACACACAGGAGCTTCTCATGTGCGTGCAACCTCCTGTACTGTCACAGGCACTTCCAACAGGCTTTGCAAATCGATCACTGCATTAGTAATAACATTTCTACAAGCACTTCTTTTCAGACAGCTGGTATAAGGTATGAGTTTTACTGCCTTGAGGCAGGCTCAGAAGTTTCACAAGCCTTCCGAGAAAAGGGTAGGGGGGTTTCCCCTCTCCCTCCCACCGGCACACCACCTTCCAAAAGCCAGGGAGGCACCAAGCCGAGCAATTTGGAACAGGACCCACGGCAGCAGATCGGCCTGGGCAGAAACAACGCTTGTCTGTCTAGGTAAGATCCCTGCCAGCCTTCCTGCTAAAATTAGAAAGTGGGCGACAGTACCTTGGCGCCTGTCACTTGCTGGAGACAAATCTTTAGCTCTTTCCGCAGCCAAGGGGTGGCATTTTGATTTCTGCCTGCCAGCTCCAAGTCGTGGTGGTACCTTGCTGTCAGCTGGGCTCTCTGGTGGCAAAACCCCTGCCTGCCATCAGCTGCTTGCCCTGCCCTTCATCCCAGCACCATCCTTCTTCCCAAACAGCAGAAAGGGGGGAAAGTCAAGCTTGAAATAGGCAAAACTTTCTGGAGGGGGGACAACAATTTTTGCTAGATGGAGATTAAAACTCCAACTCTTGGTAGGTCAGGAAGTAAATTCAGCGTGCAAGTAGGCGCACTCACAATTCACACAGTTATAGCAATATCACTTTTTAATCAAAAGATCTCAACCTCTTTCACATAGATCACAAACACTAAGCGTCACAATATTTCTGTGATGGAGCAATGAATTATTGTGCCCACTTTTATTAAAAGTACTTAAGTTGATCTATTACCTATGTAGGTTACAGATATATCCTACTGTCACAATCTCAAACACATTGATCCTCACAAATCTTCTCAGAAGTAGGGAAACGCTATTTTCTCCATTTTGGGTAATTGGAAACTCCGGTGCAGACAGACCACGGCCAGATGTAAATGATCTAAAAACCCACCTAATCCCTGGGCCTCCACTTTCAATTGGCTAGGCATTTCTAAAGGCCTAGAGACACCCAGTAAAAACCCTTTAGGTTAGGAATTAGGCAGAACCTAGGCCTAAATTTGGGTTGAAATGGTCTTAATGCATTTGGCATCTTTCCTGTTTTAGCTCCTTGCAGCCAAAACACACCATGGGGCTCTCAGCTACAAAATGAGGCTGCAGCCAAGCTTCACAGGGGACGGCCCCACACGGGCTCTGCTGCACAATCAGGGCTTCAGCCTGTCAGCTCTCAAAGCAGCAGCCCTTCCCTTGTCCATACTGAAATAGAAAATGTAAAAATATCCACTGTAGGAATATTATTATTATTAATAATAATAATAATAGCTTTAATTGAAACAAAAAGCCCGTCCTTTCAGTTAAAGACCTGAAACAGAGATGTTACTTCTTCAAAAATAAAAATAAAATAATTTACTTTCCTCCCTTAGTTGCTTCATCTTCCTCATAATAAACTATTTTGTGATCATTAGAGAGGTTTACACCGTAGCAATAATGCTGAGAGAAAGGAAACACAGAGGCTAAGCTTTTCATGTTATTTTTGAAAGTGAAAAATCTCTTGGTTAAAAAATGACACCTTTGCTTTTTCTAAGCTGTATATGGGCTGAAGCACTTAGTGTTTGGTGGCATCTGCATACACATTATAAAGTTACCACAGTTTTATGCTTTTATTGACAAACCTCTTCAAAAGAGTTCTGTTTTCTGTCAATTGTGAAATGCAGCATGTTTACACAAAACAGAAAATAAGATGCTCCTCACCCTACTGTTTTAAGTCCACACTTTAGAACACTATCATTAGATTGTTATTTTACTATAAAAGCTTGGAAAACTAAATGCTGCTCTCAGGAAATTATACAAAACCCATGGGTTTTTTTAAATATATATTCAGATCTCATTTACCCTTATATTTGACAAAAATGAAAATAAAACAGCATTTTAAGCTCCTGGAAATGACAATATCATGTTATCTAGATAAGTAACGCAAAGCTATTATTGAAATTCTGATAGCATTTTCTTTACTGGTAAAGGAAAATTACCTGTAATGCATAGTTTAAATAATTACTTTTAAACAAAAGCTTCTTTTCTACAACACTTATTTATCTTCTGAGACCAGCTCAGCAGGGTTATGTATTTTAATAAAATTGCTTTCAGACTGTTAATGGCAGGGTGTGTGTTAGCACAGGAGAAGGGATGGCCACTTGACTCCTGTTCCTAATATTGGGAGTCGGTCCAGATTCTGAAGAGCCAGAACTCTGCTGTGCATTTGGGTATGTAGCAACACTTGGCCTTCCTCATAATAACTGGCAACAGCATTTCAGGACAATGGATCAAAACTGGAAGGCTTGTAATTGTGCTTGCAACAGCAGCAGCAACAACCACCAAATCTCAAATTCCTTTTACTGATGTTTCACTTGATTTCAAGCCTCCCAACATGAAATTATTTAGTAAGCTCTTGCTCAGTATTTCTCCCTGTGCCATATCAGGAAACTGTGTAAGAACTCTGAGCTACTCTGTGCTGAGTTTATGCGGCAGGTAACCAGCAGAAGTCATCCACAGATAATTCTTTGGTAGATCTTGTTTCCTCTCAGAGGAAGCCACAGTGAAAATGCACTTTGATCCACAAAGAGTAGGCTCCTCTTGGAGAAGCCATGGAGCAAACACATACCCTTTATCCATGGCTGCAGATAAAATCCCTGGGCTCAGGTCAGACCTGCCCTGTGGGAACAGGGGTCCAGCTCCGTTTGGTCTCTCCTTTCCATCACCACCAAGCCTTTCACGTGAAAAACATGCACATCTACCTTCTCACATCCTTACATTAAAAGCAAGTTTATTTGCTTAATTCACTCTATGTTTATATATGCTTACTTATTCACATGGTTAAAGTCGTCTGTTTAACATTTTGTCTTTAAAGCGATTAAAACTCTAGAAATGAAAAGCTATGATTTTTTCACATAAGCAAACACCACAAATCTACTTACACTTCAGAACTGAACTTGCTAAATGAGGTGGTCTCTTTCCTTTGTTGAACAGGTATCTGACTAGAAGCAGAAAAGGAGACAAAAACTTCCCAGACTGTTGTAAATGATCATGATACTGGACAAGAAGAGACAGCAGGGTTTGTCCACTGCATTGATCCTGTATTTTAGAGAAGCTTAACAGCTCCACAGAGCTGACATTTGCCGAAGAGGAGATTTAAGGACTCCCTGAAACAACATCTCAGCCTTGGCCATACTGATCACCATCACTGGTCTGCTCTGGCCTCCAGTCGGGAGGCCTGGAGACACACTGTCCACAACGCTGCTGCTTCTTTTGAGAACACACGCAGGATCACTCTCGAGGAGAAAAGACAATGCAGAAAGAACCGTGTCCTGTCGGTACCACCTGGGGCGTCATTCTGCTGTGCCTTTTGCAACCGGACGTGTCTATCTCGCATTGGCCTTTTTAGCCATCAGCGCACTTGTAGCAAGCGTGGGCAGAGTCCTTCACAAATCTTCGTTCGCGAAGCCTAGCCATGATGATGAACTAATTTTTAAATGATGCTTAAAGAAAACCATGAAAAATGTTTACTAGCTGATTTTCACAGGTCCTGAGGTGCCCACAGCACCTTCAGAAGGAGACTTACTAATCAATTCAGAAAAACAGTCCAGATACACATTGCTTCCAGGGCAACTGGACCAACATCTCCCAGTGGAAAGCAACATTATTAAACATGCATGGAAAGCAGGACAGGCAGATAAAGCTCAACTACTTCTTTTTTTTCCCTAAATAAAGAGCATTTCCCCTTTCAGAAAAAGTGAACAAGAAGTGAACACCCACACATAGCCTCAAAGCCAAAGAAAAACAAAGCTTTTCAGAAACTCTGCCCTCCAGCTGGCCCAGGGCTAGTCAGATCCTACTGATCCAACTACTGATTGCCTTACTCCCACTATTCAGTTTTCAGAAAGAAAATCATGCACCTAACACAAAGTTTACCCATGTGCAGGATGCATATATATAAACCTTGAACTTGTTCATAGGAAGAAGGCAAAAGAATCACTTCTTTACTTCATCTTCAGGGGCAAATTGGCTTTTTAATTGCAGCAGTTTTTTGTCCAGAAGAAGTGTTTCTAAAGAGTAAAACCATTACCAGAGAAACAGTGACCAAGAGCATTCTGACCTAAACTAAGAAGGGAAAAAAAAAATCCAGCTATGCACATATAAGATTTGTTCACAGAGGAAGTCAGAAACAAGCATGGATTGTAACTGGATTATAACTTCAAATCCCAAGCAGACTGAGCCAAGGCATATCTAGGTTTACAACATTTCTCCAAGACTCTAGTGCCACCTTCTCACTTCCAGCGTGATGGGGATGCCCTAGCAACACTGCTTTTACGAAGACGTCACATTTGGTCAGTCTGCTGTTTGTCGGAGCCACATGATTTTCATTGCTCATGATATTTAGGTAAGAGATCGCCACCCTTCCTACCTAATGTGATACCCAAACCCACGCAGATTACTTTAAGGAATCTAGTCTTGGTTTCACTGATTTTTTTTTTTTTTAAGAGAGACACAAACCAATAGTTTCTGCTTGTCAGAACAGGAACATGAAAGGACATTTCATACATGTTTTCTGGTGCACTCAGCTTCTTTAGTTATCATTTCATGTTTGGTCCCATTTTCATGGATATATCAGTGGAGAATGTGCATGATTTTAACTTGTGTTGTCTGGGAATAGTCATCCACTGATTCTGTGTCACCTGAGCAACTGCTGGGTGCAAAATGAAGGGACAGGCGAAAACCTTATGCCAAGTTTCTCCCACGCTATAAAATCATCCCAATTCCTTCTTAGGTGACAGTTCTTGCAGTTGAAATTCTCAATGATATAACAGCAAGTATCCTCACATATGAACACTCCAATAAAACATCATATTATCATTTGGACTTGCTCCTTTGACATAAATACGATACTCTTTATACCTGGTGGGTCTAACGATCAATCCAACAGAGGTACCCATTCACAAGCCATTCTTGCAAACAAGCCTTAATCATGGATTGCTACAAAACCAGCACAAAACAAACGAAAACTAAAACCACCCATGCAAATAAAAGATTCAGATCTCAAAGTTCAGGATGACTCAGAAATGCATGCAAATATTGTGAGCTTGCAGATTACCAATTTAGCAGTTGGTTTCATTTTGAGACCTTCTTGGAGGGGAAGTAACACAGTAACAGCAATTTCTCCCAACCCACTTCCCATCGTTCCCACACAGACAGACTCAAATTGTCAGGTTGACCAAAACCATATCTGCAACAGAAAATGGGATTATAATAAGAATTTGCCCAAGAACTTTCATATTATTTACCAACTAGAAGTAAAATCTGAGGCAAGCATACAACCTCAGACAAACTCCTTTTCCTTATTTCATAGAGCTACACTCTGCAGCCTACAAAGGGTGTACAACAAATCGCACACCACATAGATTTAACAAGCTTTACCACATCTGTGTGGAAGAGGTTTCTGCAACTTTACTGATACTCAACTCTTTCTCATCAAAATCATATAGAGGGAGAAGTCATAAAAAATCATGCTTTATTTGGAAAAAGGTTGAATAATTTATTTTTAATGACTTTAAGATAACTTAACCATAGAAAAATACCAGCATTCCTCCTCTTTCAATCTCTGGCTGCTTTTCATTTTTATCAGGAAGACAAGTTCTGCCGCATGGTTCAAATTTTTTTATACATTGATCTTTCTACTGTAAATTTCTTTTTACTATAATGTTAAATTAAACTGCAAGGATAAACGAGAGTATATCTCTCTATAAGTACATTTGTATGTACATGAACATGCTGCATTTGACAGTTGCCTTCTCCTTTTCCATGTCATTTTTTACCACTTTAACTGCAAACTCTTTGTAGTGGGAACCATGTCTTTCTATTCTTACTTGCACTTACAGTTCAAATTTGATCAGAGTTTACGGCAACAATGTTTGTATGCTAAGGAACTATAATAAGAAATCACTCACTATTGTGTGGAAAAACACATCTATGAAAATCAAAAGCAGCATGTGAAAAAATAATTTATAAATAATATTTGAAAGTTCAATGTATCCTGATCAAAGGCAGTGGAAACAGAGGCTGAGCCTGAAGAATTATCTCCAGTCTGACATGCTTTGACTACCAGTTCCTAGCAGACAACTAAACTGTTATGAAAAAGCACAGAAACTGAGCTTTAATACTAAACATATGAGCCAGCACACATAGGGAGACACCCTGATGCATTACACTGGTTTGCTTGGAGATGATGTAACTTTACAGCAAAAAAACAGATGTATGGTTTTTAAAATTTCAAGAAACCAAGAAAGCACAGGCAAGTGAAAACAAAAACAAAAACACAACAACAAACCACAACCAAAAACAACAAACCAAACATCCAAACCCAGAAGATAAATTCTTCCAGACCAAACACTTCCCTAATCATGTTCACGTACAGGTTGTTAGAGGTCTATTAGTGACACACAATGAAAACACAAATGCTTCATTCTCAGACCAAAAGTTTTGCAACTAAAGCTATTTTTATAATGCTGATGAGTCTTCTTCTAAGTGCTAAGGACCAGATTATTTCAGATTAGAAAATGATTTATTCTCTTATCAAACTTCTTTTGATCTCCGAGTTTGAACCACGCTTGCTCCATGTGCTTGCAAACTCTCAGTCACAGGGGTTTGGTATTTATTTTTCATGTGATATGTTGCTAGAAGCCCCCTCCAAAAAGCAGCACAACGCTGCTATGGGAAGGGCTGTGCAGATGAGTGAGGGAGGCATCCGCTGCCCCACAGAGCTTATTATTCCAACGTCAGACAAAGCACGACAGGTGGACCCAGCAGGGAACTTCAAATAGGGCAATACTTATTTTAGTGCTATTTACATCTTCTGGATCTCTGAATATTAAAATCTAAATATATTCTCACAAATTTACGGGGGGCGGGGGGGGGAAATCAAGGATTCTTGCTACAGTGTGCCACAGAGAAAACGCAGAGACGCAGAAATACATCAGTCCCTCCCTGTTTGGGTAAGCTCTGTCTTTTAAAAGAGTCACAGGGCCAAGTACTGCAGTCTCTCTCAGGCACATCTTATGTATCAATAGCTCTGCCTCAGTAAGAATCCAGGAAAGACTGCAGGACAATTTATATAATTGACTGGATCAGTAGCTACACCTGTTATTAAGATTACTTGACACAAGAGATTAAACAACTACCTGCAGTTGTTCATACTCCGCCAATATTTTGCCATTTCGGCTGATTTATCTATGATGCATGACTGCCTCAGGCTGAGTGTTTTGGAAATGGTATAGCTTCTTCTAAGAACAAGGTTATGGAATATTACACTTAAAATCCTTCGAGCTTCACCTCTGAAAAACCCTCTGGTGCTTCAAGCTTTGGAGGAAGGTTTGAAATCTGGCAGCCTGGCTGTGCCTTTTGTTCCGAAGAATAGCCTTTTGTCCTCAAATGTGCCTCAAGTAAACTCTTAGGAACTGTCTTTGCAAACTGCAGTTCTCCAATGATAAGTGCCTGGCTTTCCAGCAGTTTTTTTATGAAAGCAAGTGTTGCATCTTGCTTACACTGTATTCCTCCTTCACCCCATTTAAAACCATGTAGGAAAGGAAATGAGAGTAAAGGGATCAAACGAGTCTTCAAAGAAGTAAACACAGCAAAGTTACAGATATCACACAAGTACCTTAGTAAAACATTTCTTGAAATAAGGCAAACACCAGCCCAGGCGTCCACGCAGCACAGCTGTCACCCTTGAACCAAGCAACTTTGTCCATGCAGGTTGCATGCGGTACCACCTCTTATACCCCTCATTATTTCCCAGCCTTTATTCCATTTCTCCTCAAGCCACCCTCCTGCAGTAAAGGAGCAGTTCTGCCCCTGTCACAGGTGAGGAACCAGAAAAGCAAAGCATTTGCTTACAATTACCCAGAAAGGCTGCGAAGGTACAAGGAACTCGACTGTGCAGGTCCTGGGCCAGCCTCGTCCGCCAGGGCTGAGCCAACCCGCTGCCAATTCACATCAGCACTTCCAGAAACGCCTTGCTGGCAAGGAAGAAAACACACCTCTTACCTGCCAAGTCTCCCAGCTTAAATTCTCAACTCCTCTTCTTTTTATTTTCTTCTGCTTCCAACACTGAAGGCAGCAAGGGGAAAGAAAAGAAGAAAAAAAAGTCAAAGGAACAGCCCCAACTATTTCATTCAGAAGCCTTGTCATATTCAACACAACTCTCCTGAGCAAAAATCTCAGGGAAATAAGTGGGGTTTCTCCACTGATTCAGGCCAAGCTCGTAGCAAAGGTCTCCCTAAAGTATGAGATGCTGAACCTGAGATCAAGACCTGTGGCAGAAGGAGGGAGTTCTCATTCAAGAAAAACCAGACCGAGAGCAGCAATTTGTATTAAGAAAAATATGGGTATAAGCACATTGCTTATTCACAAAACTGTAGGAATACACGTAACTTTAATTAACTGGAAGCCTCTACTCAGGCAAGCACAAACTCACACAGGAACTTTCAGGATCTGCAGAGGGGAAAAAAGGACAGAGGGGCAAGCGGGATACTGAACCACAGTCAGTTGCAATCAATAGTGAGGCTGACAGCCATTTCAGTGGACTTTGGAACATACCCAACGTGGCAGAAGAAAAAAAAAAAGATGCAGCAGGAACAGGGAGAATAAATTAGTATTATTAGTATACCAGAGCAGATTAGTAACTCTAATAAATATTATTAGTAGCACAACTTAAGAATAGCTGGGGAACTGCAAGAGGAAGGACAGATTCTGCTCTTAAGGCTCATAAATGCTGGCTTCCTCCATCAAAATCAATGAAGTAGTTTTAGATTTACATCAGTGTAACTAAGAACAAAATCAAATTAAGGAGCACAGAGTAACTGGAGAAAAACCAAGCATTATTGAGCGTTCCAACACTGGGAGGCACTCAGATACTATAGTGCTGAAGGCCACGTTAGTAGATTGATTAAATGTTTGATCCATCAGTAGGAGATTTATCCAATATGGGGAGAAAACAGAGCTCTGACACTAGACTACTAATCAGCTATTATTTATAATTTCTGCATGCTATAAACATACAAAGGAAATGCTTTATAGAATTTGCAGTAATAATAATTCCCATTTATTTCCCACTCTTGCGATTAGTTCTAACAGATTCCTTCAAAATTTTAAAGGTGTTTTGTAAAAGCATTTTGAAAAAGGTTTTCATAATAAAATCCCAGGACTTTCATGTTCTTATTTAGATTCTCTCTCTTTTTGGTCTTACGGACGGATACCAAACACTACAAAACTAAATCCAGAGCCATTTATACTATTTTTTTTTTTTTTTTTTTTNAGAGCCATTTATACTTTTTTTTTTTTTTTTTTTTTGCATGCACTATTTTTCTCGGAGAAACAACAGAGCCTTTCTCTACGCTTCATTGCCAGGCTCATCGTGAGGTTTGTATGTGACAGTGTGAAAGTCGCAGTTTCTTTTCAACAGTTTCATGCTCCCACAAACACAGACTAGTTTCTTTTAGACGCCTACTTTCACTAATGCATTGCCATTCCTTATGTCATGTACACTCTCTGGCTCTGTTTTAAACCCACAAACCTTAAAAAAAAAAAATTAAAGCTCTGACTTGAGTTAACCTTTCTTACATTTTCTTATTTCCCTCTAAAAAAATCACTGCAATTATGACATTTTACCTAAGTCCTTACCACCAGGATTTCAAATGACTTGAACATATCTGGGTTTATTACACATATTGCATATTACACACAAAGAATTATTCCAGCCAGCCTGCCTTTCATTTCCATGTCCATTCCATAAAATCCACCCATTTCTAAAGATACCAAAAAACAAAGCCAGTCACAGTTTTGTGACATCTCCGTCACCCACATACACACACATTTTTTCCACTTTTGAGTAGATGGCCTAAAGGCACAAAAAAGGCTATTATTAGTAACCTGGGGAAATCTATTTAATCTCGAATTGTAGAGATTTATGTTTAAATAAGTGAAACAAGGTTCTATCGAGTTCCTGCTCCCACAGGTAGACCTTGATTAGTAATTACGAGTTCAGTCCTTAAATTTGAACTAATAATGAGACCATTAAAAAAAAAGGCAGGTGTAAAGTTCTTTTATTTTAAGGAATGTCTTAAAAGATGAAAAAAAAAATTGAAGTCTCTTTAGGAGAAAATATTAATTTCCTTTCAGAGAAGATGATGTCCTTGGCTGGATTGTTGTCCAGTAGGATCTATCCAGACTTTTCAAAATATAAGACAAGTTTAACCAGAACAAAAGGGAGTTTTCCTATGAAGCTGTGGAGCAGTAAGCAGAAAGCTACACCTTCCCACATGTAAGGTGAATTTGTGTTCATGTGCATTTATAACGGGGTTGTGTCAAGCAGAGCATGACACTGTCCCACTTGGTGTTCTTCTACCAGTCTGTGCATTGCTGATGAGTGAAAAGACCTGGATCCTATTCCAAGGTCTAATGATCATAAGTGCCACTATTATTATTAGTGAACCTATGCTTAAATTCAGTTTCAGAAACAAACAAGATTTTCACAGCACTTCCCTAGGAGCTGCATGTGGTTTTGATTCCCAATGCTTGGTTGTATTGGGATCAGAGAGATATGATCCAAAACACTGTTTAAAGGAATTTCAGAAAGTCCACCTGGATATTTATTTGAGCATGTTTGCTCAACTTTACTCAGAGATCAGGCTCTCAGCTGTACTACAACAACTTTATTGGCGATTACAAATTAGTTAATAGGCGACTGGTGCATGCAGGATCAAAAATTAGAGCTCAGTGTCTTGGGTGTAGCCGCACTAGTACTTGAGAGTTATCATCTGATGCATGGAGGAAATGGAGCAGAAAGCTTGTCTATAGATCACCATTTCCCCTGCTTCCATCTTCCAAAAATAAACAATTTAAAGACATTATGAAAGCTTTACAGTAAGGACCCATGCAAAACTTTCGCCACAAAATGTAAAAATCCCTCATGCTTCATTACAAATCTGAAAAACAAGACAGTATCTGCAAACAAGTTTCACACAGTGGTGATGAGTGTTAAAACAGAAACCAAAGAAAAGCTCCAAGACTGAGAAAGAACTATGGTTTTAAGACTAAATTATTTGAAGTAGAGTGTTTTCATATGTTGTGGCCAAAAGATAGGGAAAAGTAATATTTTCATAAACTGGAAACCACCTCAATGGACAAGGACTCTTGCAAACCAGTAAAAAAAAGTGATTTACACACCTTTTTGGATATCCTCAAATTTATGTTTAACACCAATGTATCTTTATCTTCATGTGTCAATGGTTGAAAACACTTAATAATTCAACAGGATTTCAGAAGGTCCTGGAAATCTATCAGACTGAGGCTGGAATTTATTATACATTAGAAAAGAAACACCACAAAGCAAGTCACCTATATTACCCATCCACAAAAACAGCATCTGTCTTCCTGGCTCTATTTTTGAAGTCAGCAAGAGTTTACTCTGAAAGTAGTCCTATCACTTCAGTGATTCCCCTTCCAAACAATTCTGCAATTCTCGTTTTTATGTTTTTCAAGCCCTTTACAGCATCCCCCGAAAGGCAGGGCCTGTCTTCATGCAGCTTGTCCGTGAAGTGCCAGCTGCAGTAGGTTTCCCAGTTCCCCCCTGTGGTTTCAGGGAAGTCTTCTCTGAGATGCCACAGTAGAAGACATTACTTAACGTCCCTAAAGCTTTCACTTTTTTCTTCACTATTGACAATATTCACTTAAGGAGAGAAAACACAAAGGTAGACACTTGGAATCACAGAATCTTTTAGGTTGGAAAAGACCCTTAAGGCTAACATTTGGACTCACTGGTCTAACACTGTGAAGTCCACCACTAAGCAGTGTCCTTAAAGTGCCATGTTTACACATCTTTTAAATACTTTAGTGGATGGAGACTCCAACACTTCCCTGGACAGCCTGTTCCAGTGCTTGACAACCATTTTGGTGAAGAAATTTGAACTTACACAAGCCTGGAAGAGCAGCTCAAAAGGCATAAAACCACTCTGCTCACCTCAGTGAGGTGTTAACACAGAAAATCCCAAAATTAATGCAACAGGGTTGAAGTTTAAACTATTTCAAGACTTATATGCGAAAAAAGAACTAGTTGTACAAAGCACTATATGACTTTCCTATATGATGTTGTAGGCATGTGGCATTTGAAAGATAACCTGTTTAGCGTCCTCCCGTCTAACAAGGAAGCAGCTTCATAGAGCATAACACTACAACAACCACTCAAACAAGAGAAGGATTAATTCAAATAGCTCAACAGACTTCAAAAATAACACTCCACTTAAGTGACTGGAATGAGTGAAGCTCCAGAAGGGCGTTCACACTCTTTTCTACTCTCCTCTGCTCTCACTACAGTACTCATACAGAAAATTTCTTAAATCAGATATGGCAGAATGACTAATAACCCATTTGCACTCTGGGTGAGCTTGGCTGATGAATTCAAATGAGAACAGAAGCAAGCCACAGACCGCCAGATTTTTAATATCCTCCTATTTTCTACTAATGCTGTAATTGTAATTAATGTTTACTTTGTTGTGTATTTTATTGTTGAGTCTTTAAAGTCCTCTGGGATCCCTTTGGGATATACAGCACTATATAAATGTAAGTTGTTATTATCAAATAACAATCACTGGCCATTTAAATTACACAATAGCTACCTGATTATACTTAACCAAGTTTAAGCTCTAATAAAAAATGATTATATATAATCTAAATTAAAGATATTTTTCCTCAGTTCAAAGAACCCAAAGTTCTTCACATTGAATACGCAAGTGCCCTGCAACACCTGGAGCGTGATCCTGCAGTACTGAAATCAGCTAGGGCTTCTGTTGTTGCTTTCAGTGGAGATGTGATAAGATACTTGCCAGAGAGTTAAGTACCTTGACAACTGTATCCTTTCTGAAGAAGGAAAATCAAGATTTATTTTCTTTCCCCCAATCATTTGAGAGAGTATTCATCTGTGCATCCAGCACTGATCCTGGAGCATCTGTAACAGTCATTTTGGCTGTATCAACAGTTAGGCGTACACTGTAAGTCTGAGGAATTATTTCAACATAGCACAGACGTCTCTGAGCTTACACTAAAGCAGGTAACTCAGTGTTGGTCCTGTCAACTAGATGCAGTGTGGGACACGAAGGTGGCAACTGACCTTTCCTCTCTGTGCTCAGAAGTTCTGACCTCTTCTTCTACAATACTCCCACAGGGACACAGCCTCCAGAATATTTACCCTTAGTCTTGCGCATGAAAAAGTCCATGCAGCCATGAGAGACATTTTAGGATGCCGTGGATTCTGAAAGTGCTGTTGTCATGCATACTTCAAAATGCCAAAAATCACACAATTAGCAAGAAGATACGGTGACATTTTACACACAGACTCTTGTAGAAGATTATTTACTTGACTGAAGTGTTAGAAATCACATCTCTAAGCTTCAAATACATGGGGGAAATTTAGCTGAAAGTCCAACTTATGAAAACATGACTCCAGGACTTAAAGAGAAACCTTGCTTTTGTTCTCTCCTAATAAATACCACGAGACTGAGGGGGAGGGTGGGGTGCAAGTGGAGACACGTCTTTCCTGGCTGACCTCTGCCAAGCCATTTCCCTTGCTTCAGGTTTCTCATCTGTGGAATGGGGGTAATGGCATTAACCTCATTGCTGATGAATAGCGTTGTAGACGGGTCTACATTATATTTCAATGATAATAGATCATCTCGTGGACCTTTTAGCATCAATAAAAAAAATTAATTCCAGAGTCAGTGACCTGTTGGCAAGTGATGACTAACCCAACTTAAACTCAACTGCACAGGTTAAGAACACAGTCTGCCCAGGATCCCTCCAGCTGAGATGGACAGACTGCCCTACAGGTCATAAAAACCTAATGGGGGCTGAAACACTTTTGCTGAAAAGCATGTCTCTGTGCTGGCTACACAGGCAGGCTCATTTGACAATGTTCAACATCTAGTGACCTCAGAAAAGTGCCTAGCAATAGCGAGGATGGACCTGGAGCCATAACCTTCATTTTAATCAATTCTGTATACCTCTGAACTATTTTAAAAAAAAAAAATTCTAAGGTTTGATTTGAATTTGCCTGCTTTTCTTGCTCCCTCCCCAAAACATTTTTTAAATTGAGAAATTACTAAGTTGATTTTTAAGTGAAAAATTTACTAAAAAACACTGCCTTCAGAAAATAACTTAAATTTCCCCCACCAGAAGTACAAATATTTTGTTTCTAAGCTGATATTTAAAAAAAAAAAAGTGTTCAATTTTCAGGTAAAAATTTTTCAATAGTTGTTCATTTTCATTTTAAATTAAAATACCTGAAGCGAGAAAAAAAAAAATCTTCATATCCTTGAGAACTGGACATCAGTTCTTTAAGATGTGGGCTAAGATCACACTGGCTGAAGATCCTACTCTCCAGCAATGCAAATAACAGTGACATGCCACAGACCTTTCACATACACTTAATGACCTTGGTGGCCCTCAGCCAGCTTCCACCAGCTGAGAATCTGGGACAGAAGCCTCAGCTGAAATCAGGGCTCCCTTGCAGGAACTCTATACACACAAAGCTACAGACAGCCCTCGCAACACAGTTTGTAATTTAAAAGGACAGCATAACCAAAAGATGGGAAGTAGTGATTATTATTAAAGGAAGCATAAGCATCTGTTGCAAAGTGACAAACCTGAGGAAGAGCAAGGCATGGATTTCTTGAGTTCTGAGCTCCCAACTAACGCTTCTGTTCTTAAGGCCATTCCTTGAAGTCAGGATGGAAATAAAAATTTAATAAATCAATAAAACCCAATGTGTGCAAAAATACAGTAGTCACACACCAGAACTTCTATATATATTAGCTAACTGATTTTTAAAGTGTTACCCACTGATCTCTCCTGCTTGCTGGAGCCTGCTGTTGGTAGAGTTCTTCAGCTGCAGAGGGTGGTGGATGATGACATCTGTGTGCAGGCACAGATTTCTCCTGATGTACAGAGTCCTCCATCAGCACCAAGACTGCCTGAGCTGCCAGAAAATGCTGCCTTTTGTTGGACACATGTCCCTCCACAACGTGTCAGCAGAAGAGCACGGGGGTGCTACCCATCAGATAAGCCACAACACACCCTGCCACACCAGTTAGTTAGGAGGAGCCGGAAGACTAAGTCAGGGGTGATACTTGAGGTGGGAAATCAGGATCTGGTAGGTGTGGGGAGGAAAGGAGAGAAGGGCGGGGGTGGTACAAGATCCACATTGTGGTTTCACTGGAAGGACACAGCCTGTCATAAGGAATTACCTTTAATTTGCACCAGCAGTACAGTTAGATTGAGACCAGCAAGCGACGATGACAAACAGCACTTGCAAGATCACATAATGAGGGGGCAAGGCTGCTTCACTGGAGCCGCTTCACTCAATTAGTGGACAAGGCTTTTAATGCTGCTATGCACAACCAAAGCAATTTTGATTACTTAGAGCTAAGTCTCCATTTAGAATGAGTCAAAAGCTGAAACGTCTTCCCCCCCCCCTTCTTTTAATATAATTTATCTACAGAGTATTCGAATGGTAATAAGCTGTCTGAAAGCTGGACACATTAGCCTATGTTTGTGGCCAAGTAACACTGAAATACACTTTTTAACATAAGTTCAAAGAGCATCTATTCTAGCAAATGAAACTGTTAAAAAGGTAGCAAGCAATCAATACTATGCCAAAAGTGAGGGCCAAATTTTGCTCTTATTCACTGTGATTTAACCATGAAACTTTAGAAACGGATTTTGGTAGAACAGCAAGGATTTCATGACAGTACACTTAGAGCAGCAGCACGCCTTGCTTACGTTCCCTTATGCTAGGTTTACAAGTACTAATTTGATTGATTCTGTTAGCCAAAGACCAAAACTGGATTACCTCCTGAGTAGCACATAAAATTTTCTTTGTTCATTTGTTTAACATGGATTTAGTTGATGTTTAGGAAGTGTGATCTGATCCTAAGAAACTCACAAAACCTGAGCAAAGTCTGTTAATGTTCATTAAACTTTTCTGAGTTATTTCTGCTAGCTTAGGTCCAAACCTGAGTTTCCACTGTTGAAAGGGGAATTGTACAAATAACTGTGGATTAGGAATACTTTTAACGGGCAAAAGAAGGTGTTGCCAGAAGTTTAGAAGTAGATCCTGTGAACAAGATGCTGCTGCCAAATCCTTGTTACTATTGTGCCTTAGGCATTCAAGTATTCACTAAGACCAGGAGGACCTGAACTTAAACTAAAGATGATTTGGAACAAGTATCTGCATTTCCACCATATCCTAATATCTACCCTAACTAGGGATATATCAGGGTCTCCTTATCAGTCTTTTCAGTTGAAGCTCCGCATAGGCACTTACATATTCCCTGGATTAAGGAGTAGACCCCAGTTACCTGCTTTCACACGGAACAGGCTGCTCACACACCTACAGAATTATTCTGTTTCTCCCTCCAAGAACATGTGTGCGTGACTGTATGTGTAGATGGACTAAGAATGTAATGTGAGATGAGGAAAAATTTCATCCAAGATCTTTCTTCAATTTAGGAAGAAAGAGGATATGACATGAACCTCCTATGTGCCTATAAGCAGTCCTCATCACTAGGCTGTACAGTTAATGAGTCTCCTTGGAAATCCCAAGAAATCAAAATAATTTGTTTCATATGTATTGAATATGTTCAGAATTTTATTTTCATCTTTATTTTGGCTGAAATTACTTATCAGATTTGACCCAAATTTCTGAAGAAATTCTGCTGCTTAGAAACTGAAATTTTGGATGCATAAATGTTTCTGTGGTAAAAAAACTCTACCCAAATATGCAAGATTTCAGTACTTCATCAGGATTTCTTACAAGTGGGTGGAGGGGACTGGGGCGAGGGGTGGGGGGAGGGGCATGCTGCAGTTGAAAGGGATTCCTTATAAAAAAGTCAAGAGAGATTTTTTATCACCCACACTTCTCCCTATATCTGATTTAGCACAAAGCTGGATTTTTCCACTGGCCTCTGAAGTCCCAGTAGTGCCCAGTTACTGTGGCAGGGTACCCAACCCAACTGACCAAATGTCTGATGCATTAAGGACACAGAGTGGATACAGGCTTTGCCTAAAGCACAGCACCAGGAACATTTTAAACTGCTTCATTTCTCAGCTCCAGTACAGCTATGTATGTATAATTTATTTAAGATTTGACTCGGCAGGGTAGCTGCATGCAATCAGCGTATTGTTTTTGTGAAGGTTCCCCCCTATTGCCCCTTAGACAGATTTTAACTGTCAATATATTGGCCTTTTGAATTTTTGTTTTCATAATACCATAAGCTATTTGAACATACATTATTATATACTAATCATTGCTTGTCCAATTTTTTTTTTTGAGTCTTACAGGCAACAGCAGAGAACAAGAAATGCAATTTAGTTAGGACTTCAAAGCAATGTTTCGTTATCATCCAAACCGGGGCTCTTTTATGCCTCTCTCACTATTTGGTTTTAAAAGTGAAAGGAAACCAGTCACTTAAATTTGTTCTTTCAAATTTCCACCCACCTCCTCCCACTCTCAAAGGAGGGGCTTTATGATAATAGATAGGCTGATCTTGAGATCAATCACAGATAGAGATATATTTACTGTTCTCAGATAGTCATAGTATTGCTTACATTCACATGAATTAAAGATTGCCTAAATCCTACCTCTGAACATTTCCAAACTTTAAAAAGATAGAGATCTATATTTAAATTTCATATCCATCTCGTATCTCTATAGTGCAATGAAGAAAAATATCCAATTCAATCACACCTGAACTCTATAAAAACTGGATCTTTCAAGATTTGCTATCATCCTGTGGACTTGCGTATGTGACAAACCAGCCCTGAAAAACTAATACAGAACAGCTTCACTCCACACTCATCCTTATTCCTTTTCAGGAGTGCCTTTGTATGGTTTGGCTTTGCTTTTGAAGTAGATTAAGCTAGACTCCATATGGCATTTTTAGTGGTGAAGCAAAGTGCCACAACAGGAACTAGTGCAGAACAATATTCAATGCACAGCCAAGCTTGTCCAATAATGACCTAATACAGGGCAAGTCTGAATAATATGCTCGGGTACAGCAAGATGCTGAGTGCTTGACGAGAAAATTATAGTGAAAAATTCTGTGGTTTACTTGTGCGAAAGGTCATATTGCTGCAGACATTCAGAATGGTTCCTTTAGAAATTAAAATCCACAAATTGGCCACATTCCATATTTCTAAACTTGAATCCCAGATTTAAAAACCACTGCTACAGGTGCAGTGGGGACAGAATCACAGCCAGGACAAGCAGGAATGGCATGATAGACCCTCACTTCCATATAATAACTCTGCAACCATTACTATCAGCCCTGGTTACTACTTCTTCGTCCTCTCATCTTTTCCCCCTTTTCTTTTTGGCCAAACAGTCCAGTCTGGACACAAGATGGCTTTTGTTAATATCCACTTAGTTCCATGAAAAGAAAAATAAAACAAACTCCTCCAAACATAATTTTAAAAAGGAAATCAACAAAACCTTTGACATTTAACTACAAAACTACCAAAAAAAAAAGCAAAACTGTTTTAAACTTTCACACAATAGGAAAAGTTCATTCGGGTGAAGCAATTGGTAGTGGAGCAGAGAACAAGAAACTGAAAAGGTTAAGGTTTTCCTGTATGAAAATGGTAACTCAAACACACACTCAGGGGGACAGTTATACATATGTTTTTGAACTAAAACTCTAACCTGGCATGATTAATTTTGGCCTTTGTTTTGTCAAAATATTGAAGTCCATATGGCACAAAGCAAATAATTTTACATTTTTATTTTAAACTCCTGTGTTTTTCTTGTCTATTCCCTTCTCTTCCACCACACACACTGGCAGCCGCTACCAATACGCCAAATGCCAAATCAACCCTGCAAGCTGGCTGGCACAAGCACTCTACAATACTGGCACACGCTTCCTTTTGCAGGGGGATTCTCTCTGAAACCCCGTGGCACATCCAAGCATCCCTGCTTAGCAGCTGAGGACCCTGTCTACCCCAGTCACGTCAGCAACAGGGTGCCTTAGCTGTGAACGTGCTGCCCATTTCATTACGCCAAAATCAAATAAAGCGGCTACACTTCGCATCAGTGCATCCGTTCCCCCTCCCGCCACAGAGAATCAGACAGTGCTTTAAAATATCTTTGCATCCAGCAACAGAGAGGTATTGCTGCTGCGGGAAGAGAGGATGCAAATCCCTGCGGTGTTAGAAGAACAAGATTTTGCAGGCCAAGCAAAATCCTACATCTGCAGTGGGCTGCATAGAACATCGATGCCTAAGTGGAGCAAAAGGATGTCGCTCCTTCACCTCTTGTCCATGAAGCCTTCAGTGAGCTAGAAGGTAATCAGGAGCACTGAAGGCTCTGCTGGCCCTATCAGGTTTGAAACTAATATTTGAGGCTCGAACACTAAATTATGCCCTTTGATGCTCTTCTGTTTGTTTGGGGTTTTTTTTCCCTGTGCATGTTGCTGTAACACATGGCATTATTTATGTGTGTGTGTGTGTATATATATATATGCATATTTTTTAAAGATTTTAGTTCATATTCATTCAGAATAGAAGACTGCAGATTCTTTAAATAAGCAGACAATACATACTGTGTTTAAAAAAAGACCAAGACTGGGCATTGGACAGCCAAGTACACTGTACTGAACCAAAGGTGCATATACTTTCTAGTTCATTCTCTACACTTGTGTGCGGAGTTCATGGCCAGGGATTAATCCCGCCTCCATGTGGGATAAGTGTCCTTTCCAGCTACAGGAACTGTGTTCATGATCTTCCAGACAACCCTGGTGAAGGGATCAAAATAATACTCCTTTTTCACTCAGACCAGAAAATGGTGAATCCTTCATCCGTGAGAGCCTGTTTTGAGGGAGGTCTGGAACATTACTAAGAAGGACCCATTTCTTAGGCTGCACTGTGTTGCAGTGCACAGGCTAGAGGAGCCTCTGGGGAAACGCTCTGAAGCCATAGTTGTTCAGAGGTCCTCGCATCAGCCCAACACCTGCAATCTGACAACAACTCCACACCTTTCTCTTCCTTTGAGATCCGCTGAGGAGCCCAGAGGACCAGGTGAGGGTACCAGCAGTAGCCCGCCATGCTGAGGATACAGCCTGCACAGTGTCATCCTACCTGGAGCTCCCAAAGCACCAGAGGCTCCCTGCTAGGATACTCCACCTTGCCACAGCTCAGCTGGGAGCCGATGGAGGAACAGGTAAGCAAGAGCTCATAATTTGATTACTCCCTGCCACAGCGTCACAGTCAATTGAGATTGTTCGATCACAAAGCTAAAAACTTTCCTCTGTAATAACCTCATGGAGAGAGGGGGACACTTCGGTCTCCTGTAGCCACACAGAACAGCCACAAGACACTGGGCTGTCTGCGTCTTTCCACATTACCAAGTTTCTGTTGGAGCACCAACTCCACCTAACAAATGTAACTTTAACAACAGTAAAACAAGCTAATAGCTTCGCATGCCAGGGGGCTAATGTGGTGGGCCATTTAACGCTGCACTAAATAGCCCTGGTTTGGTTCTCATTGCCAAGTGCTGAACTGAGAATTGCAACTGCAGGAGCAGTTCCTAATTCGTTAGTTAAAGGGGGTCATTGCTCATAGGGTGGGGAAGACGAAAGAAGGGGGGAAATATCAGACAACTCTAAACATTCAAAGTCGACAGAAGGTTGCACTCCTGAGAGATGGAGTATTTAGCTGAAAGCCTGACAAAGCTCTGCAGCTGGGAGGCCTGTGGTGGTTTTACTCCACATTAAAAAACTTGCCATAAGATACTTGTAACCTGTATAATAGGCTTGGTGGGAATGGGGAAGCTGGGAATGAAAGGAAGGTGAAAACATCTTGCTAATAACACTGAGGTTTCGTTTCAACTGGCCCTCAAAACCATACACCATTCAGGCTGCCAGCACAGCAAAGCAGTAGCAAGACAAATAAACTGCTTTCTCATCTACTGTTCTTGAAAAAAAACCCATCCCCAAAACAGATCTGATTGCAGAGGACATCACTTAAAAAATAAAAATGATACAACAAAACAAGCCCAAATTTACAGGGCACCTCTGCAAAGGGAGAGCTTTATTTCCGAATGTTAGAACCCTAAAACAACCGTTTTCTCTAATTTCTGCCATCACTCAGATTGGCCTTGAATTACCTCCTGATAGGCCTCCCATGTGCTTGCAGATGAGAGAGTGTAATGGGGATCTGTTAATTAACTAGAAGCAAAGTTGCACGGTGGGGATCAAACACTGGATGCGTCCTAAAACTCCCACAGAGAAGATGAAATGCAGCGCAAACTTTAAAGACTTCCCGTCATTAGCCAAGACCTTGGCTGCTCCTGGCCCAGACCCCTCCTGTTTCAGAGAACAATGAGGACAATGATGGCAGAAATGAAATAGTGCAGCAAGGAACAAAGGAATTAGCTATTTACCCACAGAGAGAGAAAGGAAAAGAGGGGCAGGGGGGAAGGGGGAAGGGAACTTGCTTTTTTCCTAGGGTTTCTGTCTACTTTTAATTAATTTACGGCTGCCAGGGACTTGCACGCAGAGCACGCCCAGGAGCATTGTGTTAAGAGTGCAGTGTTAATACTTGTAACATCTACTGTTTACTCCCAGGCAGGAAGGAGAAGGAGCTGGGGCAGAGGGGCAGTGGGGAAGGAGGAGAGGAGATCTTCCTTCTTCAAAGCCACTTGAAAGAGACAGGCAGAGATGAGCAAAAGGTTACGCTGATCTCTAACTTCTATGAACCCGCTTCCATGCAGGCTGTAATCCTTTAAAAGAGCTCCAGGAAGGGTAGATCAGGAGAAGGGAGGGTGCTAGGACAGGGACACCCAGGGGAGGTGACAGCAAGTGCTGCAGCAACTGAAGGGCCAGGTTTAATGGGCTTCCCCCAGTGCCCTCAGATCGAGATCTCAGGGTGGAGATCCACAGCCAGACAGGGCTCTGCAGAGATACCCAGCCTCACTTCGCCATGTTCCCAAAGCACTCACTCTGAGCTAATGAACAAGGCTAACTGGGCCAGGCAGAGCACCACACCAGTAGCCAGCTTCTTCAGCAGTTCCACAGATAAATGCTGCCCCCGACATTCCCAAGCTGAAAATCCAGCTACAGCTAAACTGTGACTATCCCTCAGACACGAGGGCATAGCAGTAGACTGGGACCTTACCATAAAGACAACTGGATGTAATACAGGATATACTAAAACAACCCAAGTTGGCACTGTAAGCCTGAGTGACTGAATTGAGCACCAAATGACAATTTCCTTCACCTTGCCTTCCATCTCAAAAAAAAAAAAAGTAAGCTCTGTCAGATGGCTGTTTTCACGAAGCCTAAACCCCAGGATGCAATGCATTTCCATTGAAAGCCTAGACAACAAGGCACAGAGAAGTCACACTGCGCAAGGAGAGCCCTGCATTAAGACTCTGCAGCTCCACATACAAAACCATCAGACCTCAGAGAGCAGAGTGATGGATGCAGCATGAGAAGCTGAAAGAAACAGCATAATTCTCCTGGTAGGTGCTTTGTGAACGTTTGCTTGAGCTTTTGTCTCTCTTGGAAAACAAGCAGAAGAAACAGAGGCTCCACTGAAAAATAAAGTCTGCAGCTGACCAGATTTATTCTTAGCCTAAACAGTGGCCTTAGGCAGCAATGGTTTCAGTCTGTATTCTGCACATGACTGCTTTTGATAGGGAATGGGAACATGAACATGAGCCCCAGGTGAGGATGAAGCATTTAGAGTATTTTCTGGTTGCTCAGAAGAATGCTGGTGGATGTGTCAGTCTTTTTCAAGGTAAGAGCAAATGATACTATTATATACATTTTAAAACTAAGAGGCATAAACATTTGGTTTCTAGGCTACCTGTTCAGAAGAATCAGCATGTGCTTTACAGTTCAGCAAAAGAGACAAGACCTTCTAGGCTTACAGTTAACAAGATCAAAGCAAAAGTTAAAAAGCCCACTGCACATCAGGCATGTTTGGCCATGTAGGAGAGAAGCACAGAAAACTTCCCTGACATTCGGTCCAGGGCACCAAGTTTGATTCACCACAGGATAAGGGCATGGGAAAATGAGGGAACATCCTTTGATACCATAACTAGTGTCTCAGCACTGTCCTACACTATCTAATTCCAGGATGGGAAAAAAAAGGTGAATGGAACTTTGGAGGATTTCATATCCACTTTGATATGTTACAAAGCCAGCTGTATTGTCAAAAGGGAAAGTGATGTCTATTTTTTTCCAAAAGCATCTCATTCCTGGGCCAGATAGTCAAGTTTTCACATAACCAGCACCATTCTCCATCATTACCTACATATCACTCAATCCTAACTAAATTAAGCAACAATATCTAGAACATCTCATGCTCTTCTGTCTTCCAGAAGCTCTTGTGCTTCTTTCCTCAAGGACTGCTTCTCATTATTTGGAAGACATTGCCCTCATGACTTCTCTCTACCAATGAGATTCAGATACCCACCTGGCAACCCAGATGTGACCACATCATTTGTGTCCTGGGCCCTTCTGAATGCTGCGGGGACATGGGCCACAAGCACTGCACCACCACTTCACACCTCCATCTTCACTGCTCTCCTTTTAGGTAATGCTGCTATTGACATTTTGCAGTTAGACACACTCAT
This sequence comes from Cephalopterus ornatus, assembly GCA_013396775.1. NCBI lineage: Eukaryota > Metazoa > Chordata > Aves > Passeriformes > Cotingidae > Cephalopterus > Cephalopterus ornatus. The sequence continues at coordinate 98,431 of VZRE01002951.1, forward strand.
GGTTTGTCTTGCCTTTTGTCAGCTGGGAAAGCTTGTGGCAAAACTGGGAACTAACCCCTCAACTCCAGGTTAGTATTACTTGGGTGTCCCTATTAACTATTCATAAAATGGGTTCCTGTGCCTACATTTACAAACTGATGCTTCTCTTGTTTAAGACTACCAGATCTGTTCATGAAGGCAACTGATGGTTTTGTGTATGCAGGCACCATTTTCTCGTTGTTTTGTTCTCTGGTGATGCTCAGTGAGACCACAAAGACCAAGGCAGTCATAGGGATTGAACACTTGGCACAGCAGCGAGGAGGTGACTTTGGGTCAGAGTTGAAGCACATTAAAGAAGGCAGTTGGTGATAAACCAGCTTACAACTGTTGTATTTTGGGGGAAAGCAGACATCACCCATTTCAAGAGCATGCACCACCACCCCTCGCTGCCTGACGTAGAACCAAACCTCAATTATCTTGTTTATCCAGGCAGATCTGTTTAGACCTTTACTTTTGAAATCTCTTCCAATTCAGTATATATTAAAAAAAGAGAGAATAAAGGGTACCCAGTTTATGAAATTTGCTCAGATCTCAAGCAGAACAACACACAAGATTGTAGCTCCAAAGGGAAAGCTGCTCTAACATGGCACAAATACATGAGATTAATCCCTACAAGTAGGTCTAAAGTGCAAAGTAACAGAGTCCAGGTTGCAAATTCTTCGCTTGTATGCACCTCTGACAGCACATTAGAATAAGTGATTTTTAAAAATCTGTTTTATTAATTCATTTGGCTTATATCACTGAGAGAATATCATCCCATCACAAAATCTGCCAAAAGGTTCTGTTATTATTAGCCTCTAAGATGCAAGATAATTGCTTTCTGTGTTTTTCACCAAAAACCAGCTGAGATCCTGAGGTTCACTAAAAGGATACTGCACATGCTCAGAAATTTGCCTGTCCTGAAGATTTTTAATTACATATTTGACATTAGTCTTCCCCTGTGTAAAATCTAGGGCTGGCATCTTGCAGAGACTTCAGCAAGCCTGTAACTCTGCACATGTCAATAGTCTTGCTGAAGGTAGAGGGACTGTTCAGATGCATAAACTAATACGTGAACTAGCCAAACCTTTGCAAAATCAGAGCCAAACTGTATCACAGTGAACACTATAGACCTTGTCACAATTGACTGAAATATTTTTTTTTAAGGAAATGTATTTAACAGAAGAAATTTTATGGAGAGATCACTGGGAGTCTCTTCGCTAGAAAATTATTAAAACAGATATTCAAAGACTGTAGTACTGCTTAATCCCTTTACCTTTATATATGTCTTCCTTCCCTGAAGTTAGTTCAAGGATAATGTAGTCCAAAAAAGCCAAGTGACTTGACTTCTACACTCCAGTAACTCTCTGCTGCCATTATGATTTTTTGAGACAACAGCATCCTCAGCTAGTCCATTTTAAAACAGGTGCTCAATGATCCAGTTTATGCTAGAAGCAGAAGGGAGAACAGGCTTGATGCTTGGTCAAGGGCTAAAGTTCATCAAGTTGACTCAGCTCAGAGCATGGTCAAACAGGCACCAGAGCAGGCTCAAGTGAGAGGCACAGCTCTAGTTGGCAGCTCTTTTTCTTTTACCCCAAGGAAGACAAGTGTGAACAGATTAATCCTGATAAATTCCTTTTACTCTGCTAGTTTGTCTTTTACAAAGACTTGTTGATAAAGAGTTGATATTAGCTATATCAGTCAGCAGTACTACAACAAGAGAACAATGGCTCACTCAGCTTTTCCAGAAAAAACAATCCTAGCGCTCCTATTCTTAAGGACATGATCCTTAGTCCAGCAAAATCCTCCAGGAAGCTGAGGACTCTGCCTTGTTCCTCAGCACATGGACCTGCAGAACCAGGCTACACATCTGCTCGCACAACATACTCTTGGGCCTGGTGCTCATATCTCTCTAAGAAGAGAGTAGAAGCAATCAGACCTTATAAAATTAGCAGTATGGAGATCTCTTCCCATCTGTAACAGGACAAATCACTAGGATGCAAGTCCTACCAGTGCTACTTCCAGTTTCCAAGTTACTGATTCCAGTCACAGCAGTTCATCCAAATGTAAGGAGTACCTTTTGCTGGCTGGTTCAGAAGATGGCCCCTCCTTCCACTTGGTACCTTGAGCCACAGCAATGCTATAAAGGTACCAGTTAGCAGAACAGTGTGCTTTGTTTTCCCGTGGCACAGGCCATGACAAGCCTGAGCTTTCATCCAAGTTTTTATATAGAATCCTGTAATGACATGGGTTGGAAGGGACCAGAAAGATCACCTCGTTCCACCTTCCCCAGCATGGGCAGGAATGCCACCCACCAGACTGGGTTGCTCAAAGCCCCATCCAGCCTGGCCTTGAACACTGCCAGGGTTGGGGCATCCACATTGATATGACCAATATCAACCTCTTACATTTCAAAGAGTAGGATGAGAAACTTGCAAGAACGCTTTAAAGTAATAATTTCATTAGAGGTGAGCAAACATCGTTGCCAAATGAGAAAGGTCCACATTTCAGTCTGACATATGATTTCACCTCCCTTTCTCTCCCCCCAAAAGCTTTCAAACCAGTGTATTGCCATGCAAAGTTTTTGTTTTGACAAATATACAAATTTTTTAAAAACAAAAATATGTGTTTTCTGACTACTTGACAGTACTGCTTATAAAACATTGCCATACATTTTCTTGAGCTACATGTGGGCCTGAAACTAAATACAGACTTCAGTTTTCAGAGTTGTCAGTGCCCACCACCTTACCCTCTCTTAAATGCGGAGGTGAACATACACTTAAGCATTGTGAGCCAGCTGATCTATGATGTATGTGTGTTTCATGTATGGGGTGTATATATAACAGAGTACTGAATAACTCTAGTGACTTGTTCAGGAGCCTGATCTCAGCCTGAGTCTGAGTTTTACAGGGCTTCCGAGAAAAAGAAAAGAAAACAAAAATTCTGCAACAAAATAACCAACCAAAACCACCACTTACAAGAGCAGGGAGAGACTATTAAAGGCAGAGGTCTCTCAAATAAGCACAACATGTGATTGGATAATATTGTCTGGATTAGCAGCTTTATAACCTAGCCAAGCCCCAGGGCTACAATTATCTGGTTGCATTAAACTGAAATCACCTGCAAAACCTCGCAGTGAATGAGCCCTTGGAAGTGTCTAATCTGCTGGTTTGCATTTGCAAGTGAAAGCAAAATTCAGCAATGGTGAAGAGATGAACCAACATGACAGTGCTAGATTTTCCAACTAGTGGTTCTAATTTTGCTTCAAAAGTAAGGTCTTTCCACTGCTTTTGGCTCTTCTTTCAAATACTTTCCAAATATAACATTATAATAAGCAAAGAATAAGAAGTAATAAGTCACAATAATAGCTACTACCAATTTGCACCTTTATAAAACTTTTCATTTCATTCGTTTTGATGCAGAAACTTAGCAAGGTCTATTCTAAGGCTGTAGGAGGGACCGGATTAGATGCACGCTCCTCTGATTCCTGTCAGCCCCATCTCTGTTAACAGTTTGAAGGTTCTCAAATCCCATTGTGGTTTTGAAGGGAAACCTTCCAAAAACAGCTTACCCCCTTGTGCTTCCATCACTTTCTCCTAGTGCCACAGGAACAGTTATTCCACAAGCATTTATCCGTCTAGTACCTGATGTTTCTGCTCCACAAAACCCCTACACAGCCTTGCAGTCTATCAACCAACCAACCCACCCACAAATGAATGGTCAGTTTGAACTCTGAGCAGCTCTCACTTCAGGCATTCACCTCTGCCTGTCTACAGTTCCCTCTGGTTATACAGATGGACATGATGATCTCATACCACCAGCTGTTGTTTATCGAGGTTTACCAGGAGTTTTACTGGAGAAAACCTATGAGCTGATGGATGGAATTATAACCAGGTTACACAGATAAGGAGGAAACCATAGATAAGAAACTCAAATTGTGTGGTCCTGAAAGTTGCCTAAAAGATTGAGGCCACTGCCCTAGAAATGGCAATCACCTGGAGCATGTAAGGAGAGTGCTGTATTTTAGGAAAGCATATAGGCAGTGAGCTACCTCTCAGCCTTCTGAAAATCTATGAGCAAAAGACACTTCTTAAAAGAAAATTAGGTAAAATCATCAATAAAGTCACATGGATAGACAACTACACTCATGTTGTAAGATGAGTATAGTTAACTACACTCGTGAAAGTGATGTGGTTTTATTACATATCATAGAAGCTCTGCTAAAAAGCCAGTAAAAATTCCATTATTACAAAGAAAATGACATTTGAAGAACTGCTTAAGTACTGCTGTGTGGGAATTAATGCTACTATTTTACTGGTGATCTCTGCAAATTTTCAACTCCTCCAGGCTGGAATACACAAGTGAGAAAAAACTTCTAAATTAATTTCCAGGTAAAGTTTGGAGCCGGTCTGGAAGATGTTCTTTAAAATCTAACAATGAAATCTGAAATAGCTTTAACTGAACTAATTGATTTTGGATTTTCTCCATGTTGAAAGTGATTTTCTGATATAATGTTGGGGAGAAACGTTTAACATGGATATGACTGGTAAATGCTGCTATACCTTTATACTAGCATTTTTTGTTGAAAATTAATGTCTTGCCTAAAAAGGATTAAAATAATTTCCCTTTAAAGGAGGCTTCACTAGATTGCTGCTCTATCTACACTGCACCATCCAGTTGTGTATTTATGCCATGACTTGCAAAAGCTTTTCAAGGCACTACTAAATGTGCTTTGAACAGATGGGGAAAGGTAATACATGCCATTTTGTCAGCACAGACACGCGCTGATTCTGACGCAAAAAGTGACATAGTAGTATATTGATTTCACATATATTTCCATATGCTTAAATAGCTTTAGCCTGTACGATACTGAAGCATTTATTTTAAGATAACACCACCATTTAAATTTCCTTTTTTCCATTTATCTCGTTATTATCAGAATCCATATTTCTTTCCAAGTGTAGCCATTTGGATATGCAGAAGTGCAAAAAAAAAAAAAAAAAA
>VZRE01002951.1:103480-272484 GCA_013396775.1 Cephalopterus ornatus
AAAAAATAAAAATCAATCAAGCTTCCCATCGTCCAATGTATTGACAAAATAGGTAATTCCTAAAATGTACGAGGCTTCAGGAACACAGGCCATCATAGCTGCCAAGGTGATTTTCTAGCTACTTCAGCCCATCTCACATCTTCAGTCTTTGGTGTGCTGAGACCTCCTTTCCTCAAGTCCACATATTCACAGACTCCAGTTCTTTCTCCCCATATAAACACATCTGTTTCTTTACATTGGCCATTTGCTACACCTCAGCAAGGCAGAAAAAGGAAATCTGTCATTTATTCTCTCCTGGAAGGTTCAATGCCTGCCCACAGAAGGGGATGTCTCAAGCAAATAAGAGGTGCCCGTCCCTGCAGGAAAGAGCCACGCTCCTGCTGCTGCAGCAAGTTCCATCAGAGCTATTTGTATGCATGCCCCCAACTTTACCAAAAGCAGTAGAGCTGTCCTCTGCCAGACACTTGTTTGATTTCATTTCTCTGCCACAGTTCAGTACTGCTCTTTCTCCTTTGCTCTCTCTGTATTTCTGACCCAAACCTTAGGAGGAAAAATAACACATCTCATCTAGACTAAAAAGAAACAGTTGAGTTTAGGTCAGGCTTAGCTAGCAAAACCCTCAGCTCATTCTATGAGCTCTTACTGGAGGTGGATACAGTTGTATCTGCAGCATTGTCCCCTCTTTAAAACAGAGATGGCAAATGGGCTAAGTAGTTCTAGCCAAGTTCACCTTAACCATTACTCCCCAGCCACCACCCTGAAGACAAAGGCAACAGAGTAATTCACAGTGTGGGTTCACACTACAGCAAAAAACTCCACAGGTTGGGTAAACCTGGTTAATTCTATCACTCAATAACGTTACAACTGGAAACACAAAATTTAGCATTGGAGAGGCTTGTAACTTGCAAGCTGAGATTTCCATTGAGAAACTGAGAATATTTTTAATAAAAGCAAAACAACTTATTTTTTCTCTCAGCTTGGGGACAGCTGAGCCATTTTGGCTGAAAAAATTATTTTAATTTTTTTTTTTTTTAATGTCTGAGGCAAACACCCAAAATGGATAATATCAGCCAAAGCTGAAATCATTTGGCAAAGATATGAACAGCTGAACAGAGAGTTTTAGAATGGAAAGCATCAAAGCAATCTTCAACACAGACATAACTTCCCATACCTCCTACTGTGTCTTTCCCCATGTTCCTGCAGTGGCCAGGAGCGGTGGGCTCCCCTCCAGCACCAGTTCTCAGCTTATGGGACAGGTTTCACTCCCAAAGCTCCCTGCTATATGATGCCAATGAAGCTCATGACCAGGTAAGTCAAAGAGGGATAACTATAAATGTATCGAAGTTAGCAGCAATACCATACCTATGGCAATAAATAAAATCATAGGAAATTAATGAAAGTTATATGCTATCAATATCCATGTTAGAATAAAAGAGTTTGATAATCCAGTTCATTTCCAGACACAGGTTTTGAAATGCTTTTGTCTAATAAAGAGTTTTAAGGACACCTCCTAACAGGACAATTCCAAAGGCACATAAAACGCTGTGGAGAGTAAGCCAACATCCATCTGCTAAAAAGCACTGCCATGGAGCAAGACCTGTTCTGGGATTTGGGAATCTTTCTTTGAACCACTTGACCTTTGATGCTCTTGAAAAGGGGCTGCTGAGCTAAACAGACCCCAGACTTGAATCAGCCCAGCCAAAGCCCTCAGTGCAAACTATCCAGCAACAGCAGCCAAACACAAACCCCAGGACCAGGATTCAGCCTCCCGAGTCCCACCTTTATTTGCAACTCATATATACCTATTATAGGTTTTGGGTAAAGAATATGCTCCATTTTTACAGGTAATTGTTTTGCCTTGAGCAACCATAGCTTACAGTCACTGGAGGAAAAGATTTGCTTGGGTGAATTAAAATCACGGGGCTATTTCACTAGAAACACAAGGAAGCATAAAGCTAAAAACATTAACAAGTAAATATGTTCTCTTTTTTTTCTGTTTTTAACTCAGGGATATGAAAACTCAAAACTTTCATAAATACAAAGTAACATTTTCACAAGGTGGCATGGTTGAGTTTCGAACAGAGGAATATTTTGAGGTGCAAGCCAAATATTCTGTGTTAAGGTAAGAGGAAATAGAAAAAAAAGCTGACCATAACCTGAGGCCTTGGCTCCCGCCAAGTGCCTGTTGTTATGAAAGCAAGGTGCTCCACACGATCTAATCATAGCACTAAACCTTGTTACAAGCCCTTTTACAGCTCCAATATCTGGGTTACATGGAAACACGCTGGAGAGCCTCCTTGTACTATGAAATAAATGTCATTCTGACTGGCATCCTCTCTTCCAGCGAGTAATTTCCCTCCGCTGATAAATCGATACAGCAAAAACAAATGAGAGTGCACAATGGGCACATTGAGGATTACATTTTTATTCATTTCAGAGCCCCTGCAGCAGAGTTTTTTTAAACACAATAGCAGAAAATGATGCACTTGAGCTGGGGGCAGGCAGGGAGGAGAGCTCACCTTGGAGAGGAAGAGAGAAGCAAAAGAGCAAGAAAGGAAGAGAAAATGGGGAGGAAGAAAAATAACCTCAACATTTAGAATGCAAGTCTAGATTTGCAAGACTCTGAAGTTCAAGGTGGTTTTGTATTCAGCAAGTACTTAGCTTGGCTTATTTCTAAGTTCTTGCTCTTTGTTACAGCAACAATACTTTGCCTTGTTTTCCCCCTTCCTTTCCTTTTTAAATTTCCATCAGAACTATTCCATGCTTTGTTTCAAGAAGCTCTTACCCCTTCCAGCACAGCAGCTGTACTCACAGAAACTAGACACCACCGGCACTGCCCACATCTATAGTGACTCACATCAAAATGGTTATGTCAGAAGATACATGTTTGCTATAGTGGAGATGCAACTATAAGAAAATGCACCAAACCAGCTGAACCTCAAGTTTTCAGGTCAAGGAACTGATCTAACATCCAGTGGAGTCAGGAAAGGCATTTTCAGTGACCTGTAGCAGATTCTGACCCAGCCCCTGAAGCAAGTGAGACCCAGCCTAGTTACCTTTAATTATACACATTTTGGCCCTGAGTAAGGTTTTGATCTTTCGCAGTTATGAAGCAGAGTTGAAACGAGCTGAACTTCTTTTCTCCTCAGGGCATTCGGCTAACGAGGGTGCAACCACGGATTTACTGAGGTGCAAACTCAGAGCTGGGAGCACCAAGCTGTTCAGTAACTGCCTGGCCAGCCCAGACCTAAAGAGCGACTGAAGGGCACAACAGGACACACACGGTAGTGGTCAAGCTTCCAAGGCTTTCAGCGTTCACCCAGTGCCTCTGAAAGGCCAAACCAATAGCTCCAAAGACCACTGCTTCTCCACGGGAGACCTGGAATCTAGACAGCCAAGGAAGGAGCTCAGGGCAAGATGCATAACCCTGACTTGATCATGACCCATGCCATGGGTTGCAAATCCAGAGAGGGACTTGAACATATGCAAGCAGGGCTTCCACGTCATCACTGTGTATCCACTAGGAACTGGACCCAAGTGAAAACATTCCATATGTGCTGTCACATGACTGCTGGTTTGTGGCCACTTTCAATAGTGCCATGGTCTTGGTTTGAACCAACAACCTCAAGGTGAGAGGCTGTTATATCTCATTACTAGTTCCCCACGCCTCATTAAATTTGCATTTATTTGGTTTTTACTGTTAGTGGTTCCTACAATGACCAGCTAAAAGTACATGGAAATGTGCCTTTTTTTTTTCTTCCTTTTCACACTCTCCCCCTCCCTTTTTTTTTTTTTTTTTTTTTTTAAAGCCAAAAGGCCGTGACACAACAGCAACATAATGCAAAGTGAAATCCTTTTACAACCCTGGGAAGGCCAAGATGTGTGCCCAATAAATGTAAGCAGACATGATATCCTTTATAATCACAGCAAGATGAAGATGTGAACTGAATAAATGCTTTAAAAACATCATAGATTCTATTAGATGCAAAAGATTGAAGCGTTAGGCACCTTTTAGCTCAACTTTCATTTAATTTACTGCTTGCTGTACTGTAGTCTAAAGGGAGTGAAAAAATCCTCTCTCTAATTTTTTTTTCCTTTTCATGAGCTGACCAAGGAGATGAAATCTGGGTACTTTAATTACCATTCAGAGCCAAAGGCCTGGCCTTTGATATGGAAATCCCACTTCAACTCCAGCTTGCTGCTGCCTTTCCCTGTCCCCTTCTCCTTCCAATCTCCCAACATGAATTTTAAGTAGTCTTGTCAACACCTGACCGTGAAAGCTAACAGAAGCCTGTGCCGCAAAGTTGGTGCTGTCGGTAATAGTCTTAATATTTTTTTTAATTTTATTTTTCTTTAGGAGGGAGAGACTGAGGCCGGGGGGCAGGTTAGAAATTGGACATATCTAAGTGACCAGATCTCGGAGCTTTCTCTTTCCTTGTCCACACAGGGCCCGTCCCGGTCGCAGGCAGCAGCTCACATTAAAGGGTAAAAGAAAGAAGAAGCAGGCGGGGCAGGGACGGGGAGGGGGGGAACGGATGAAAGCTGTCATGTACAGTTACCCTGTTATTGTCATCTGCCTGCTGCATGACTCCCAGCTTTGCTATAATTATTAATTGCACTTGTCAACTGTCATTAATTCCTCTTTAGCATCCCTGTCTTGGAGTAATTAGACAGAACAGCCTCACTGCGCTCATTGTTTTGAGAGGCCCCTGAAAGAGCCCAACGGGCTCTGTGAAGAGACAACCATCATTAATACAATAGAGCACCTCGGCGTTAACCCTTTCAAAGGTGTAGGAATCAGAAGCTGATGGCTCTCCTGTCTTACAAGTTCCAGTTGCTGAATCCCCCATTTCCCTTTTCCTCATAAGTGCTCCCAATCCAGTGACTCAGGAGCAGCTGGAGGCTTCACGTGCTTCAGCTAGGGGCACCCAAGATGAGATGCTGCAAGGAAGCCTAATTTTCTGAGGGTGGGGGCTCAGCACTGCCCAGCTGCCAGTCTAGACATTCTCTTATGCCCAGCTCTTAGAGGAAAGCACGAAACACCAGACTGCTTATAAAATTATTATCTTCACCTTTTACCTCTTTCATCAGTTTACAGAGGCTGACCAAAAAGCAGCTGCAGGATGTCAGTACTGTTTGATGCTCTCTTCCCCCCTCCACCCCACCCCAAACCTGAGGAAAGGGATGCAGAGCACTTGTTCTGACTGTGGCTGCCAGGAACTCGATATGAAATCTCCAAGCTCAGCTTTGCTATCACAGCCCCCATGCCATCCCCACACACAAAACACCCCACAGTAATCTTCCCATGACCACATATGCACTCCCAAAGTTCTCAATTCCCAAACTCAGTCATCCCCACTGATGTTACACAGGCATAAGCCACGACTACAATCTGCCTCATGCTTGGCATTTACTTGGTGACTGCAGAGATGACACATGTGAGGGAGTGGACTCTCTCCTCCAGTGTTGCAATTCTAGAAAGCATGAGACCTCAGGTATGTGGGAAAGGTACAGTAAAAAGGCACAATTATGAAGCTTATGACAAGATACAAGGCAACTGAATGTGTTGATACTGCATTGTATCACCAATATTGGGTACCAAACTACACTTTCCATTGGAAATATCAAGCTGCTTGGGGAGGGGGGGAGAAGGGAAGGAAAGAAAGAGTTCCCTCTTAACTTCAATTTATACTCTGCTGCCTGACTATATAAATGGTAGTTTGAAAAAAAAACAAACGGGGAGGAACTAGAGCAACCTGTTGCTGCAACGCAAAAATATCTCTGCAGTTCTACTCAGAGTTTACTGCTTAGGTTTCCCAAACTCCTTGGTTTACCTCTGCAGCTAATCCAAGGTCCTCATTAAAAAAAAGGAAACCAGCAAGGCAGTAGCCAGACTCTATTTTACTGATGCCTGGGGACACTCCACGGAGATCCTAGTCCAGACAGACCTGCCTGGGGGCTAGGAAAGACCATGTCCCACAACTACACCCTCGGTCACACAGCTGGGTGTAGATACAGAACAAATATTTTTTTCCTCAAAATCCCAGGAAAGATTCCTATTCACACAAGGTAAGCAGTTTTGCAAACTTGCTCACACCAAATAACATGTTCAGCAACAGTATTCCTTGAATTATTTAAATAAAACTACATATTCCTGGTTTAAATCCAAAACCTAGACCACTGAAAATGAAGAGGAACTTTCTTCAGTCTGCTGGCTTAATGGCAACAAGAGAGCTTTGTGAAAAGGTAGTTTTTTCCCCATTAAATTGTGCCTATCTTTTCAATGCTTACCCAACTGAGATCAAAGCCACAAATTAATGAAGCAAATATACTTTAAAACAGGGTTTCAAAGTCATAAAATGTTAAAGAACTTGATTCAGAGCTTCACCTTCTTTGGATCTGGCTTAGTAGCTTGTGACTTACTGAAATAACAGAGAGCTTTGTATAAAGCCATGTGGAATGTATTTATAGTACATATAGAACCAGAAAAATCTTTCATAAGCATATGCATCAGATTTTTGGCACTGTGCACCCTGAATCAAAATAAGAATTTGGCCATAGATCTGATCAGCAAACACTTACTCGCTTTTCTCTATTGTGGCTACAGTAAACCACTGTAAAAATTAGAGTGATTTTTTCAGAACAGGGCCCAGTTCAGCTGCATGTTAAGTACCATCACTGATTACATTCCTTCTGCATTTTTTAAAGATGGATTTCCATGTCCCACAAAAGTGGCTCTGTCTTGTATAACAACTCAGTTGACAGCCAAATCTGATTGTTACCTTATTAGCGAGAACCTTTGGTAAATCACCTTTAAATTGCACACAAGGCCAAACTTCTCCAAAGGTCAGAATTAATACAGCATATATGCATATTTTTACAGATTTCTGAGTGGCCGGTGATACTAATGCCTCCTGTAAATAAAACAATTCTGTATTACTTTCCTAATGCCAGATGTTTATTCCACCTTCTTACATGAGTATGCTCTTGGGACAGATGTAAACCAATCCTGATTGCTGGCAAGGAAGGCACCCTAGGATAAAGCTGGCTGAACTCACTGATGATTTCAGGTCTTCAGTGTGATCTGCTGAGACATTTCTGGGATTCAGCCAGAATTACGGCATTAGCTCTGGTTAATTCAGGAAGGTGAAAAGCAATAGGTGGTTAACAGTCATTTCAGTGTGAATTCATGTGTTTTCTGTAGTGAGCTTCTGTCACCAGTGTATTTTGATGCACTTTTGGGAAGTTTTGCCAATTTGAAAGTGCAATTCAGCAAGCAGCTCTTTATCAAAATGATTCAGCTGCAAATCCATGCATTCCTCTAATGCATAATGCCTGACCCCTGTACACTGGATATTCCCAAATCATCCTCAGCCCATGTTTTGTCCTCCATCCCCTTTAGAGATTACACTAGCTAAAAAAGCAATTAACAAGAGCCAAGCATATACAACATGTGCACAACCTTAAAAACACACCAATATCATTACAGATAATAAATTCTGTTCTGCAGTCTCTCCAATGAAGAGTTTTCAAGTGATGATTAACCAACAAGCCAAGTGTTCAGCTGCAATCTCAGCCCATTTTGAACAGATTCTGCCCAAGGCACACTAAAGCAGAAGATTAACCGCCCCCCCTCCCCAAATGGACTGAAAACCCACTTAAATTACCATCTTCCAGATCATTATGGCAATAAGTAATATCTACACATACACAATATATATACACATATATAGAAAGAAAAAAAAAACCCTCAGACAATCCTTCTCCAGAGGATTACTTCAACATTTTGACTTCAGAGAGATTGAAACTGATTCTCCTAAGCAAGCAGCTTTAACCTAAATCAGAACTCACCTCTCTACCAATCAGAAAGAAGCTTTTTCAGAAACTTATACTTCCTAATAGTTATATGGGCCTTAATCCTCTTGGAAACAGTTTTAGGTCATTATTCCAGGAGTTATTAGGTTGGAAAACAGCTTCTAGGCAAATGATGCTATTCACAAACCTTTTACACCAGAAATAATGGTTGGATTATTTCTGCCTCAAAAGTAGTCTTGAGGTCTGATTTCTGATTTTCTTTATATCTGATGCTCCTGAGGAAAAAAAAACAACAAAGCTACTTGCTGTTAAATACTACTAATAATGATGGGGATTTTAATTATGAAAAAGTAATTTTATAAGGATTATAATGGCAGCAATGAGAGCAAGTTTGGATTTTAAGCAGAAGCAAAAAATAATGGTTTATCGATGGACTTCCAATGCTCTTGTATGTTTCCAAGAGCACCTGAAGGATTTGGTGTTTCTCCAAAATGGCACTTTCTAAGGGCTTTCACAGGTCTTCATTTTTTCCTTGACATCTTCTAAAGTATTGTTTCTTTTTCCACATCCACTGGTGTCTCACAACAGTTGAGGAAAATAAAAAAGTACATTGAAGTGTGCTCCTTGTGCAGCAGTTGAGGGAAGGGTGACCACACATCCCCCAGTATGGGAGTACCCCCACTTCCAGGACTTCTGAGAGCACTTGTCATTTCCATCAAAACTTCTGCTTTGCCTTCAGCTGCCAGTGCTCTGCAGAGCAGGCTGACCACAGACTCTCCAGGCAGCTGAGATAACAGAACCAGCACCAGGCAATCAAAATATTCCTGTGTTTGAAAACATAGAATTATCCTATTCCATTTTTTATTTTTTCTACCCTTGAACACAGGAATTAGATGGGAAATGAAGAATTTAGTACCTCCAACCCCAGACAGTTTCCTTTTTGTCTTTCAAAAAAAACCCAAACAAAAAACCCTTATGTAACATGACATTTCAGCAAGAAGAGACAGATATTTAAAAACATCATTAATGACAGTAGCCAGGCCTTTCCTCTTATTACATTTCTCTCCACACTTACATACACAACAACAAGATGACAACCTATCACAGAGCTAGATCAAGTTGGCTTAGCAGTCCTGCCACCAGTCACTACCACTGTGCAGGTCTAGATCTCTGACATGCATCCAGTGGAGACCATGACGTTGGTGCACACCCAAAGCAGCCCCAGGAACTGGGATCCCACAGCACTGTGAGCACTTCCACAAGCCCTTCCTCAGCTCCTCTCTGTTGTTCAGTACACAGGCACCCTAAGAGTCCAGCCCAAAGGCTGTTTTATTTCCAAAAGGCTCTCCTGAACAGCTGGCAGCTTCTCCAATTCATAGTGAAAGTCAAAGGTAGGGGAAAAAAAAAAAAAACACCACACCAAAAAAACCCAAAACCAGCCAAACACACACTGACAAGTCCATATAAATTAATCTGTGCTGCACTGAAAACTTGGCTTCCTTCAAGCAGATCAAATACCAAAATTGCAATGGCAATTTTTGCCTGATTAAGAATTTCAGGACTTCCCCCATCACTTTTACATATAGCTGTATATGCATGTGAAGTACCCATAATCTTCTTTTCTCAAAGAAAATAATGGAGCTAGTAACTTAGAAGCCTGCTTGCTGCAAAGGAGTTAATAGTAAATTTTCACATATTAGGTCTTACCTATAAAATGGCAATCCTATTCTTTGCAGAAGGGGATCACAGCTGGAGATAAAACTTTAGCAGCACAAACAGAGCAGCAGCATCTCTGGCTTAATGCTTCACTGAGGAAGTGATAACACAGAATCTGGTGGCCAAAGGATTCTGTGGTATCACTTTCTGAAGTATATTAAAAATGTATTAATTTGCCTACATGACAACTTCATCATCATTGCTTGGGAAAAAATCCCAAAACCTACAGGAAAGGCCTTCTGAGGTAATCGAAAACTAAAAAGACATAACATAATTAAAAAGAAGAAAAGAAAAAGAATTGTTGCATTTGTTCTCCTTAGTTATATTAGGAATAAAAAACAAAACTAATGTAATAATGTATCCCAGCAGTTCAAATCTTCTAATTTATGTAGAATGGATTATTACTTAGACAATCTGACCGTGGGCAAAACTTCCTCAGTTGAGAAGATTTACAATCTAATTATGCAGGAAGTTCTGCTGAGACAGTTTGGGTGCAATGGTCTTCTATTACATTAGCTTAGCTAAAATTGCTGCTTCTTCACTTGCTTGGTGTTCCAAGTACTCATATGAAAACAGAAAATCCTTTATTCGCATCCTTTATTTCCCTTTAGTTTTTCTCACCATTACTGTGTGCAGAAGCACTCATTCTCAACTGCAAATAGCAGCAAGGGGCTGGGGTTGTTAATAGCAAACTACAAGTTGCCTTTCAGGCTTTTGATTTGGCCCCTGTTTAGTGAATTGACTTTAAAAAGGACCATCAAAGTGCTTTTCATAATTTTTACAATGATAGTTGCTGGGTTATTGCTCCCCTCCCTTATTGCAAGTGCCCCTGAAAAAAAAGCCTGGAGCTGAAATCTGTTCCTCCGTACTTTCTTTTTCATCCTGCACGCACAAATCTAGTTTATTTTTGTAGGGTGGCTCAGAGATGTTTTGCTGCTGTCTCAGACACCTGAATATTTTTAGTAATCTACTTCATTACATTAAAAAAAAAAAATATCCCTCAACACACACAAAAATAGCGAGGGCTTTATAAGTCTGTAGAGGAAACGATGGAAAACTTGAGTCTAACATAATTCAAAGTATCTTTTATTTTCCCTAGATATATTACAGTGTATCAATACAGATGAATATACAGACCTTCTATATTAACATAGATGGAGAAATCAGTGCCTTTTTTTCTTTACAGTGTTTTGATTTCAAAAGGTCAGTGGATCATGTCAAGGCCCTCAGTCTTGATAATTACCATGTGTAGTAATGCACATTTTTATCTACAGGTGGCAGACCTTTTAAAATCATCTTCAAATTCATTAGACATTTTCGTTGATACCACCCACCCACATTAAAAAGTAAGAATCTGCAGCATAAACTTCTAATTAATGCTGTTCAATTTACAGGACAGATTTGTCAACAAAGTGGCTCAATTCTCAAAGGCTACTGACCCCTCTCAGAATGAAAGCCTTAAAAAAATAATATTTAAAAAAAATAAAGCAGTTGCTCAGTACATGGTAAGCTTTTATTATTTAAAAATCATCCAGCAACTCAGCAAAGGATTTCTTTTTTTTTTTCCCTCTCTAAAACAGAAGTTTCACTTCCTTGATTATTAAACCCTGCCTGGTAAATTAGCAATTTCTTATTTGATAAGCTTATTTAGAAGAGGAAAAGATGAGAATGTCACAACTGACTTCTGGCATTTAGAAAGAGGAAAGTGAATCATAAAACTTACTCGTATCTGAATCAATCATGTTAAAATACCATGACTTAGACTGTCATCTCGTATGCGTGTCTAAGGCCTCACTACGAAGCAGAAAAGCATCGATTTACACCAGAATATTATCAATAAATTATATAATCCTGCATTCAAATTTAATTAGATTTTTTTTTTCCCCAAAAAGGAACAGTGGAATAGCCCTCTGCATGTGGACAAAAATCATACTGAAATCAAGAAGGCTGTTTCAGGGTTTCATCTGGAGTTGGCCCTAAATCCTTGACTGCAACTGCTCTGGTTTTCTACTGCCTTCCACACTTTTTTCTCATTTCCGCCCATGAAAACTGGACCTGTCACCGTGGCTGCACTCATTGCAGAGGCACAAGAAACATAAATATGATGGCAACCAGGTCAAGCTGGGTGACACCTAACCCTAGGACAAACTCATCACACTCAATAGTGACATAATCGACTCTAGTTCTTAAAGCCCACAATAACAAGATAAAAACAACTCTACCAAAAGGAGGTGCTTGTCTTTCAAACCTTAATTCTACAAACATTTATTATTCATGGCAGTCAGGTTAAGCATAAAAACTACAGGATCAATAAGACATCACAACTGTGCGATTGCTTGTGTCTGAGTCTCCTGTCAGGCCAACAACATTTAACCAGATTATTCCCTGTCTACTCTTCCTAACTGCAAGAAATGTAATTTTAAAATATTTGTAAAAATTTTGTACCTGGGATATAGATATGTACCCATCAACACTACTAAAATAATGCACATATATTCACAAGTTTATAGTAATTTAGGGAATATTCTTTATCTTGCCAGTAACTTTCATAGGGAAAAAGAAAACCAAAACAAAAAACCCCAAAACAAAACAACAACCCAGACTCAAAAAAAATAATCTTTTAAAGTTACCTTATTTGGTGTCTTGAATAGATTGAAATAGAACTGCAAAGCAGTTTGAATGAGTAACAGGAAGTATAGACACAACATTTAGACTGGGAATACACACACTCTTATTTACTTGCTGGTACACCCACTCCTCCCCCTCCTCCCAGTCCGAAAGAGTGGGTGAGAAAAACTGTGTACACTAATGTCTTTTGTGGTAACCTAGTAACCTTCTCCTTTTTCTCCATTAGCTCTTCCTTCATACCACACTCTTCCATATTGCCACCCTCCAGAGTAATTCCAGTGTCTTTATATGGCTTTGTTTTCCTACCCAATGCAGAGGAGTTGGGGTTATTTTCAATCTTCGAAAGCTTGTAAACAGGATCAAACAGGAACCCGGTCATCAGCAAGAGGAAGGCTAGAAAAATAAAAGCAAAATGCATATCAACGATTTTATTTTAAAAAGAAAATAATCCAAAACATGAAACAAAAGCCTGGGCTCTGCTAGACATCCCCCTCCCCGTTCCTTTTCATTTAGTTCATGAACTCTTTTTTGCAGAACAGAGGCTGGTGTAAATTAATGTGTGACCCAAAATATATCACGTGGAAAAGCTGCCATAGAAATATGTAATAGCAAAAAAAAAAAAAATAAATAAAAGTAGACATTATTAGAACTAAAGTGGCACCTCTTATCACGATAAATCAATACAGAGATTGAACCAGGAGGAAGATGTGACTACATATTCCCGTTGCTCTTGAGTGTTTAAACAGCTCACCTACCCTCACTGTTTTTAGATCTCCAACCAAACATGCTCGCATGGTTAGTGGTGCGAGTACAGTGCCGGGACCAAGAGGTCCTCTGCATTTGCCTCTGCTCCCAGCTGACACCTTGTGAGTAGGAGGGTTACTCACACATTTACTCCGTGAGTAAGATACTGCCTCTAGGGTCTTGAGCTGCACCTCAGCGCCCTGCACGGGTGACAGAGTGGCACCTCCCCCAGGTATGACAGAGCCCAGAAGGACAATGTCTCACATCACTCAGCATGACTTCCTAAACCCCACCTGGTCCTCCACAGTTCAGGAGTGTGATGCACCCCAAGATCTCTTGGGGCATCTGTCAAAGTTGTGGCTACTGCTGTGTTACCCCAAGCCTTCAGCAGAGATGGGAAAAGCATTCTGTGGCCCAAAGTGTAGGAGTGTGGGATGCAGGAGGTGGGAGCTGGGACTCCCCTGCATCCACTGCTGCATGGAACAGCACAACTGGGCTGTCCAACCCAGGTGGCCCTGCCTAGCCATAGGATCCCCATTACTAGCTTTGTGCCTCAGTCTACCTGGTTGCAAAAGTAGCAGAGCAAGTCTTCTGTGACCCAAAGTGCACAGCAAAGCAGTGATTTGAAAACAAAAAAAATCTCTCGTACTACTGTTATTTTGCTGGATCACATGAGCACGGCTGCAGACACAAGTCTGAGACCATACTTGTGACATGACACATCAAGTTCACACAAGCCAAAGTTCATCTCACATGTGGCCATCCTTTCAGTCAGGTTTTGCATCCCTAAGCTGTGCTGCAGTCTATTAATATCAATCTAGTCTAACGAAAACAAATAATTTGTAGTGTGAAATGTATGTATGAATAAAATAAATAGGAATTTCTTTTATTTTTAAACTACAAAACAGACAGACACACACACCCCCCAATTCTAAAATCAGCAACCTCAATATATAAAACCAGACACTTTTTCCTACTGGTTTAACTTGATGCAATTACTTTGCCAGCCCTACAGCTCAGAGAGCTCCATGAAAAGCAGCAGCACATAAGACACTATCAAGAGCAGGCTGGTGCATGAGGTTTCAAAAAACAACCATCCCTGGTTCATACTGAGCCCTGCATGCAGGCAAACTTTCTGAAGATACACCTCAATTTCCTATGTTCAGCAATCAGACAAACAGAAATGTATTCTCTACATTTTGTATAGAAATTTCCTCAATCAGGAATTTCTGCTCTTAGAAAAATGAATATCTCTATGGGCTTTTCAAATAAAACTGTGTTGAAGAAGGGAGGGAAAAAGTCAGTCTTCAGTGAGGACTTTCTCTTTACAAAGATAGGTCCTGCAGATCTTGACCTATCAGACTACCCAGTTACCAGCATCACAAAGAACCAAAAAAATACCAATTGCTTAAGTCTTATTATTTGGTTATCACATTAAACATTCATCAACTGAACAGCATAATATAAAATTTGTCCTTTACCTTCCTTCCCTAACCTACACAGTATTAATAGAGCAGACATGCACCAGGAGCTGAGAAAAGCACAAGCCCCACTCAAGTCATTCCTACTTGGGGTGAGATCCCGGGACAACGAAGGCAGCTCACAGGACAATCAGACCGGTAACATTTGTTTACAGAATATTCCCCTTTATGTTTCTGTCAACATAATGATCCAACAACCTGGATCCAAGGAACAGGGCTACTCCCTGTCTTCTTCATAATGGCAGAATACAAGAAAAAGGTAGTATTTGTTTTGCTCATTCTTGTGTTTTTTGCTACTAACTTTCATCAGCGATACTTGCTTGTCCTTGTCTTGTCTCTGACCTATCTTCTCCCTTAACCAACTCCTCTTCACAAAACTTCTTTTCCATGAAGCTTGATATTTCTATGGTTTTGAAGCTTTACTTTTTATAACTCTGTACTTAACTATCTTTCCCAGTCAGGCCTAGGCAGGCACAGATATGACAAAAATATATAGTAATAACAACAGTAGTAATAATATTAATAATAACCTGAGTTAGAATCCCAGCTGGATTTAGGGTAGTTTACAACACTGACCCTCAGTTTATTCCCGTACAACAGACTTAAGCATTTTCTACTTGTTAATTTTACCTACATAAAACTATCTAGCTAGTGTCAAGCACACTTCAAAAGGGTTGTTTTATGGCTGTCAGAAAAGGAAAAGCAAAACTGAGGCTAAAAACTGGCTACCAGCTTTGACATGTAGAAGAAGATTATTTTTTTTCAGGAGCAGAGCTGGAGATATCTGTATGGAAAAAGAGTCTTTGAAAAAAGCAGATCTACGCAAAGCTTCATTATTTTGATGAAGTAAAAATAAAAATCCATTTCTAAAGGTAAAATACCACCTAATTCATCTGTTGATTAACAAGTCAATGAGGTAATCCTCAAACATTAATAGAGACTTCTGAAATTGTGGTTCTTGGCTACAGTTTCGAGTGGGGTGACAGAACCCGTAAAAAACAGGGCCTGTTGCCATGTGAAGAAACCTAGATCCTACCCTGAAGTTAAATTCACTTCCATATTAACTGTAGTTTCCATAGGATGTACCTAAGAAAATGTATACTTTTAAGCTATTTCTTTGACTTTCTCTCTATTTCCATAACACAATCTACAATGTTTTTGTTTCTACAGCAACATGGTTGGGGATCATTATTTGGGAGGACTGCAAGGGCACCGTTCCAGAAACAGGCAAGAGCTCTATGCACAGGAATTAAATGCCTGGAAAAGCACAATCAGGAAACTGAACCAACCCTTTCCAAAAACACCTAATAAGAGAAAATTCTAGGTATGAAATATTGAACTGTAGCACACATCCTTACAAAGGCTTTCACAACATTGTTATAGAAAGTAATACATCATATACTGTATAATATCTCCCATGGTAAGTTTTATGTATTGTAATATATTTTACTAAATTGATTTTTTTAAATGTTGCCCAAATTGTAATAGTGGTGAAATCAGATCAACAGTCTTGAGAAGACTGAAGTCCTGCCTCGGACCACAAGCTCCACACCATCATGTCCAGACAGTCCTCCCTCAAAAAGCTTCCACTGATTCAATCTGCAAGTTCCATTGTCCTGTTCAACCCACTGCCTCTTTACTGAGGCCACCAGGAAGATGTTACACAGTGACAAACAGCTTGTGATACATTTTTAGGAAGCAAATAGAGCAAAGCCCCAAAATTACTGCGATCAGCCCTTCCCCAGCACAAAAATACCATCAGGATGTTCTGAAGGCCCAAGGCAGAAGGGTGGGCAAAGACCAACCTCCATCTTCTGAGGGTGGGATCTCATCTCACCTAGCCAGGCTGGGTGTGTACATAAAACTATCTCGATCTAGCAGCCTTTGGTAAGTAAAATACTGCCATCACAATCACCTGCTGGATATTCCCCAGGGATTAAAAAAAGAAAATAAATAAAATAATCAAACACCCAGTTCACCACACAGTGGGCACAGAAAATGCAACCATTTACAGTCACTGTGACTCAAAACTCTCCACATTCCACCTGAGGGGTGGTTGCAGTGCACTCTGGAGAGCAGAATGAGAGAAACAGGGAAACGTGAGGTTTTGTGCATACACTTTCATTTTCACAAGAACTTCTTGAGGCTTATGGCTGCTAGTTTTTAACTCTTCAAGTCTTCAATCTACCCACTAAGGTTGAGGTGAATTAGTGGAGTGGTATAAAGAAAACTGTGTTGCTGCATCTTCTGCAGATGAGGTCTTCAGTGTCTTGGGGTATAACCTTGCAAATTCTTATCCACTCTTAAAAAATTCAACGCATATAAGAAAAAAGCATAACTGATTTCAAAAACCTGTTATCTTCAGAAAAGACCCTACCCCCTTCTTTCAAACTATGAGTTTTCATTTCACAAGCCAAAATCCAATCCATGTCATGGCCCTTCAGAACACTGCTTTTGACAGCATGGACTAGGAAGAATCACAGGCCAGCTCTGCATGTTTTTCTCACTCCAAAGCAGTCAAAACTAGTCTAAACAGAGTGGGCTTGGGGGTTGGTTTGGGGTTGTTTGGGAGTTTCTTCTTGCAGTTTAGTTGTTTTTAAAGTCATTTTCCTGCTAGAGAAATACCAACTGGCTTGTGCATGATTATCTCCTCGGTATCTACCTGTTCATATGGCTGAGCTGTAAGAGAAAAGTCAGGAGGGGCAGTGGGGTTTGTTGAGTATTTTTTTCTTTTCTCTCTCTCTTTTTTTTTTTTTAATCTATTTGCCAACCAGAGTCATTTATCCCCTATTAGATAAAGTATAATAGACTATACCGAAAGGGTCACTGGCCTTCCATTTAATGATATTGCCGGCACCAATCTACATTTTCCCGACAGTGTCCCTCAACACAGAATAAATGGCTGATCTCTTCACAATAACAGCTGATTTCTCTTTATTAAGCTAAAAAGGTCACCATTTTCTACGGCTGGGCCGCCCTGCACTATTGATAATTTTATGCATAAACAAATGGCAAATTTGTGCCACATAAATATGCATTAGCAATTACTTTTTCCTCGGGCAACGCTCGCCGCATGCAAATGTGTCCCTCACAGGGCCTGGTGGCTTTTGTTTTAGCTCTTGAGCAGCTAAACAAAAGAGCACAATAAACAGTTTAAAAATTGCCAATCAATAGGAAATGCAAATGCAAAGGTAAATGGCAGGAAACTTGCCCAAACAAATAAAACTAAATCAAAAAAAAGCAAAACAAAAATCACGCAAGGAAATGAATAAATGGAAAGGGCTATTTCTTTTCTCCCCACACTCTATCTGAAACTGTCTCTTTTTTTTTTTTGTAGAGAGATGACTACTGTGCTCTTTGCACAGCAACAGTAGAGATGGTACTAATGTCGACCCCAGATGGAAGCAGCCAGAATGTACACATGGGTTGAGTATGTGTCAAGGAGGACCCACACGGACATCCAAAGAAGGCAAAAGAAGGATGTCTGAGGAAATTTATAGTGGACCCTTGGCTTAGCTTGCTTTCTCTTTTTGCACATTTCCATTAAAGATTTTTAAAGAAATGCTATGTTTGAAGGAATCGCTGAAAAAAGCTTCAGCATTTTCTGTAAACACTGATTTAGGATTTTATTATTGGAAGTGCCCAGAAAATACCAACTTATCTGTGACTACATACAGATGTCTGTAGTAACAGCCTAATGAATGTTGTCACTTGAGAAAGTTGAACTACATATAATTTCCTTTACCCCAAGGACAGAAAAAGCTTGATTTTCCCTTGTCTTATCCTTGGACTACTCAATTCCGACAGCAAGTCAAAGTCGTATATAAGGCGCAGGATAATGGAAAAATCAGACCCTGACACTAAATTGGTATGACCATGGAAACCAAAACTGACAATTTTAGGAGAACTGATGATTGCTTTGAATTTTCCCCTTCAACAGAGGAGCTGCAGTGCCGCACAGAACTGAGTGTGACACGCACCGTGATTATTATTGTTTGTAGGCAGACTATTACATGTGGGCAAAGAATCCAGTTCAGTAATGCAGTAACAACACATCGTGCACAAACATATGCTAAGGCCGGCTGTACGACCCAGCCAAGAAAACTGCATTCTTTTCACATAACTTTCTGAGGCAGCAACTCCCTTTTCATGACCAGGACTGGGAAATGGAAAGGCATGAAGTATAGACAGCTGAGTAAATTGCACCTCAATCTACAAATGTTTATGAAGAAGCCAAACTTAAAACATGTAGGCTTACTTTTTGCTCTTAAACAACAAACAAACAAACAAAATCAACAAAAATCCCACCACCACCAAAAAAAAAAACCCCAAAAGAAAAAAGAAACAAAAACCACAATAAAAACCACAACAACCACCACCCCCCCAAAAAAACCAAAACCGCAAACCTAAAATACAATTTAGTCCAACAGAAACTGAAGAGACTAATCATGTGCTTCAAGTGTTTCCCACATAGGGGACATCATACAGCAGGTAACCCACATACACAAATTTGTATGATGTTACTGTCCAAGGTTTTTATTTTTAGCCAACGGGAATGTTCCTGTCAGTGTAAGCATTTTAAGCAGCGATCCTACGTTTTTCCCACCCAATCAGCTGTCACAGAATGACAATCTCACAGAATTCATTTCCATGAATTATACTAAAAATCAACAAGCTGATAAATATAATTTTTTGCCAATTAGTTCAGTTAATTTCTTGCCTTTCAATTTTCCCAAGTTTGACTCGGATGGTTTTGTAAAAGCACTTTACACTAGGATTTTTGATCCTGATAGAACATGATAGAAGTGTTAACAGCTTTAGTGGCAGTGGTAATTGTTTTTAACCATTCTCATCCTAAGAGCACTCTTACACGTGGTCCAATACAGGAGAAGCTACTTCAAGCACAGGACAAGATATGCCCTCATAAAGCAAGAGTCCTCATTTTAGGCTTTTAGCCAAGAGCAATCCCACACAAGTAACACATTTCAGCCACAAATCCACAACTTGCAATTTCTCTAAATGGTGATAAGATGATCAATTCAACATAGTACATATGGGAGATACATAGAACTCCCCCCTTGCCATCGACCTTTCTCCTCTGTTCTACTTTTTCCATTATTATACAGGAAAAAAAAAATAGTGATAGCATCATCTCATTGTCAAGGCACACACACCCAACAACTCCACACCTATAAAACAGAGCATCCCCAGCTAAGACGCTGCCTTCTGCAACTGGCCTTGGAGCTGCTGGGCAGCTGCCACCCAAATGTGCCCCTGCAGTCAGGGGGTATCCAGCTGGCAGCAAACACACTGCAAATCCCAAAGACTTCAGAAATTACATACCGCAGAAATTTGCATACCATTTTGTTAAGTTGACTGTGATTGAAAGACCCATGATTATACACAAAGTTCTCCTAAGGTCGACAACAGAGTAAAAAAAGGCATGAGCAGGTATGCTAAAGCAAGATCAAATAAATTGTTTAAATGTCACTGCAAAGGTAGTTCTCACGAATGTCTCTGTGGCCAGTCTACTGCCATTAACATAGTTAGAAAGTCTGTAATAGGAAGAAAATTATTACTACATAAAATATTCCTGCAAAGAGAGACTGCTGCAGAATTGAAATGAAAAGATGTAGCTCAATCTGTTAATGCCCATCCCACATGTGTGAATGTGATGAACAGTGGAGAATGAAATGACTGTTAAATCTCTGTTAACAAGGGTATTTTAAATAGTATACATGGGTCTTTCTGTATTGGTACCATGTCTTAACAAAATTTGATAGGGTTATTCATGTTAATCCCCAAAACTAGCACTAGCACTATCAAAACAAAACCTCCAAAGAAGATACCAAGAGATGGCCATTTTCTACAACAGTGGGTGGAGTTGTTTTTGTGAGAAGGATGCAGCTTGAGAGAGTGAGATAGGAATAGAGAAGAAACTATTTTTGTCAAATCCAAGCTCGCTCTCTCCCAATGAGCTTGCTTTCTACCCTTCCTTCCTAACCCCATTTTCAATGAAAGTTATCATTGCTAATGGTTCAAAGAAATTTTTTTTATTTAAAAAAAAAAAGAGAAATGAGTACTTGCTCAACTGCAGTCTTCATAGAAACATGCTTTTAATATCAGAGATTTCATTTTTCTTTCTGCTTTGTTTACAGCTTTCCTGGAAGGCTCTAAAACCTAAAACTTTGTGATATAAGTATCTGATTTCTTACATGAATCCAAATGCTAGAGCGAGTTTCTTTAATAACTTTAATACGGAACAGAGCTGTCATTGATAGTGTCTAAGTACTTGATGTGCATATTTTTATATGCTATACACTTGGGAAAAAGATAGCTAGATGACAAGACAGATGCTGACACATCTGTATGACAGACTTTTAGAATTAGTCATATGCCAATTCTTTCGTTGACGCCATCGATAACATGTTATTAGATCATTGAGTGTGTGTGTGTGCATGTGTGCACATGTGTAAGGACATCCAAAACTGACTAATTTGAAGCATTACAGATTAATCCTACCTCCTCCACCCACCCAGACTAAGTATTAGCACTTCAAGCTGTGTTCTACTAATACAGCTACACCCCTCCCTCTTTGGTTCTCCATTCTTTTCCCTTCACTTGACTGCTTTCAGTTGTTTTAAATTGAGAAACATCAAAAATTGTCAGCAAGAATTTAGAATGCATTACTATCAGAAAATTAGTGGGGTTTTTAATTAAAGAAAATACAGTGGTTTTGTTCTCCCCATTTCCTTCTTCCTCTCCTGTCCTCACCCCAAGAATAACCAAAACATGCCTCTGCAATCAATCCAGCCTCTGAAAAGCAAGCTGGATTTCTTCTCTTTCCTTCATTTTCACTACCAGTAATAGCTCCATGATTAAGACTCAGATGACAGTTCTCATGCCACAGAAGTTGAAAAAAAAGCAGCTCACTCCTCCAGCAGCTGATTTGGTCCTGGAGTATGGAGGGGGACATGGGGAGATAAACATATCTGGTCGGAAGACATCCACAGTACAGCGATGCTCCCTGCTCAAAGCTACCAAAGCACCCATCCCAGGCAACTACAGACTCCCAGCAGATAACAGATTTAAGTATTCCACTCAAAATAGTAAGAAAAAATTCTGAAGGTTTCCATATGAACCCGGCAGAATTGACCAAATGTATCCATCTGTTCGCTTTCATATAAGCAATATGTACGCTGCCAGTATTGGACCTCTTCTAGGGCAGGGCCCTGGGACTTCAATTACATCTGCCACTTCCCCGGTTTACAGCAGCCTCATCAGCAAAGCATGAAATTTTTTTATTTTTTTTTTAAAGCCTCAAAATAGCATCCTGAGGAAACACACAAGAAAATGACTATTTCTACATTTCTTCCCTTTTCTACCTGATGACTTTGCCTCAGTACCTAATATTAATATCAAATGTGATGTTCTGAGCTGAGAAACATGGAAGCACTTCAAGAAAGCCTTTTAGTGTCTCATTTTCATCTCCTCAGCTCAGAAGGGACTATTTCATAAGCAAATTTGAACACCTTGAAGCAACTCATGATGAGAGAGTATCCAGAATCAAATTAGTTACCTCACCTCTATTAAAACTGGCAAAGCAGCAAATCCTCATCCCTCCTCGCAGTATATAATCACCACTACAACAGAACCTCCTAATATGGCTGCACCTTACATACCCCAAACTTGAATTATATAATATAGATTACTTTTGAAAATTTATATTTCTGATAATGTTGCTTATTTCAGCTATGGTAGTTTTTTCAGATGCAAGCATGAAAATCTGCTTCCTTGAATGCAAAGCAGTATTTCTTACTTCAGTAACTGTGGTACGTGCAACCAATCAGCACAAGCAACTCCATAATAAAAGGCAAAGGTAAGATTTGAGTATTTCATTGAATCTCCTGACTTGTGTTCTTCAGCCAACCTATGCTGTAAAGCCTCTGTGATGTAGTTTGCTTTACTCTCTAAATATCTGGTGTATCAGCAGGAATTACATCACTACTGGTCCAACCTTTTCAAAAACACTTCCTCAGAAATGCCACATTCTTAATTGTGATTGGCCTAATATAATACATACACTATCTGTAAAAAAATAAATGCAGCAGGGCTGTGGCTACATATGCTACCATTCATGACCTGAGCCACACGATTTTTTCTTAAGTCATCCTCATTGTCAAGTGATTTTTCTTTGCCATCCAAGAGTCATTCTTGGACGACCCTTGAAATGCGCATTATGGAACACAACTCTTGCAACTTGCCCTTTGCAACCACCCATTGGAATGTTGTCCGAGACTGGGGAAGAGCGAGGTCTCAGTCTGCACATAAGCAGAAGAGATCTGCTGAAAATCAGTGTAACAGACCGAATGGCCTGATATGTTGGGCATGCTATACACTGCACAGGTCCTGCATGCCACCCTCGTTGTGTCCACCTGCTTCACAAGCCTATCCCCCA
Source organism: Cephalopterus ornatus (assembly GCA_013396775.1). Taxonomy (NCBI): domain Eukaryota; kingdom Metazoa; phylum Chordata; class Aves; order Passeriformes; family Cotingidae; genus Cephalopterus; species Cephalopterus ornatus. The sequence continues at coordinate 126,323 of VZRE01002951.1, forward strand.
CCAGCTCTTCCGAGTCACCAGAAAGCTCCCAAGTTTTACACCAGAAAGCACTACAAAGGCAGTGAAATGTCACGCCCTTCTGTTTTCTACCAAATTGTAAAGGCAGGCGAAGCAACAAAACTCCATGTAAAGACCTAAAGCACAGAAAAGCAGCACTGAATAAAAAAATGGAGCAACAAGGGCAGGAGCTGAGGAGAAAGGTGTATGGGTGAAGATAAAGACAAAAACCGATTTAGAATACGCAGCACTGCCAGAGACCACTACCCCCACAACCTGGAGTAACTGCTGGACTTCTGACCAACTCAACCCATATGCCGCTGTTCACACGTGGCAGAAAATAGCAGGACTTTACTAAGTCTCTCTAAGAAACAGCCCTCTGATGACCTAAGTGAGAGGGAGAGGGCTGTAGAGCTCTACAGTGTAAAATTCTTAATTTTCAGTTTAACATTATGAAAATTCCCTGGTTAAAAAATGTTGAATCAAACTGAGCATTCAACAAAACACTGTACTTTAAGATCGTACAATCATTCCTAATTTAGCCATTGAAAGCACAAGCTAAAATTCAGTCTTTGTGCATACACAGTGCACTACTTTCTAATTACATGATCAAATTCCAATTTTTTCTAGGAGAATAGCACCCCAGAAGAGCCAGCTCTGGGAAAGAACATGAGTTGCATACTTACAAAGTTGCCTGCTGGACCATTAACTCATTCATTTTAAGTACTGGAACACAAGAATTGAAGGCAGCAGAGATTTGCAAGCCAAAACAAGGACAGTTTTTCAGGAACCCAAAATCTTTGCAGGAAGCCCTCAGTCGTACATGTCCCACTTTCTGACCTGGTATACCTGAACATATACTTGGGGATGCCATATTTTGCAGTCAACTGATGCTATATTTTAAAGATATAAACAGCTATAATAAAGTGAAAACAACACTTCAAAAAGTCAGATCTGACCCAGATGCATTTAGAAGCCTATCACAGGAGTTACCTTCCCTACACTTCAAATGGAGGCAGAGGGGTACCTCTGAAGGAGTCCTGTCCAAGTAAACTGCATTTCCCTCTCTGCTGACTCAACAGAGATCTTCAGAGAGGATCGTTTCTGCTTAAGCTAAATACTTTGTCTTCGATTATCATCATGGTAAACTAACAGAAAAGGCTAAGTGCCTGTATCTACCCGAGATCGACGCCAATGAAAGCCCAATTCCTCTACAATCCTACCCCTAGGCCGGTTTGGTGCCTGGATTGCACATGGCTATGGCATCCTTGGTGTACAGTACCATCACTTTGGAAAAAGGGTAGAAAATGTTTGGGGTTTTTTCCTCAGGGTTCCCCTAAAACAGGTGGCAAGGGCACTCTTCTGGGGTCATGGGGGTTCAAACACTTTCAGGTGGTTCAGAAACTCCCTAAGACAAATAAAATTACAGAATCATAGAATATGCTGAGTTGGAAAGGACCCACAAGGATCACCGAGTCTGACTCCTGGCCCTGCACAGGACCATCCCCAAGAGTCACACCATGTGACTGAGAGTATCATACTGAGAGTTAGGCAGACCTCAATGCACTGGATTGCTGCCAGGACTGAGGATAACTACAGGACTTAGGATAACTACACAGGTAGAATTTGAGTGGTCTGTTTTCTTCCCCTCCAAAAACTTTACCCCCCTCTATAAAATGAATACAGTAACAACAAGATGGATGTTTTGCGAAGCAATGAACATCTTTACAACATGCAGATAACACAGTGATAAGCATCACAGAGAAGTCTATATGAAATTATTAATTTCCACATGTATTTCTTATACCAATAATATCACAGAAATTATGTTTTTAAGCTGTGGTTTGAATGTGTGCAGAATATGCCTGCCACAGGGCCACACAAAAAGGATTAAAAAAAATAATATGGAATATCTTCTCATTCTGTCAGCACCGTCATTTCAGTGGTCTGATATGTGATCATGTAATTAAAGACTGTATCATAATGCATATGCACAAAGGGGCTGAATTAAGGTTGTGCAGGCAAATCTAATTCTGGCATTTCCTATGCTTTGAGTGCCTGACTTCACAATCTTAGCGTTCATTTATCAAACAGTTTCTGTATGTAATACCATACATTATATACACCTTCCACATTGCTGCATATTCTGATTCTGGGAGGTATGTTTACACACATATGAACATATATATACTGCAAAAGCAGAACAATACACAGCCATATTCTGGCCACTGCCCTTCTGCAGCATATTCTCCCCATTATATTTACTACCATCAGGAATACGCTTCTCAGGGGTGCCAGCAGTTAAAATGTTCTTTTAGCTTTTACTTTTTAGTACACCGAATGTGTGTCAACACTTCCAGTTTCTTACTTGCTCCTAAAAAATATTTTAAGTAGCATCTACTGTGTATGAGCCATTTGTGGATCAGAGCACACATGCACAAATATGTGCAGCTCTTTCCCTGGGCCCTGAACAGAAGCTCTCCTGTTAAGCTGAGCCTGTGGAGGTGACCACTCCTTGGAGTTTTAAGAAGGCAGGATTAGAGCAGACATTGCTTTTGGCCCTGTGCTATACAGGGCTCCTCAGCCTGCTGTGGGTACCCAAGAAAACTTTGGCATCTAGGGCTGAAGAAAGGACTGCTCTCCACTGGTGCCAGAGAGGTGGATGAACAGCTTGATCATCTTCCCTTTTAACTCACTGGATTCCTCACTCCCATTGATTTAACCATGAGTACAACAAAATTTTTTTTTAACATGTTCTAGTTCAGTTCTGTTTATTCTTGGGAAAATGCACTTTTACCCCCACCTCTTGCAATTTCAGTATCTTTTTTCTACTAACTGAGCAAAACTTTCATCCCAGCCCTTAAAGGACTGGCAGAAAGAGCTCCATTAAGGCACTTTGCTGTACTTTCTTGCTCCGACACTGACTGCTTTGTCTGCCAAGCTCTAGTCAGACACCAATGCTTACTTACCCAGTTACTGGATTTTCCAGCCTGCCACTGGATGCTTTCCTGGTCCTCACAGTATCAGTTCTAACTGGGATCCTTGTGACATACAGGTAGTTTTGCCAGCTAAGCCCAAAGGAAGATGCTTCATTCCCAGCCAGAATATGTGTGAACTCGGTCCATACCCACGATATATTGCCCAATCATTGTCCATTGCTTTAAAACATCATTCACTGATACCCAAAATACATCTTTCCAGAAAACCTAAAAAAACCTCACACAACCTTTCTTAAATACTAACTACACACTGTTGCAATAGCACACACTGGTCCATAGTTCTCAACCAGGAGTTCTCAGACAAGCTTTTCCTACAGCCACATCTGACAAAATGCATAATTTGTTCAGGTTTTAGCATGTGTACTCTGTCGTGCAATAAATAAATACTGCACTGTTAGACCTCACAAGGCAGGTGAGCATGCCCTCACTGAGGGAAAAATCACCCTGGTTTGTACTAATGATAGCCACAGTGAACTCCAGGACTGAAATAATGGGAATTTCCTCTTGCACAGCTTCATAAAAACAATGCTGAGCACTCACAGACACTAAAACCACCTTGAATCTGAGCTTCCCGAGAGGCAGTTTGCAGTCTCACACAGTTAACAGTCTACATCCTTTCCTCCTCCTCACACCACTTTTCTCTCTCAATTTCATAGAATACAACCTACAGTTGTCCTAGAATTTCAGAAAGTGATAATTTTCTGTAGAGGTAGTTTATCTGACATTGGGCCTATAGCACAGGAGGGCACTTGTAGCTTCTAATCATCCTCTCCATCTGTTCACCATAAGCAATGTTGATCTTCAAATTACACAACCTACACAATCCTGAAAGAGTCTTTTACTTTCCGGTAGGACAATCTGCTCCTTCCCTTTCCCCGTTTATTGCAAGCTGCAGGATCCTTGTACTGCCGCACATACGGAGAATGAGAACATATCAATCCACCCTAAATGACCTCGAAAGGCTGAATCAGTTAACCAAAATAGGCAGAAACTGCAGCTTTCCAGTAGACTCCCCCTCCCTGAATTTATCTGTAAATCCCATTCTTTGCAGTGCAGACCCTGCAGTAAGACTCTGATTATAAATGTGGTCCCAAACAATGCCGAAATTATTATGTCAGTGCCACTGCGGGGTCTGAAATACTGTTCCCTGCAGCCTATTCTGAGGCACTCTGGCCAATAGAGCCCAATCCTTCCTTCAGGCATGCAGCCTTGGAGCTGCCCCAGCCCGGCATCATGCCACCCACACCTCTCCCCACGCTTTGCAAGGTGTCTGTAACAGCACGGATGGGCAGGAGGGGCAACGAGCCAACTGGCAGAGCTGCACTCCTTTGTCTGCCCAAGAGACAACCATTTCAAAGCAGAAATGCTATGGGTGAGGCTTCCAGGAGAGAAAACAGGCAACCGTGATGAGGAAGGAAAGAACCCAGGTACTTCGGTACCTGACCACAGGTGCTCCCTCAAGCTCAGATCACACAGGAAGCAGTTGACACACAGAGAAGAGGAAAGAAGGAACAGCTACCCAGCCCTCCAAAACCTGAAATGAACTTTTTATATCAAAGATTTGTAGCGATAGAGCATCTCTGATTGCTTGCCTATAATGGAAGTACTGTGTGCGTTGTTCTACTACCATACAGCTGCTGCCCATTGCACCCCTCCTGTCAGCAGCAATTGCAAGTGACATAAAGGACAGCTGAAATGCTGGCTCCTTGTCAGAAACACTGTCACCACAGCACCTGGTTTCCATACTACTATCACACACCTTGTGGCTTCAGTGCAGTGATCCCCAACCAGGGAGCTGAAGGCGAGATGTCATCAGTGAAACCTGAGATCACCCAAACATGATGCACCACTGCTGACCCTCCTGGCCCACAGAGGAAGTCCAAGATGCTGCTCTGAACATGTCATTTGCTTGGTATGAGCCACCAAAGGCAAAAGACCATGGTGGTAAGTGGCATAAAAAACTGCCAGACTTATAAAACAAACAAAGTAAACCCACAAAAAGTCACGCAAACACCAAAGCAGGTCCATCCACCCTGTAGCCAAAAGATGCTCCACAGCATGGATCTGAGCAACATGGGGTAAGGTAGCCCAAGTAGGGACAGCCAGGCTATTAGAGATACTGAAGAGCTGACACTATATGGCAAAGTGGCTGCCATCACTTCAGCAGCTTTATCACACATGGTTGGAAATGCTGTACACACCACAAAACTGTTGTCGATGTCATTAATGCACAAGCCACTGTGTCTGTACTTGTCTTAAAACTCCATCTCCTAGACATCTGTGAATGCATGAGAATCCAGCTTTCATTACAGTTTTATTAGGTCTCTATCCTTCCTGCTTCTGGGGAAAGCTGATATATAAACACTACTTCTGACTTAAGGCCTGAAGTAAAATGAAACCATCAGGATGTATTTTATTTTCATCTTAACATTTATAAATCAATCTAAGAATTTTTTTAAGCTATGCACTATTAAATTTTCTTTATAAAAACGGCCTTATATTACAGAAAATATCTCCAGGTACTTAAAACTTTGGGCATAAACAACTGAGGGTACTAGGCATGAGTACAAAGGGATAACTAACAATGTCTTACCCCCACATATGCCCCCAATCTGGCAAGCAGACCTGAAAATGTGGCAGTGCGGCTTTTCCGCAGCTCTCAGTATCATTTGTTAACCATACTACAGCGTACTATTTTTAGCTACTTCTGCCTCACAAATGGAGTCTTTACACAGAAATCCCTGCAAGAAACGAAACTTCCAAGACATACTTTGGTCTTGGGCAAATTGACTCCAGGCATCAGAAGCCACGTGCCCTCCTGACACCGGGCAGAGGCAGGGAGCAAGGTGTACTCTATGCGGCAGCCCCAGTGTTTGAAATCTTTAATTCAATGAGTGATGAGTAAGGACTTGATGTTTTACTTTCAAAATGTTTCTTTGTCTGTATTGCTACATATTATTATTAGCTCTGCCAGCTAATGTGTAACCTCATAGATTACAGCTGAAATTAGTTAGCATCAGGTTTGTAAACAAGAAGAAACAGAGCATACATTTTTCATTATTCTTTGCTTCATATACATAGATGTTCATATACAGAGGTGTTCATAGATGCTTCATATACATGTATGTTACTTACATGATAAAAGGTTACTAAATGACTCCAGTAGCTGTACAAAACAACTCTGAATTAAGCTATTCAGTATCAAGATTTCCACATCGTCAAAATGACTTTTCTTTTTTAAGATCAAAAAAGGCTAAAATGCAGAATGGGTCAGAGTGGACTTAGTTTTCTGGAGTGTTAATTTTCAGAAGTAGCAAGCACAGCTCCTATTGGCTTGACAGAGACACGTGGGCACGACAGGTTTGCAGTCATATCCTAAGCAGCATTTTGTATTTCCTTGCCAATCTGCACTGCAGCAACAGAAAAAGACTTTCAGTCCTTTTCCGAGAAAGAGAAGACTGCAATTTTAAGAATAAACAGGACATTAATAAATGCACCCTGGCATATGAATTATCTCCAAAGGACTGGTTAATACTTTGATTTTAAGTTTCAACTCAAGGCAACGTAGCTTTCACAGTGCCTAGGGAAGGTGACTCAGGAGATGACATCACTGCAATGGGTAACAACTCTTAACATTCCTTTACGTCCATTCCCGATGATCCTGCAGTGAACATACCACTATTTGTTTGTGCTATGCTCAGTAGAGCCAAGTAGATATTGTCCACTGCCTCGCCAGGGACCAGGTTTTCAACCAGCTACTTCCAAACACATCCCGCCCTAAGAGCAGTACCATAAAATGAAGAAAAAACTTACAACCCAAGATACAGCACTGTCTGCTGACTGTGTTGCAGCACTCATAAGATTATCCTCTTCCAATATTCTTGAGTACACACAGAAAGTCTTCCAAACCTCACAAAACCATAGCCTACAAACATTGCAACACCTCAAGGCAGAGCCCGAGTGCCACTGCAAATGGTCACATCTTCTTTGCTCCTTTTAACGGGGTGAAACAGAAATACAAAGAAACAAACAGGCAAAAACTTTGGGGAGACAAATATTAATTTTCCAGTAAGTAAAAGTGTGGGCACTGAAGGGGAAAATGCAAGATATCAACTGTAGCAAGATACAGTACAAGCTCAGAAATAAGCATAAGCAGCTTGAATGTTGTTGTAACAGAAGCCAATGGAGACACTCAGAATATCATTAACTGTAGCGGGATGCCTCCATGTGCCAGGGATGCTGGTGGCAGTATGATTAATATTCCAGGTACAAAAGCAAAAGGAAGTGGGTTTCAGTGTGGTTTTTAACTCAGGACCCTGGGGGGAAGGAATTAGTTCAAGCCTGGAACAAATCTCTGGAAATTAATGATAAATCAGACAGAGGGGTCAATGTACTATAAGGGACACATCTAAAGCCATTATTTTATAACAGCTGATGGCAATAGCTGCTCAGGAGGGAAAAAATAAAATGCTGATTTTACAGATATTCAGGAGGGTGGGAATTAGCACTCTAGGGAAAAAGAGCAGAAAAGATGGCAGGATACAAAGGTCCACCAAGATTTATTGAAAACCAGAGGGAAAATGTAAGCTAAGGGGAATGAACATTCAATGCACACCAAACAGACACTGCAAAACACAATAATTAGACAGAATACTAAAGTAGCCACTATTACAGAAAAATAAAAATTTAAAAAAAGGCAGCTCACCAAGAAAACTGAAAGCATCACTTCAGTCAGGAGTGAAGGTGCACAGAGCAAGCAGCCCCATGATCCCAACCACAGTTCAGCCACACTGACTAGATATTCCCCCCTGCCTTTTTCTGACTACCTCTGACTAGGTAATAGCAAGCTTAATACATCTAGATTTATGATTAAAGAGTACTTAGAAAAGATTGATTTGCCGTGCCCAACAGCAAACATGAATAGCCTGGAAAAAAGAAATAAAGGGTTAGAAATCACACAGACTTCACAAGACATGAAAAGGGACAAAAGTGCTGGCCTTAGTGGCTTTTATTTGAAAAAATAAGTCCACCCCCCAGCCTTCAGATTACATACCCCTTTGTACCAGAGGCAGGATAATAAAATGCTGCGTAGAATGACACCAACGTGATTCTTGCTCAAGAAGAAATCACTGAATGCATAAACAAACTTTTCCATCCTCACATGCCTTGCATACTACACTCTTTAAATATATGCATCAAGGCTAAGAAAACTTAAGTGGAGCAGGTTAAAACACGTTCATAGGCCATCATACACTATTATTTACTTGTCAAACATATTCACTCAAGAGGGGTTGGCTTTCAGAGAAGTCAGATAATATTCAATGTCAGATTCTAGTTCATAATAAGTGGTATCTAAATGAAACAAGCCACTACAACACTAAGGATAAAAATCTTCTATTCAGTGCTAATCAAAATACATAAAATGTGCTAAATCTTGACACCTGGGAGAGGAATTAATATGTTCCCTGAATACAGGCTTGAGAGTACTGTCACTGCTGGTGTCAGCATCCAAAATTTCTCCACTCCCCCTTGCATGATGAGGGCTGTGACAACCACCCTTGTGGACTGACATGCACTGACACATGCCGACCACAAATCAGAGGAAGATGTCAAGTGTTCTCTACTAGCCAGCTGTCCACAAAATAAAATATAGTTGCTCTGTTGATGGAAAGGGAAGGCTCAGCTGCTCATTTACTGAGTGATCTTCAACTTTGTTTTGAGGGACGAGTAATGCACAGCACACTCGGAGCTCTGCAATCCTTTACCTATCATGTGCTGCAACTAGCCAGGACTTCATCCTAAGTAGCTGTCAACTCAACATTTTCAAGAGCAACAAATTCATTAAAATTGTGTAATTATGGCTGAAGCTTTCCAAGATATCTAGGACATTTAATCATACAGTTTGGTTTCAAATTAACCAAGTCTCAAATACTTCAACCAGTCTTAAAAATTTCAGACTATATATCTATGTATTTGTCAAATGCCACAAATTATTCAGATTATTAAAAAGGCCTTATCCTCAAATTACTCTTCTACTTTTAAAATGCAGCTTCCAATAGTAACAAAACTTCAAGAGAAAAGAATTCATAAGAAAAAAATTAAAATGGACATACACATGCAATAACAGATCTTTCAAAGATATGTTATAAACTAAATAGCAATGAAACCAGTCATTTGTAAGTTAAAAATCAAAATAACCAAAAACCTCATTAAAACCCAGTTACTTTCATAGGTACATCGGGGCAGAAATACAAACAGGCCACAACAGGACATGACTTAAGGCACTAATTTCACTGGAGTTGGCCAAAGGCACAGAACAAACACGAGCTGGATTCTGGGAAAACACCAAAGAAAGTTTATGACTGTTTCTTCAAATTTGCATCCAAATTACAACTATCCAAACAAATCTGCAGTTCCTCATGTCCTCATGTCCTCTTCTAATTTGTAACAAGAAAACTTGTGCAGTACAGTAGCCTGTTTTGCCCAACCACTGGGCACTAAAATTTACAATTAGAAAAATCGACAGTGGTTCTCATTATTTATTTGATCTTAAACTCAAGTAGAAATGGTCATATAAAACTTCATACTTGGAAAGGATAAAATATATCCAAGGCAAGTTGGGATAAAATAAACTGGTAGTTACCTGCAGCCGCTTGTGGGTACATGAAACATTAGGAAAAATACAAGAGATGGAACTTAACGGGCAAAGTGAAGGCAAGACTGACTGCCAAAGAGAAGTGAAACAAAATTATTACACAGGGTTCGCAGTTTCTCCCATCAACATCACTGTAGGGCACTGGATATATACACGGGGAAAAAAGAGCTTGTTACCCCTCCTCTCTGTAATTCTACAACATAACTAAATTTTACCATTTCCTTCTCATTCCTGTTGTCACAATTAACAACGTGCAAGCTATACAGCCGATACCAGCCTGGTGTATCCCCGTGCTCCTCATGTGGGTTTTTCCCAGTGTAGAACTCGTTACATTACTTTATTCCTTTCCCTCCCTTTCTTCCATAGGGAGCCTTCATCTCAAACTAAATCTTAAATAGAAGCCACCAGTTTCTCCTTGCAATCTGATTATCAATTTGCACCTCAGCAAAGGAAGGCTAGAACTCTATTGTTTTGTTAATTGTCAATTTGCATCTTTGAAAGGTGTTGTGCATTTTCTTGTTTTGGCAGGTTAGGACTAATTCTGTATGTTAACATATATGTGGGTGGTGTGGGTAAAAAACGTTTTCTTTTGGAATGCAGTTCATTTAAAATGTGCTGTTTTATTTAATTTCTCTTGCTAAGTTGCTTCATTTCCTTGGACAAATCTTGTTCAAAAGCTAGTAGGGACTACCTTGCCTAAGAAAGGGCTAAACGAATAATGGTACTTTTTCAATAGGTTTTTACAAGTTTATTTAAATATTACCATCCAAAAAAGGAAAAATAAAAAATTAAAATTTAATTGCACTTTGAATTTATGATAATCAGAAAGGGAGCTAGCAAACATTTCCTTGCAAAGGTGGCTGGAGAGTTGTGGACATCATCCTTAGGCTGACTTAAGCGGGACAGTATTTTTTTTAAACAGGTAGTTTTTAAAAAAGTACACATGTAAAAATTGCACACAGTAAGTCAACCAAGAGGCTTCAGAAAGCTCCACAGATCTGTCTGGCTGCTCACCCGACCAATACAGACCTGATTTCACAATTTAACTCCATAAACAAGTCTGAGGTTTGAAGAAGCTTCATATTCGCTTCTCTATTACTTCATACAGATGCCACTGTCCACCTAAACATTCCCGTCAGATTATTGCCTGACTGAAACCAGGATCCAAGCCCACTCATATCCAGAGGGTGTTCATTCCTGTGCCCATCCCTTCACAGTGTCTCTCTGGGATTCCTGTGAGTGCCAGTTTTCGGAATCAGCCAACAACAAATCATTTCCCACATTTTATTCGTTTTACTCCTGTGAAGTCCCTTTCCTGTGTTAAGGATATATAAAATTGATTGATTCATGCAATTCAATGCAATTGCTAATTAATTTTCAAATGCAGAATAGTTGGACATGTGAGCTTTTCAAATTCCAGGTTGCAAATGAACAGGTGACCAAAGCCACTCCTCATGAATAACAGGGCAGACCTCATCTCAGTCACTAAGAATAAATGGAAAAGTGATACCTTGTAGTCCTACGAGTCACCATTTGAGGTAGAACTGTGTGGAAGAAATGTTTTAAATCCTCCAAACTACAAAACGTAGGGAAAGCCTGAAAAAGACAGACACAAATTTATTCTGAATCATAGAATGGTTTGGGTTGGAAGAGACCTTACAAGGATCATCTAATTCCAATCACCCTGCCATGGGTAGGGACATCTTCCACTAGACCAGGTTACTCCACCCCCATCCAGCCTGGTCTTGAACACCTCCAGGGGTGGGGAATAATGCTTAAGTGAAAAAAGCAAGTAGTAATTCCTGCTAAATTTCAGAGTGCCACCAAGATGAACACTCTAGCTGAGACTACAGTCTATCCAAACACAGGAAAACTAAATCCAGTAACTACAGGAAGACCTAAGAAGACAGAAAGCCTTAGTTTCAGAGACGGCCATGTCTTATCACTTTCACCTGGAGTTGGATTAAGAATGGGGAGTGAGAAGAGGAGAATCAGAATAGGACATATAGTCTTTGTACACCTGTCAGTGCTTCACTGAAGGTCACGTTAGTGTCCTGTGTTAGAACTGGACAACGTTAACTTCATCTGCCAGCACATGATGAATTTTCAACTGGGTGTTAACAAAAAGAAATACACCAACCCATTATAAAACAAAAAAAGAAAGAGCCTGAAAATCCTGACAACTGGATCTCAGAGACTAAGATCAAAAGGGAAGACTTTGTGAAATTTCTATTATTAGTCCTAGAGAGATGAATCCAAGCTGTGATGGCAAAAGTATCTTGAGTAATAAACTTCATGCACTTTAACTCTGAACAACTGCAGGTCCTGACCATTTTTGAGCACTTTGCAACCTTACAGAATCAGGACCCAAGTCAGCTGTGCTCTCACAACTTTTATTTCCAAGGAAATCTGGAAAGCAGGTTAAGATGAACTGGAACACTGAACGCTTGTTAAAACCATGTAAAGGAGCAGGAAAGTATTTTATTATCCAGATTGGAAAACATTCTTAATTTTACAGACTTCTCCCACCAAGCTGAGACTTGTTATAATGCCCACCAGCTATATATTTGTGAAGATCAAGGACATTTATAGCTATCATAGCAGAAGAAATATTTGTGTCCAAAGAACAGGAAGAGAAAGCACCTCTGGTATCAAATCATACTATTTTACATATAAAAGTAGGCCCAAAAGTTAAAGGACTGTATAAGTCTGAGCACTGGAGAGTTGGAGGTGTGAGTAAAACACTAAACTTGGTTCTGTTCAATCAGAACATCAGAATTCAATCAATTCAACAATCAGAATTCTGTTAAATCTAGGAAACATGAAAATAAAATAAAAAGAAACAAAGTCTTATTATAATCTTAGGCAAATTATCAAAACAGTTCCTGTAACTGGGGTTGAAATATTACAAAACTGCTGCAAAACTTTCTCTTTTCATGCCTCAGGAATGACAAAAGCAGCTTCCCTATTTTTGGAGTAGACCTGTGCTGAAGGCACAGAGCTTAGATTTAGACCTAGATTCCACCAAAGCACCAGGATTTGACTCGCTTTCCTACTTTCCAATCGAGAGTTTTAGAAAACTTAGAAGACAGTGGAAATATTGAAAAGCTTCCTAATCACGTGGGCAGATCCAAATAAACCATTTAGACAAAAAGACCTATTGCAGATTTGATGTCCCTTTTTGACACTAAAGATTAGGAAGGAGAGACTTTTTCACTCAGATTTACTCACCCATCCTCTTGTGATGGACACACACCACAGTATAAATACCAAATACTGAATTTATGCATGAAGCAGCCTTCAATACATAAGGTAAACCTAGATTTTTTGAAATCGTGATACCACAGACACAGATGAGGAGACCCAAAAGCAATTTTGTCAGATGTCCTCCTTGATAATAAAAATAAATCTTGTCCTGTTTGATGGTTGGATGGTCAGGCATAGCCTGGCTTTGGATTTGACGTGAATTTCTTTTACTCTTATTAAAGAATCAAAACTGATAAGGTAGTACAAGTTGACATGTCTCACATCCACATACTGAATTATCTCACCTATTCTCTCTGTGTTATGTCCTGGCAAAGAAGAAAAAGTCCTCAGCTGGCACTGAAAACTTCAGCTGGTGGCATTCCCTACCAGGGACAGCACAATAAAAACTGAAAATCTGCCACAACTGGGCACGTGGGAATCTTAAAATCAATATCTCTGTGCCAATACAATGGCTAAAGATACACAATGCTCTAACATATATATACAAGAAACTGTACCTATCCACAAAGGTACAGTGGTCATCATTTTACATGTCAAAAGACACGTCAAAGCCTTTTAAATACTCCACAGATCAATTTGGCACTTCCAGTGCGCAATTTCAGTATCTGGGAACAAATTTCCTGCCTCCAAAGATGAAGTATGAACAAAAGATATCCAGTAATCCTGACCTGACAGGTACACTTTTCCTTTCAAACAAAATTGAGTAACTATTTCAAAGATGTCTTTTTTTTCCCCCACTCCTCGTTACTGCTCCAGACTAATAGTTCACATGTATTTACTATTCTCTCTGACTTACTCCAGGGCAAGGACCCTGCTGTGTTGTCCTCCCCCCAGAGTAAATGCCAGACCTGTTCTCCCACAGTGTGTAACACTGCCCGGGAAAAAACACATTGGTTGGACACAGCCTCTGGGAATCTGACTCAAATGGGAACACCAGACACACCACCTATTGGAAGAGACCTGAAAGTCCTCTGAAAGATGAAATTCTGACTTCCTCTCCAGAATCCAAGTAATAAATTTCTAACAGTTTTACTATATCAAGAATTTTACTAAATAAAAAAAAAAAACAAACCTGATTTCTATGGTTGTCCATCAGATACCCAGAAGGGCTTGACAATAATTCTCCAAGCGCTAGAACAAGAGACTAAATGTGGCAAACCCTGAGAATTTTTATGAGGACTGTTTTTAGAAGTGTATCAGTGTACTGACGGATCAGAGACAGGAGAAGCACTCGACTCTGACCTCCGCAGAGCACGAACTTTCTGGAGCAGGAACTCCTTCTCTCATGAGCACAGTTCATACTGCAGCATTACACCAACTGCTGACAGTGTAGTAACAACAACAGTAGACAGGGAGGCAGGACTTAGCTTTTCTGCTGATGCAGATTTAAGTCTAGTAAGGGAATAAAGTCATATTAGTGCAACAGCTCTATTCCAGCACTTCTCCTGGCCTAAACCATTAAATCCGCATCCTTCACGATGCTCATGGAACAAGGCATATTTAAGGTCTGAAGGAATGTACCTAGAACACCAAGGCAATCAGAGTGTATTCATTTCTTATTATCTTTTGTTCTGTGAAAAACTCAGTAAAACATTACTCTGATTATATCCTCAGCTAGAAACATAACTTACTTCTGCTGGCATTAAAATAGTCCGTCAAAGCCAGTGGAAATGCCTGCCAGAACATGACTTCCATCTCTTCCTTTCAGGAGTGCATCAGTGTTCTGTTATTTAGTTTTCAAGCATTTTATGATATCCATGACCTGCAGTTGTAAGTTCTTTTCTAGCCAAACTCATCATCAGGAAATTTTCATTTTATTCTTCAGATACTTTCCTGAATTCATCCTACTGTGTCTCAGTTAGAGGCTAAGATTCCTCTGATTTATTACTCTGTCTCTACTTCGGAGAAAGATGGAAGAAGTCTTGTGCTAAACAGCTAAGTGTTTGTACATCCTCTTAATAAGGTCCAGTTTTAACCCAAAAATCCTGTGTTATCCCAGGAGGAGCAGACTAGTGAAATATACACTGTTTTAAATAAAGACATACCTCTGACTGCTTTCTATACTGTCCTCCTTTCACAGTTTTGGTGCATCTAGTCCCTCAGTTACTCTTTTGGTGGCACCTGTCCATTACACATACACCATAACTTAGGCCTCAATGATTTCAGCTCCCTTTCCCAAAGGTTCATTCAGAACCCTAAAAGCTATACATGTACTTTTTGCCTATTTTCTCTCTTCAATTATACCCCTCCTTCTTGGCTCTCCTTCCTCTCAAATACTTGTCCAATTATTAATATCACATATATCACATAATAACTATTATTATTAACCAGACTATATATAATTGAGTAAAAACAGGAGGTAAAACCCCTAGAGGTAAACCTCTCCCTGCCCCCTTAAGCACCAATTTCACATCTCCACTTTCTCCACCTGGAGACTTTCTGGGGACTTGCAGGGCAGAATGTGTTTCTACTAGAGTTCATCTAAGGAACAATCAGCTTAAGCAGTTGTATTCAAATAGTATTAATGTTTTCAAATCGGCTTCCTATTTTCCTGCTGGAAACCCTGCCAAACACACTCTTCAACAGACACTAAAATAATTTGGATAGTTGATATGCAGTCCAAATTTTTAGTGGAAAACTGCCAGATTTGACATCTGTGAGAAAGTGGGTAATTTTTATTATCCACAGAGAGCATGCACTTGGTCCGATATTTTCTACCTCTACACATCTTTTTCTACTGGAACTGCTTTATGGTTTTACATGATCAATGGGCTGCCAGAAATTATTTAACCCTTTCATTGCTACCAGAACCCAAGACCCCACTGCCACCATTTCATCAGTGTCCTTCTAGTGGGAGATATTTTCTAATATTTATTTTCAACAGCAGGATGTTTTTATCTGTTACCTCTGACCCCTCTCATTATAGCAAATACAGATTTTTTAATTTTTTTTTAAAATAGTATCTTCTGTTATTTGCCAAATATAAGAAGGAGACTAGTTAGTTCCCTGCTTCCTCTTGTCCCTTCTTTAACTGGAGAGAGTGGAGACAGGGTCTGTCTGAACAGCTGCTGGGGGACGCAAGGATGGGAAGATGCCTTTGGGAAAGTAGGCCTTCCTGCTGAGGACCCAGCCCAACCTGAGCCTGGAGAGGTATCTTTTCTTGCATTTCCTTTTGCTTTAGGACACCTTCTAATTTATTAATGGTTATAAATATTTGCTTCTGCTTCCACACCACCTGACAGGTCAGATCCTCCAGGCTACTGAGGTGCACAGAGTTGTACTTTGCATGAGCGTATCACCTGTACGACTTCTAATGACTGGCACTCTGACTTCTTGGTTTACACCAAGCAGCATCACTTCTGGCTTAGAATGAATTTTACGATCTCATTTGCAAGCATTAGGAAAAGCAGATTATGAAAAATAAAGGGCTAAAATAATATACAAACCTTTCTCCATGGTAGGATTTTGTTTGTTTGTTTGTTTACTTTGGGTTAGGGTTGGTTTTGTTTGGTTTGTTTTTAGCAAAACAAAAAATTCAAGACTTGCTGTTTGAAACTGCCTGCTGAGGTTCCTTTAAATAAAGGAAAACAAATAGTCCCTGGCTGTCTGGGCTGCACTGAAGCAGCTCATCCTCTGAGTGATTTGTAATGCTGAAAAGGTTTATCTCGTTCACTAAAAAGATTATCAAAGTTCACTTTGTAAGTGCACATGTATATTTTATTTCTCAAAGATTACCAGTTTTCTTCTTATCCCCACCTTGTCCTGCTGGGAACAGGTGGCAGAACTCCTGGCACCAAAGCAATCTCAAAACATACACTAAACAGGGATAATTTGTTGTTGCTGTCTTAATGATCAAAAAGGAAGCTCCTCCTGGCAGCTCATTTTTCCCTTTTTTTTTTCCCCCCTCTCCTCTCTCTCTTTTTTTTTTTTTTTTTTTTTTTTTTTTTTTTTTTTTTGATGCTGTATTTGAGGCCAAATCCAGAGCTAGTGAGTGAGAACTCCTGTGCTACTCAGATATTTGCTGGACAAATACCAGCAGCCGGGTCACAGTGCCCAACCTCTGCTGCAGAAATCCAACCAGTGCTTGGTCATTCAAATAAACCAGAGCACCACACAGAGATAATAGAGAGATCTTTTGATTGTTGGCAATTTTTTCTGTCTCAAAATTGATCAGAAAGCTGTAAAATTAGGAACAAGGTGGAGACTGAGAAGCATCCTATTGCTGCACTTTTAGAAGATGTAAGACCCAATGCATATATTTTATCATTCCTCATCCACACTTAAACCCCTCCCCCCATATTCCTGCTGTGTTATGTCTAATTTGCCTAATTCCTGAAAAAGGGCAGGTTTAGGTTAGATGTTAGAAAAATATTTTTTACTGTGAGGGTGGTGAGACACTGGCACAGGTTGCCCAGAGAGGTTGTGGCTGCCCCATCCCTGGAAGTGTTCAAGGCCAGGTTGGGTGGGACTCTGAGCAACCTGGGATAGTGAAAGGTGTCCTTGCGCACAGCAAGGGGGTTGGAATGAGATGATCTTCAAGGTCCCTTCCAACCCAAGCCATTCTATGATCCTAATTTAGACTGTTCAAAGCCAGGGTCAAGGACATTGCATTTGCATTTATCTTATCATCCTAACACTGTGCAAACAGCAGTAATATTTCATACCTAGTTTCATTTAAGGATCTCACACGACTCAAACACCAGTGAACAAAAGGTCTGGCTCAAAAATGTACATGCAGATGGAAAGCTTCCATGGACTTGAGTAGAGTTTGGATCAGGCTGTAAGTCTCCAGCAAACTTAAAGATAAGTATCACCATTACCAATTTTACAGACTGGTAAATCAAGGGAAAAGTAAATAACATGGTGATAATACAGCAGAAGTGTCTGGGATCTGGACTCCTGGATTTCTGCTCGACTGAAAGAGTTCTGGCAGCTGCTGCTGAGCTATGTGTTTTGGAAATACCAGTGAGAGAAGGAGAGCGCAGAACAAGCTTAAAAACAGGGGGCATGGTTGAAACCCATCATCACAGTCTTTCCAGAAAGGATGGAACTGTAACAATTACTGTTCTCTGAATTGACTCTGATTTACCCCTGTTCTGCACCTTTCAGCATTAAGAACACTGAGCCAACCACTGAAATTCAAAAGTTACAGTACAGTCCTGATTGAAACACACTTGTAAATACTAACATATATACACACACACACAAGTGTCACGTACATGCATTCACTTTTAGGCCAAATGGCAAAATATCTGGCAGTGGCAGGGCTGGGAGATCATTTATGCCTCAGCAACTGCAGCAGTTGACAAAATGAACAAGGAAGATGAAGATGGTCTTTCTGGGTAGAGCATGAAGAAATAAATTCCAGGATGGAAACGGACTACAGAAAACCTCCTTCAATCTGTGTGTTGTTCTTTTGCTTGGTATTTCAGAAGAAATTGAAAGAACCACTGACTTCTTACTATGCAAATGGAGGATGCTTTTATAACTGTAAAGTTCTTAAGAGAATACCTAGGATTTAGTCTTGATGTAAAGACATCCATGTTTCCCCTGAGACTGATAGCTGAGTAGTTTCCTGTCGCACAAAATTCTCCACAGATGTATCTGTATCAGAAATTCTAAAGGATTTCCATCAACTGTGCCTTTTCCTTAAATCCCTAAAAGATTATCTCCAAACAACAAAAGTTATTTTCTTGGTAAACTTGTAAATCTCCTATATTAAGAACTTCAGAATGTAGCCTCAGTATCACAGCATTTGCCAAGAGCTGCCGTGTGGAGTGCAATATTAGACAGCTGACAGCAGACTTCTCCAGCAAAGCCCTCTGGAGTTCCCTTACTGCTTCCTTCTCCAGGGAAGGGCCATGTGAGCTCTGAAACCTTTCTTTACTTCAGAATTAATAGTATTCAACTGCTGCCAGAAGGGAGATGCCAAAATGCCACGCTCTACACAGACGCTCTGTGATACTTCGATACAGCAACGCCCTCATTTCGTCCATTTTGATTCCACATAATTGGGTATTCCTGCACTTCCAGGAAGACTGCAGAGCCCTTCAGCAATTGTGATGATGTATTAGCTGTTATACACATTCCATGCAGGTTAACATACATCCTCAGCTCACAGATCTTCATTTAATGCCCTTTCACAAACTTGTCCTTCACAAAGTTGTCCTTTTACCCCAAATATCCCTACACCCATACAAACTCCTCAGTCAGCTTAGTTGAATGAGATACAAAATATTCAGCCTGTGTTTCCCAGCATGATCATGGTGAGATGTATTTACAGTGTCTACTGAGAAAATTGAAATTTTAATCACAATTCATAGAATATTTGCTTTTGGAGTGAGTGATGTCAGCAGAGAAATCTCTGATTTAAAACTGAAAAAACCACCCCAACAAAATTCTGCCTTAGGAGCATAAAACTTCATGAAACTAAGCCAGAAAATTTTCCATCTCAAAATCAGAATTGGTGGGTTTTCTAAAATTGTAAGCCTTCAAGATAGTTTTGAATTTCAAGGGCAAAAGGGAGAATTAGTTGTTGAGATTTTTTTTTAATCCTAGAAATAAGCAGAAACGCCAGAGGAAAACCTGTAAACAACCAGAGTTAAATAAAATTGGGGTTTGTGATGGCAATCACTTAAGTTCAATAATGAAGCCCCTCTTTAAGTATAGGGCTATAATATTAAAGTATCATTAATTATGAGGGGTTTTTATTACAGAATTGTTTCTTTACTTCTATAAAAAGCAAATAGTTAAGAACATGAGGGCGTCCGTCTTGCACAGTTATTATTTCCTTAGTTCTGAACATCTAATACTGTGTAATTCTGCAGACTTTATATACTTATTTATTTATATCTTTATACGGTAACAGTCTTTCATTACAGGATCACCTCCTTCCACATACTAAAATAGCATCTCCCTATGAACATCTCCACAAGTGGAGTCTTATAATCTTATGTATTTATGTTCACCTTGCTTTTGTAATAGTCAAGTATGCACAAGCATGAGGGCTTCAAGGTATCATAAATAAATGTACTGATGCGTATATGTACACACACACAGTGTGTGTGGATGAACTTCAGTTATATGAGCAAAATGATACACAATAATTAGTTTTGTGTCCACACTGAGCTCCATTACCGTCAGGGGTACTTCACGTGATCTATATTTTTGTACTTCTAACAATATATTTTAAATTACTTTACCAGATGCCATAGTACTCATACTATGGCAATAATGGAAAAGAACAGTAAGCATGATAAATAAATACATCAGCTAATGGGTAGTAGCCTGTACAACTCTGCAGAAAGATTATTACAGGCACAATGCCACAGATTTATTTATGGCTTAAAGCAGTGCATGTCATAAGCATACATAGTTTCAGTAGGTGGAGTCATCTGACCCAATCTGGCAGAGCTTTCACATGGGAATGGCAAGGACTCCTCATTACCCATGAATTAATGCTTTTACTGGCAAAAAGCATCTCCTATGTATATTCCTGAACGAGAACAATGTGAAGTAGTTTCCAGGGATTCACATAAACTCTCTTTCCTTTTGAAAAACTGGCTGACTAACAAAGTCACTTCTTTTTAGAGTTCTGCTTCAGTTCTTCAGTCCTTCCAGCCGTGCAAGCCTGCACATTGGACTCATTTGTCTACTTTAGCCAAGAGCCTCAAAATTAAAGGATGAAACACAGTTGTTTAACACTGAGCTCCTCTCAGAGCTTAGCATAGCAAGGTAACTTAAATCTGCATCACGATCATATGTGAAATTTAAACACGGAGATATGGCTTCTTGTCTCTGTATTCAGACAGACATTACTAATGCTGCCACAGGTCTGAAATGAAGCATGTTCTTTTCTCAATGAACCATGAAAAAAGAAAGAAAGCAAAGCTCACTGGCAGCTCAGTTCTCCTCAGCACAGCAATGGCTGACCCATTCAGTTCACATATCACTCAATCACCAGCTACGCCTGCCCTGAGTCACTGAAAATCCCTAAGTCGGGTTTTGAGCAGATACTGTTCTCTTGACCTGCTGCATCTCCTGAGACCACAGAGCCTGGGGACATGATTGCACATATGGCAACTAGGGTCTATGGGTTTGACTAAAGTTGCATTAAAAAAGCATTACTGTATTCTACTGACATAATGTTTCAGGCTTTACCCATGCCCACATGACGACAGGGACAAATACGTAACACCTCTTTCTAAGGGTGCTAAACCAAAGCACTTCCAATACCATGAAGATTGCAGCTCAAGTCCCTATATAAAGCCATTAAAAACATGATCTAAACACACAGCTACTTCAGGTTTCATAAAAGCAGTCTTACTCCCCCCTTTTACCACTTGCCACAGCAAAAGTCACCCTTCTCATCCCTTGCTTTCCTCATTTCCTCCCAGCCTAATGTCATCTTACTTTATTCTTTTCAGTTCTGCGCAGCCAGGCTGAATCGTCACTCAAGGCAGCTGGCTGCACCACCCTCCAACACCTAGTAACTATATTTTCAGAAATGTACTCCATAGCTCTCCTCATAACCAGAAATATCTTGTAAGACTTGAAAAAATCACTGCATTATTTTTCAGTTCTCCTCTTAAAACCCTTATCCATTGAAGTGACTACAGAAAAACTGACAACGTGGACTAGTAATATAACAAAAACCATGCTGAATACCATTGTACCACTCTTTCCTTTTTTTATTAATTTGACTTAAAAGAAAATTTTAAAGAAGCAGTAGATAGGCAAAACCAAGTGAAAGCTACTTGAATCCTGCAGAATAATTAATAAGAAATGCATACTTGGATAGAACATACAGATTTATTACAACAATGCTCTGTCAAAGGAAAACTTTTTTTACCATGTCCAGTTCAAATTCATACCTTCTGATGCTGCATGACACGGTAGTGGCTTCACATTGAAAAGTCGTGGCCCCATAACTCTACTGGCACAAACAAGCAATGCCAAAAGCTTTCCTCGGAATCAGAATTACGTATCCTAAAGTTTAATCCCAACAGCCTCTCCCTGTCTCCATACGGGCTCTGCTCTCTGCCTTGATGCACAAGGGGAGGGCTTTTCATTGCTCTGATCAAGCCACAAGTGAGCCATACAGTCTCCACAGAGCCCACAGAGCTTCAGCTTCATCATTTATCCAGTTTGGGACAAAACTTGCCAGGGCTCTGCACCTCCAAGAGGCAGTTTGGAAGGTGCAAGCCAACTGCACCTCCCATGGCAGAACCGTAAGTCCTTTTGCTGCCAACTCACATGATTAACAAGGCAGTGAAAACAAAGTGTCATATTTGCTTAAAGTACAGGAATATTTTGTATTATCCTCCTCTCTGCGGTTACTGAACCAAACAGTCTTTGATGTATTAAACAAAAAAATTTTTTTTTACTCTCATTCTGTTTCCATGCAATGAAAATAATACATAATATTGGCTTCGCCTTAAAAATATTTCTCTTATGAAATGCATTCCATTTGTACTGACTTTTGTGGAAGGTGCGTGGGTGTGTCAGAAAGAAGAATTTAGTCCCAAACACTTATATTTCCCTGTATACTTAATAAAGAAAAAATTCAAACCTTGTTTGTGTAAAAGAAAAGGTCCAGCTACAGACAGTTTGTAGAGCAACACAAAGAAATCTCCTGAATCCCAAGATCCCGAAGTCTGGGCAAGCCAATTTCATCTCACTGATACTGGCTTCCATTTCAGCAAAACACACAAATTAAATATGATGTGAAGTCCTGTTGCTGATGGTGGACCTCGGTACTACTGCAGCAAAATTAATATAGTAAAATAAAGTTATCCTGTGCAGCATTCCAGGACTTTAATTATCTCCATGAATTTCCTTGGAAGCCTAGAGGGGAGAGGAGGTTCAAACCAATAGAGGGAGTCTGGACATTTGTGTCCAGGGGACCATTATGCCTCAGCGCCCTGCTAATCTTTCCCACTTTTGCTTTCTTCCAGACTCCACAGCACCTTTGTTTCCTTCCATTTATCCTCCTCCTCCCCTCCCTCCCTTCCCCTCATTCTCTCTTGGTGGCCATTAACTACGCTGACAGTTTGACAGGCTGAAATAAGGAAATAAAACACTTAAACATTGTTTCCTGATGTATGCATTCATCTCCTCTGCCAAACACAGATATTGAGGAGATGCTTCACTCCTCCTGTCAGCTTGCTAAATTATAGCCCAGCTCTCACAGCAACACAACTCTCGGGTCCTGTACGTTCAACTTGATCTGCTTTCCTATCAGAAGGCCACACAAAGGCCATTTCCATGTCTTTAGCAGGAGCTTCTTATGTTTATACTCTTAATGCCACATTTTCATATGCCTAAGGTTGAATTTCTGCTACAAACAGGATCTCATGCTTCTTCTATTGAACACACTCACATTAGCATGACAGCTCCACTTCTTGCTTGGATTACGATGAACCTACTTCTGGAATAAAATGAACTATATTGCATTAAACTTTGTGTCATTCTCATAGCCCATTACAGCAGCTGGGTAACCCAAAACCCAGCTTCGC
Source organism: Cephalopterus ornatus (assembly GCA_013396775.1). Lineage (NCBI taxonomy): Eukaryota > Metazoa > Chordata > Aves > Passeriformes > Cotingidae > Cephalopterus > Cephalopterus ornatus. Next base: position 149,758 of record VZRE01002951.1, read on the forward strand.
TTTGACCAGGTTTATTAGACTTTTTTATTTAAGCATTTTCTCCTGGTTGACAGAAAACATGCTGCTGGAGACTAGAGGCATCCCACCCTTTATATAAAAGAAAACCGCTGCTCCCAGCATGAGCTTCCAGGAGCCAACATTGCTCAGCTCCCCGGGGGAAAGTTGTAGTGATACTGTCACTGCTCATTACCTCCAGTGGGTGTTGCTGTGAACAAGCCTATGGGAAAAATGCAAGGGAACAAAAAAAAAAAGTATTACAGACACTCATTAACATGTTCCATGTCTGGAAAGTTTGGCTCATCCACGCAACCAAGAAGAAATCAAAGCTTGGTAAGAAACTAAATAATTGTACTTCTTTGTCGTTTCTGACCATCTTCCACGCCAATTAAACTCAAGTATTTTGTACTTTATCTGCTGTGCTGGTGAAAGGATGCAGAGGAGCAAAGTCATCTTTTTGCAATTTTACTGGCTCCTGAGGTTTATGTAGAAGAGCACAGTGCTGTGGCTGCGGCCTCTAGGGATGCCTGAGGGCCCATATCCATTGCAGAGCAGACCAGCTTCACATCTTCACCATCCCAAAACAGCTGAAGAATTGTGACGAACAGGTACTGAAATCCCAGACACACTCATAACTTCACAAGAGGGAACGTCATGTAACAAACAGAAGTATATCAGCAGCCCAGAATATACTGTCGTTTTTTTTCCCTGCCTGATGAGGAAGGTTAGTTCAGGTTTCAGTTAGCAGGTAGAAATGTAGCAGAAGTAGCTTGGCACATTTGGGACCTTTGGAACAAAGGAAGAAAAGCTCTTCTTTACATTGGAATGTTTTAAATCCCTGCCGAATTTTACTTTCTTCCTTGTCTCCTGCTTTCCCATTATTTCAGATATCTCTAGTCATGATCCAAAGACTTTAAAGTAACTGTATAATTCCACTGACACACAGAGGTAGTTGGAAGTAGGATGAAAAAAAAACCCAACCAAACAAAAAACAAACAAAACCACAACAATGTCCAGGAAAAGTCTGTTTAAGTGTTGCTGTTGAGATTTCATTCTCTCTAACCACTTTTTTTGTAAGAGCTGCTATTAAACAACAGAAAAGACTCAAATTCAATCACCCTAAAGAGCTACCAGAGCCTGAGTGGAAAAAGTAATCCACTTGCTCATCTAGAGACAGTAAGGGCTCTGCTACTGCTTTCCAATACTGACTGTCTAAGAGAGCAGTATTTCAACTGGTTACACCCATTCCTTTTGTTTTCCTCCAAAGACATATATTATTATTAAAAGCAGAAGCCTGTTACGTGCTGTTATTTAACTGCGAGGGTTCAAATTTCATGAATGAAAATGAAAGAAAACATCAATAAAGCAAGAGGAAACACAAGTTCCTTACTACTTCCTCCACACAAGCATATAGAGAGGAGTTGGTCAAGCAAAAACTACCATTAAGTCTTTACTGACAATATGCACAGAACTGCCTAAAACTAAGATTTACTTGCATTTTATCTTTGGGAATCATTAAGAGCTACCACTGCACTGTCAAAGGGCACCAGTCTTTTTCCTCTATCACTGCCAGAGAAAAGGGTCACAGAATGGCTTGGATTGGAAGGGACCTTAAAGATCATCCAGTTCCAATCCCCCTGCCACGGACAGGGATGCCACCCACTAGACCAAGTTGCTTCTCTGAGATCCCACCCACTGGAGACCACTGCAAATCCCATGATATTTTTCACGTGTATCAGCTATTGATTATTGCTTGTTGGTGGATTTTCAGTTCAGTTACCTACTAAACCCTGAAATTTTCTGATCTTTCACAGACACATACATTGCTATCCTGCAGCTCTGAGTGCAGACTCATTCTATAAAGAGCCTTGCATTTCTATACTGCTAGATTAAAAGAGAAAAAAAAATCAAGAAGAGTAAGAGGTGGAAAAATTGGTAAAATGGTTGCTTTGGTAAGTTTTTTCAGTTTTTCACTGAGTATTCAAATTTCTGTTTTTTTGTGGACAGTCATTTTACATGTCCTTTACTCCTTACTCTTTCCTAGTAAAGAAAAATTGAAAAACAAAAATGATAACCTGAAAAAAAAAAGAAACCTAAGATACTAAAATCAAATTACCCTAAGAATACACAGGAAGTGGGGAAAAAAACCAACATTGAAACGTCCATAAGAGTTTCATTTCCTCCAACAGTTTTTATAGGAACAACTACCATTGTTAATTTTTCTCAGCATATTTTTTCTTATTGTAGAATAGTAGAATATTATTTTATTTTCTTGAAGTACCTTGTCATGTCCCCCAAGGTTCACTCTTTGTATCCTGGTACTCTCACTGAACCTGGAATTACTTCTGGTTTAGAATCTGGAATTACTCGTTTTACAAGCTGCAACACCATAAAACAATATTGTTTTAAACAGTGGACTCCTGCCTAAGCTGGAAGTTACAAATACATGGTCATCAGTCATCTGAAGGAGAACAGAACAGAAAAGTGTGAACTTTCAAGAACTATTATCTACTTTATCCAAGCAGCACATTCACATTAGGGGTGAGGTGGCACTCACAGGGGTGTCCCACAGCTCACCATTGCTCTGCACATACCTCATGCTCCTTTCCTCATAATAAATGGATTTCTCTGCTGCCCAAAGAGGGTCCATCAGGTAGTCTTGGAAATGGTGCTGTAAGGCTTGAGACTCACCCAAAAAATAAATGGCCACCATTAATAAAAGTTTTCGGTGTGTGAAGCAATAGCGACAGCACACGCAGTGGGGATGCAGAGCGAGCCCCAAGCCGGTGATACCACCCTGCAGGAGGTTACAGGCCTTGCTGGACCTCCAACAGACTTCACCATGCAGACCTGCAGGAGGATACACCCTTCACCATAGCAAAAAACAAGTCCTGTACATATATCCCCTGCAGGATTTATGAACAACTTTTTTGCTCCGTGTGTATATTAAAACATTCTTCTTACAAGGGCTGAATTTTCTCTGCAAAGTTTATGTGAAAACTCCTCTGCATATATGTGTGTGTGCGTGTTTGCACATGTGAACATGTCACTATGCTAGAAATACAGTAGGCTGCCAGCATGTCAAAGGAATTTTGAGTTGCTACCTTAGTATTAGGCACTGCATCTGATTATGGTTACCAGGGTTCTCCCACCCCCCTGTAGCAAAAAGTATTCAAAAAATAAAATTAAATTCTTACATGCTTCTGCAGGACACCATGAAACTCACTGACATTAGATTTTTAGCCTGGTATTAATTTTTGCCCAAGATTTCTCAAGTGTCACACCCAGGGGTATGAAAACTTCAGAAGCCAGAGTGTGAGGTGCAGATATGGATTCTAAAAATGACACCAAGTCCTCCACTTCAAATTCAATTTACATACTAGATATCAACATATGATTATCTTAGGTAGAAATCCAAGGAAATATTGAGCAGTAAATAGAGAACAATACAAGACTGGACAAAGACATCAGACATTGGATAAACCACTAAGAATGAGATACTTGCTCTTCACATTCCTATTTTTGGAATTTATCTTCAGAGGCAAACAAATCTGATAGAGCAGCTCTTCAGTCATCTGTAAATTAATGAACCTGAGCTCCAGGATGAACAACCGCTATCTCTGTGTTTCAAAGGTGATGCAGAAATGTAAAATAAAGGTGAGTGCAAGAAAGTGGAAAGTAGCAGGGAGCTCTTTGCAGCAGGAGGGCAGTGTCATGTGGGGGTGAAGGATTACAGCTGACCATAACAACTGATCTCCTACAAGCTCACCTATCACAGTAATTCAGTGCCACCAGACAGGCACCACAGATCAAAAACTATTGTGCACTTGCCCCCCTTAAGCACAACACGCTTACACCACATGCTCAGAAGAAAAGAACAAAACCCAAAAGTCCAAAATTGACTTCTTCACATCGGCTCCTGTGGTCAAGGAAGTTCTACCAGACTACATCTGTATCAATATGCAGAGGATGAAACAGCCTCATTGTAGAATGGATAACACTGTTTCAAGCTGTCTTAGCTTATTTCAACCCCTCCATAAGGAAAATAACTGATTAAAATAAAACCACTGTCTGAAAAAAGGAAGCTTTATCAAAAAAGGGGTTTATTTACAAGGCTTGTTTTTTTATTCCATTCGAAGGTCAGCCTTATGCCAATACCTTCCTTTTAACCTGAAACGTGACATTAACAGCTATCTTACAGCAGTCAAGATAAGCATGAAGTGGTGGTCATTCTCCCTGAGTGTACCAGTGTAAGTTCCTACTTGACACTACTATTTATGGAAGGATGTTTATGAAAGGTATTTACCTGCACGCTGGAAATAAGGAGCTCTTTACAAATAAAAAGCCTGAGAGACATAAATTATTGCCCACCCCATCCTCCAAATAGCCGAAAGACAAACCAAATTAAACTTGAATACAATTCCTCATAGTCTGAGTAAAACTGTCACTTGTGTGCCTCATGCCTTCCATTTCCTTTAAGGGTCAAGATTCCTAGATAGCCCACACCTTCACTAAGCATCAAAATGTTACACTTGCATTGTTCACAGTTTTTAGAAGGGATCCATTTCATTTTCTAGTTTTACTTTGACATCAATACAAACAAAATACAGGTCAGCAAAAGTAACTAAAATGATAATTACCCATTTAAGATCTGATTAGGAAGAGCTACCAGTAAACTTTTCAGTGACAATTCATTTTTACATTAAATTCAGAAACGACCATTCCTCACAGCCAGTAATGCCAAAAAGGTCAGTATTCTCACTATTTCTGCCCTTTCCAAACAGATTTTCAAAGTCAAAATGGTAACTGAAATGGAACAGAGCTTTAAAGCCCCTGATGAAATCAACATTACTTTTCACAGCAAACACCAAAAATTCACAGTGACAGTGTTAGTCCTAACTACCATCATTCTCAGAAGACCTGGGAGGACAAAATCCATACACAGTTGGAGCAGGGTGAGAAGGAAAAAACAAAACCAAAAACAAACTAAAAAAAAACCACAAAACAAAATCAGTGCTCAAAGTTAAGTCTTAGACAAAGTCTCTGAAACTGCAGGAAGCATACATATTTTCCACTTATTCCTTATTACTTCCCTCAATTGCTGTAACTCCCTCTTTCCACAGCTTACCCCTGCTGCTTCTCTACTCCTCTCTTCCTTTGTCTTCTTTTTATCCCAAGGCTGTTCAAACTGCTGCTCAGGATTAAAAAAAGTAAGGTAGGACCAGTTAGCTCCTTCCTACTTTCTTCACAAGATGAAACTTTGGGATGGAGGGAAGAAGCAAACCTTTTCCCAGGTGAAGCCACTGAGCTCTCCACAAGACCATGGAGATCCCAGCAGCCAGTGATGGGGACCTGATTGCAGCTTGGTGCCTCCAGGGACCTGCTACCTGGGGCAGTGCTGGAACATCCTGAACAGACCCCAGCTGGACACTTTAGAACTGGTTGTAAGATGGATAAAAACCCAGAGACTCAAAAATGTGCATACATGAAATAAAGCCGCCTCTTCTGCAGCAGCCTGTTTTATATGTTCACAAGTATTTAAATTAACATGACTGATAAAGTAATGAGAACCAGGTAGAAGATGGCACTTCCCTCTGATGCTGGGATAATTAAAAGGGCAAGGTATTAACGAGCTTTGGAAAGGAAAAAAGTGATATTGGTTGTTCTGGGGATTATGGTCCTGTCTCGATCCTACCTTCACTAATGACTGCATTTAGTCATTAGACACTTTGCCCATTCCCTGGAATCCACATCTGCTGATTACTGTTTGCTGATCTACTCTTCAGACAGGATTTGAAACACAGTGATAGTGCTAAAATGCCCTTTAGAAAGGCCAGGTAATGCCATTTCTGGTTTGTACTACAGGAAAGAGATTCTTTCACAGATCCTGGTGTCAGCTACATCCTCATCATCTTTTTACTAATGTGCTCCTCATGCACAGCGGAATGCTGCAGATCAGATTTTTCTTCAGTCAAATAAGTATTTACTACTCATTTTTTTAAAACAGCTGAGAAAAAAAACCAAACAACACCACCACCTCCCCCTCCTCCCCAAAATAATTCTGAATTAAACATTACATGATGGTTACACATGCTGGCACAATGGATAGAAAGCACAAGTCATCGAATGGTTATTGATGAACCAAATAATATTAATATACATCCATCTAGTTAATACCTACCTTATTAGCATACATGTATCTGAGATGAAAAAACATGCAAACATGCTGTATTTTATGCAAATCACATGCAGTTCTCAAGGCTTCTAGAAAATTGCCATTACAGCCTTTGCTACTGCAAAATGTAGGTACCCCTTTTCATAGCCCCTATATGCAATAATATTTGCAAAAGTAAGCTGTTGGAGTAAATGAACTTAGATAAGTGATGTACCTCGCTCACAGCATATAAAAGAAATAGTATGGCAGGCCCCTGTGCTACAAATTCAGCAGCTGGTTATATATTTTATATAATGTAACCAGTAGGAACAATATCATTTATGTCTTGTATTACTCTACGAACAATCCAATTTATAAAATGCTTATTGTGTTTACATACAAGAAACTATCATAATTTCTGGACATTAAACAGTGTCAGCAGATGAAAGCCAACTTTCCCACAACAGTTTGCATGCTGCACTTGGCATGTTTTTAAAGAAAAGGCAATTGCAAGGGAAGGCCCCTCTGCATTCAGCTGTTTACTCGTGTTGGGGACTGGTGACAGCAGTAAATCTATAAGAAGTCTTTCCTCACAATGAAAAGATATTTTTACACTAATCCAAAAGCATGGCACCTATCCAGAAACGTTGCCATTTTTAACATTACACTTCTTTATTAATTACAGGAGAACTAATAGTGGGGGAAATATCCCATGCTAGGGAGAATCCCATTGCATACAACTTCTTACCTGTCTTTTGCTCTACTGACAGGAAAGGCAGGTCAGCAGTAAATATGTACTCGGCCTTGTCTGTCACCCTAGATTAACAATTTTGGGGAAAAAAGTCTTGGGAAGTGAGTACAGCCAGATGACTGCATATCCAAACAAGCAGATTCATCCCCACACTGCCTGGAGTACCTGGATGCTGTTATGCACAGCCAGCTCCTGCATTCACCAAATTTATACAGATTAGCTGCCTCCACTTCTATTCCCCAGGGAGGCATCCAAAAAGCACCAACTCATCCCAGCGTTAGTTAAAGCAAGTTAAAAAAAAGCAGACAAACAAAACCAGTAAAAAAAAAAATACATGCCAGCATTTGGTCCAAATACAAGTTACTGAAACTCAGGCCACAGTGGCACTGATCAGGACCAGGTCGTGACTTGGAAAAAGTGGTTGTCCTGGGGGATTTTTCCAGAGAAGCAATGGTCTGGCAGCAACACTGGCCAGAAGGAAATGCTTTGGGCACTTAGCAGCAGCTTGTCTCCTGATTTCCAGTGGCTCTAGACAAAGAGACTTGTCTCCATGATGGCAGATTCCTGATATTTTCTCATACACCATCTCAGTGTTTTTTTTAAGGGCCTGGTTCTGTTCTTCTGAGCAACTCAGGTCTAACATGAGCACCATTTTGCTCAGAAACTCAAATTCACTGCTGGGCACGGACTCTTTCTGTTCCAAGGCTTCCTGCAGAAAGCCACCCGTCCATTCCCACGGTTCACTCAACCATCACATCTTCTCAATAGAGAAGAGCTTATCAGGATACGCTCTCTCTCTCGTGAGATTTTAAATATTCTCTCTGTTTCCAGGCCAGAAACATTTCAGAAGAGGCTGTTCTTGCCTCATGTTAGTATGACAGCTGCTCTCTTGGCCAACACGCTGGGGACTGGACCAGGGATCTCCATGAGAGCATGATCAACTACAGCTTAGAGCAAAGAGCAGCCTGGAGACTGATCAGCACAGAGGGTGGGACTTACAACATATACTTGCCCCTGCATTGTATTAGGTAACAGTTGTAATGTGGGCACCTTTTCTCATGTTCCTGAACAACTCCAAATGAAGCAGCTTTTTTTTTTTTTAAGTGAAGAGTTCTGAGTTTTTTCTTAGCCTCATCTGTATTTGGACCATATCACATTTACACAAGATGCTGGTTTAATCAAACAAGTTTACCCACTTCTACTTTCACACTGCAGCTCTCAGTAGCAGAGGAGGAGGTACCACATCAGTGAAGGCAAAATGCTGCAACGGTTGTATGTGCATCATCTAAGACAAAACATGTCTTGGATAACATTTGTGTTCCTGTTCAGGAATGCGGCAAATGGCAATGCACAAGAGCCAAGGTTTGAGAAACATCTCAAATATAAGGACCAGAAGCTGAGAAGCTGAACAACCACTGCTATTACACACCTACTATCTGGAGGCTTTATATTTTATAGAGAGTTAGTGGTACTATTTTCCAGAGGAGCCAGAGAGAATTAGGAGTTCAGATTAGATGCTCACAGTCAGCTTTAACACGCCTAGATGCCACTGTCTATTTTCAGACAGCTTTTACTTTTTCAGTTTGTAATCTTCCCTACTTTTAAAAGCAAATGACTAACATCTAGAGACTAAAGAAAAGTTCATGTCAGCCCAGATGCTACCTAAAAAGACCATACAGGAAAAGCACATGCACAAGAACTATTCCCCAGTCCATATTTGGCACATCTACACAGGCAAGTGCCAATAGACTTGGTGCTATTACTGCTTGTAAAAAAAAAAAAAAATTAAAAAATAATCTGCTAGTGACAATAATACTGTTATATCTTTGGTAACTAATGCTAATAAAGATTTCTATGTGAGCTAATGAAACAATGTTGCTACTGAGGAAATTAAAAGAAAAATTAAAGATGTTCTACTCTCACTATACTAAGTAGTGCCTGGTTGAGTACCCTAACAGTAGCCAGAAGCCAACAGCTCAGAAATGTAAGATATCAGGTATATTGCAGTGATGTCACAGCCAAACACGTATGAAATTTCTTACTGACTGCAGTCAGTGGCTGGCACACACCATGAAACAAACACCTTAAAAATCTATAACATGATATATGTGAATGTGTATCCTTTCTTTATCTGGTCTACACCTAAAAGTACAGTATTTATCTACATGAACCTCATGTTATTAATGGTAAATATCTATACATATATAAGAGAGGGCAGGGAAAAGAGCATTGCTTATCATTATAAAATAAACAATGTGCCAAATATTCAACTCTACTTTGGCTGATGTGGCAACATCGAATTTAATACAGTCCGAGGTGCTTATTGTGCCAATGATAAAACTGGTACAGGACACACCGATTTCTTCATCTATATATAGTACAGAAAAGGTGACAAATGCATTTTACCTCTTAGTAAGGACGTCTGTTTAAAATACTATTTGTTAAGCAGTTATTACAGCATTAGTTTCAATGTATTTCCCTTAATCAATATAAAATTACTTCATTCAGTCAGTCATTTCACTCTTTTTCCAGTTGACTGATAAGCAGAGAGTACCTCCCTGTGAGCAATGCCTTTACAATGGATTTTTAGTCTTTACAGGTGAGACAAAACTCTCACCCCAGCAAACCCATGAAGGAGGAATTCTGACTCCTGTATTTTGACTTCTTTCACGCTCTTCTCTCCCTGACGAGGAAAATGTTTCCTGCAGTTCTGAGCAAATGCAGTTCACTGTCCACTAATGTTGATGGTTCCTGTAGGAAAGATCTGGTACCACCTGTTTCTTCAGAAAAGCAGCAGCAATCACTATCAAGGCCACAATTCTGCCCACAGTCCACTCTCACAAAGAAGAAACGGGACCAGAACAAGCATAATACAACATCCATATCCTGAGCTACTTTCTCAAGCGACTCAAAAATATTTTCAGAACGTTCACTTCAGGCAAAGTATGAGCATCTTTAACAAAACTGTGTGAACTCCTTTTAACACCTGGCCAGAGCTCAGAGACAGGGCCCCTGAGGAGGGACACCAGGCTCCCTCCCACTGGGAGCCACAGAGCTGCAACTCTGAGCAAGCCACTGTCACACAAGAACCAGAGCCTCACTAAAGAGCTGATGGATTGTATCTGCCTTCTGCAAGAAGCAGTGACCCCCAGCACCTGTGTACTTTCACAACACGCTTAGTTGTTGCCCTTTGGGTGCTTAACCAGTAATTTGGGGAGGAAAACCACTTGAAATACCACTGTTTTCATTAAACTCCAGTGCTGCTTCTATGGTTTTTTCCATCCTGATGAATCATGGCCTTTGCTCCCATAAGGAGAACAGCACCCATGTGAGGGGCAGTAACAAGGGTACTACTACACTTGCCACATTTCAGACCTTTTGGAAATTTAGGTCCTAACTTATGTGCTAACTGCAAGGATCCTCACTCTGTGCTGTTATTCTTGCACTGATATCAGCATTTGACTTGATGGAGAAATCCAATTATCATCATACTTCTGAAAATAAAGTTTAATTATAGGCAAGTGTGATGAATCTATAAATTTCGATGATTATCAGAGTGAACAGTAGCATAACCAATAGCATTAAGAATATAGCTGAATATTCTCATAGGGCAGGGTCCAAATCTTTGAAGTTGGTGAAAAGATGTTAACATCCCATTGATGTTAAAAAGTCTTTGGACTTTAATTAGACACAATGACTTAAAGTAATTACTGCAATTCAAATAAATATTTTATCACTGTTGTTCCTACTCCTATTAGTAATAATAAAATTAGAGTGCATTACGGATTCTTTGGATAAAGGTCCTAAAGCCAAGTAACAAACAATTTTAGAAATACAGTAACATGGTAGTCTCGCATCACGATATTCCATCAGTAATCTTTTGCAACACTAGAAAGTCGTCCCAGTTATTTACATAATATTTTCCTATTCATCTTTTTATACCAGAAAAATTGCAGTAGCAAAGAAGTCAATAAAATATTTAAAGTTTAAACAGTCATCTCTTTTTTTAAATATGACTGCTGAGCTAGAATAGCAGCTTTATTTTTATTTATTTGCTTATTTTTACAGTCTGACATTGTGTTCCCATGTTGCTAGTGAAAACTTCTCCAGCTAAATAAATTCAGTTGAGATTTACTCTCACTCTATTTATTCCTTGAAACATAACGGCAATGTTTCCTGGACAGTGAAAAAAAACCCCACAAAACAAACACCACCATATCCAAAGGAAGGATCTGTCTTATCTATCCCCATTTTAGTTAATGAGAAAATGTAACTGTGACTCTATTGAGAGCGAGAGAAAAAGAGGCAGAGAGCCCCTCTCTCTCTCTCTCTCTCAATAAACTGTTGCACATGGTAGGACTAATAGTGTACTGTCTCATAGCCATCATTAGGCTACCTAGTAAGCAGTACATTATCTTTGGTTTCCTTTCTTTCTCCAGGGCACAGTCATGTAGTTACAGATCCTCATTATTCTTGGAAGCTGTAAATTTAAGTGTAAACTCATTGTCTCTGCAGGAGTTGCAGGTGAGTAACGTGCAATGTCATTTACTCCATTTTCTTCCTACTGAATTTTGTAGAACTGTACTTTTAGAGGATTCTCCTCCACCAAGATCATCCCCACCAACTGCTGTGTGTTTGGATCTGCTCCATAGCCCCTTTGGTTTGGCCAGAAAGATCACATGCTGCATTCAAGGAACCCACATCTGGGTGGTCCCCAAAACGATGTGTGGCCACTAAAGGATTTCATAATTCAAACACGGGTGCTCCTGGGCAGTGGTGGGACAGCAGCCAGGCAGCTCCAGGCACCAGTGGAATTTATTCCATCTACTTTTATTGCCAGTTGCTTCACCACTGCCTGCAGTTCCTCAATTACGGCTAGCAAGCCCACCTCAACAGCTAACGAAGGAGGCATGTTCTTTTCTGCTTATGGGAGCTGCAAATACATTAAAAAAAAAAAAGAAAATTGACCCTTTTATTGATTCAGATGCCAACTTCACCTTAAGCCTGAAGCTTCCAGTTCAGCTTCTTTCCTTGGTCGTCTTATTCAATTAATTTTTGTGGGTAGCCAGCAGAGACCCACATTAAAATATAAGATGGAAGTAATTATGGCAATGGAACACAAGATGCAAAAACATACATGGTTTTATCACGTCTAGTGGCTTAGGAAAGACTTATGGTCCCTCATCTGATCTGTCCATATCCAAGCTGCACAAAAGAAGGCTAGGAGGAAACAAGTTGTGCAATAAGTGTTGCTCATTTCTACACAAGTTGGCAGAAGAGGGAAGAGATCCCTGTGCAACCAGGCCAACACCAAGACAGATGTAAGCTACTAATTAACACAACCAAAGGTGAACCAAAGAGAAGAGGTTGTGAGAAACTGATATTCTGTGGAAGAATGAGCTATTACTTGAAGTACAAGAGGTCGCCTCTGATACCACAGAAGACTTCATGAAGGAACCAAGACCTGCTGACCATCAACCTGCCATTCAAGAGATGCAGATTAACAGAAGACAGAACATGGTTACCAGCTCATGACCAGCCAAATGTACAACCTACCAAGACCAACACCCCCTGGTATTCCTAGAGGTAGAGAATGAGACGACAAAAGACAGCCCTCCTTCCTCCCCTCCAAGGAGTCACACATGCCTATGAATCAAAGGAAAAGGGTTGATCTCATTCATCTTTACCTTTAATTCACCAACAAGAATGAAAAGCTAACCAGTGGACATGGGTGTTCTGGTTCTCCAGAGCAGCCTTGTGCTTCATGCAGCTGGTTCAGAGAAAGAGACACACGAGGTAACAGGACAGCAATAAGAAATCTCACAGCCTTCAAAACAGTGGAGGGATTAGATATCCTGATGCTGTCCAAACATGGCAGCATTACAGGCATCACTGACTGGCGCTTATCTGGGAAAGTCAAGAACAACTTTTGATGCTTTTAACTGCTAACGTATTTCAAAAGGATCATAAACCCCATTAATTTCTTCTACACCTTTTGATATAACTGTATTTATGGGGCCGGGGGGAATCAGATTCAGCAATTTTGTCTCAAAATTACAAGACTTTCACTCTACAGACTCTTATTTTTGTGGTTTTAACTTGTATACACATTTTAAAGGTGCAGCCATTTTGAAAATCATTAACCCCGTGACAGTCTAGATCATTTTAGCTTATTCCTTTGGAGAGAGAAACCATTGAAATGAGTAAAAACATTGTAGTGTGTCCATTTTAAAACCCTCACAGGATCAACATTGTATGAATATTTTGCTTTGGAAAACTCTTTAAAATTTACTGTAAAAATATTTAAAACAGTAGCACTCTTGTTTGCTTTTAAAAAAATTAATCAGGGCAGCATTAGTAGCAATTTTGATATTCATTCAAGCAAGTACTGAGACTGCAACTAAATATACTGAATAAATATTATAAAGGCTGTGAAACATCAGTGTCAACCAACTGGCATTAGGAAGCACTCTTGTTAAAATGTAACTGATAGCAAATGACTTACCCTGTTATATTGTCAAGCTTTAATAGTCTCCCATATTTAGCCAAGCTGATATGCCTGGGAGAGCCTTATGTTTTGTAAATATTAATCCTTTAGTGGATTCACTGGATTACCTGTATTTTATTATTTAGCATAGCCCAACTCTACTACATTTGGCTGAAAATTGACATTGATAGCAAGGAAGAAACATGTAGCAATGCTGACTTCTTACCTAATGTTTCCTTGTTTGGATTCAAAGAAGAAAACAGCTGCAGGTCATATCAACTGGACAGATTATTGTGGGCAACCAAGAACTCGGTTATATCACAAAAACTGTCAATATAGCTTAGTCTCAAATTAGGTTCTCATAATCAACTGAATTCACAGTGCTAAGACTTTCTTAAGAGACTCCCAAATAATTAAATCACATTCTTGCCTGGGCTAAGATGTTCAAATTTAGGAACTAATTCCAAAGTTAATTTCCAATTTTAACTAAATGTATCATAGCTGTACTTCTTAAACTTTGCATAATACTTTGATGATTTCATATGTAAATCCAATCGATCAATAAGCCTTGTGAAGCTATATATGTATATAGAAGTATATGACTTAGATTTAAGTCAGAACTGATATTTATAATGTATATTTATAATCTCAACCTGTTAATCTTTAGACTTTTATTCTTAGAATTTTGCAATACAATTTTTTGTTGGCTATGTTAACGTTGCATCAGTATTTTCTTCTTTAAAGTTCATCATGTATAAAAAGAGAAATCGATTACAAAAAAAATTATGGTTTTTAAACTTCATGGCAGCAGATATAAAACAAATACAATACTTCACATTATGTACATAGTCAGACATGTACTTTAGAAATGCAAGGGATAAAATTTTTGAAAGGATCCAGTAATTTGACTGACTTGCGGAGGCACAAGTTGAGTCTGGTTTTTAGAGAGTGCCAAGAATCCCTCTGAAACACCACTTCAGTTCAAGAGTTTTCTTCCCACCATCATCTTAATGAAATGAGAGATGTTTTTCCAAACCTGTTTGGACTTTGAAATACAACAGGGCATATTAGTCCCCACCAGAAGACCCATTGCTGAATAGATATCACAATATTGAAATTACTGCCTTTTTGTCATGATATATCAATACTTTTCACGCAAGGAACATAGATCAAGTAAAACATTAGCTAAATGAAATAACACATATATCCTGAACATTAGTAGCTTAGGCAATAAATTTTACAAGAAAAATAGATTACAAAGCACTTTTTTTGTCCAAATCCATTGTTTTCCAACAAACCTTACATTCCTAAATTATCCCAAGTCATTTTTGAAATGGGATTTGGGCTTATAAATCACATTGCATCTTGAAAAATGTCATTCTTGGTTCCTCTGCCAAATAATTCATCATTTGATTGAAGCAAAAGCAAACAGAAGCGAAGGGGGGGCGGGGAGGGAAAGGACAAGTGACCTGGGAGAAGGAGGATCACTATTTGTGAGTATTCTACAACTTACTTCAGAGCTGTGAACGTGTAAAGCTCAACAACTTTTTTATACCTTTCTGTAGCTTACAGGACTACAGCTGCATTAAGAAAATACACCTATACACGTTAATGTTATCAGGTCAATAAACTTATACTGACATGCCAAAACAGCACACAAGAAACCCCAAACCTGCACAAGTCCACGTTACTCTCATCCCAGAGAAGCAGGGTGCTCTAGGATAAACACTGCACTGATGAACACAGCAGGGTACCAATGCACCCTGAACAAGGGTTCCATAAAGGCAAAGCATTTCCCGGATACTCACACCATAAGCTGTGCTTGACTCATCAGCACCTTCTTAAAGGGACAAACAATTATAATTCTGCTTGAAGGGCATTAACATCCTACATCCTCATCTCTTCTCGGGTTAAATAACTCAGAGATACTATGGGTGCTGCCCTCAGCCAGAAGTAGCAATGCTCAAACACGCAGGGCACAAGAGTAGCTTATCAAGGAGATCTGTCTTGTCTGCTGACAATAAGAGCTCAATGAATAAATTAATATACCCTAGGACTGCTCCAGAATCACATACTGGAGTAGTAAAAATCACTGACTTTTTGTGTATTTCAAACAAAATCAAAAAGCAGCCACACAAATCCAAGAGCACTCCTCCTTACTCCAACTAACACCCTGAAGTCGAAGATGGAGTGAGTCACCATCAGGAAAGTTCAGGACTCCAGAAAACAAATCAAGTGCCACAAGAAGTAGGCTGGTTTAGTCCCATTCTTAGTGGACAATGTTCCACTCAGACTTGGGTTTACACAAGCTATGAGGCATGCTGGCATTCCCAGGAATAAGATATTGGAAACTTAACTGCCTCCTTCAGTTGTCAGTGTTGCACTTGACACAGCTACAAGACAGACGAGTGACCTGGTCTCGTTCAGCTGAATTTATAACGATGTCAGTTAATTCAGTTTTGGTTGACTTCTTGTGTTTATATGCCATCACTTAAGAAAAAAGAAAGAGAAAAGCTAGTATTTCTCAACCACCTCTGATAGGTAATGATAAATTTTAATCCCTCCTTTGGATTAATTTTCTCCATACAGTTCAGTTGCGGATCAAAAACTGAACAGGGATTCTACTTGGATGGACAGACAAAATTCTTCTTCAAGAGTAGCCCAGCTGAATGGCTGCAAAGTTCATGCAGACACAATCACTGCTTTGCCTTGGTCACTTGGTGTCAGGAAGTTTCCAACTTTTCTAACAACCCCTCGGCTCCCAGTGCAACTGCAGGAAAGCACAGCAGCCCTCTCCCTTGGCTCTCCTCTCCTTGCACTCTACCCAGACTGACCTATAAAACACAGCTCCATTTAGTGGCACCACATTTCACCTCCTTTATTCAGAACTAGGCTTCAGAACTGAACATGGGTGAAATACCTTGGTGGCTTTCTTGTATCTTCAGGGTATTAATTAAAATCCCTCATTTCTCAAATATCTCGTAACATCTGTGCTTTGTTCTTCCAGGGGAAAATTCGTACTCGAATTTGACCACATCGAAGACCACAGACTCGCTGCAAAGTTCAAAAGAGCACTGCTCCTGCTAGCAGAGGCAGATCTCTTTGCGCAGCACTTACAGAAAGCTATCAGAAATTGGGACCTTGGAGTTCTTACCTCAGCTCCATTTTCAAAATAGCTGAAGGGGAGAAAAGGAGCAAACCTCCATTAAAAATACTGTGGTTTGAGCGCCACGGGACGTTTCCAAGAACTGCAGCTGCAAGTATTCAGGGTACTTTGGAGTACAGAGGGCAAGGCAGGCCCCCACCTCCAAGGGCACGAGAGACCTGACATAATGCCTGCAGCGTGCTCCAAGGATCCCGGATGAAAAGCGCTCTAGAAGGCCAAGCCTTGTCTACTGCAAGTTCAACATCAGAGCGTGCTTCCGACCCCTTTTAATCGGGAATAATATTTCTTTCCTTTATTAGTTTAGGCAATGGTTAAGAAGAAAACCTTTTTAAAATATACATATATAGCATAGAGAAAATTTGCAATTCAAATTGATATTTTTAATCTTAAAAGTATTTTGGTGGAATGGAGTGAAAAAATAGAAAGAAGAACAAGTCCCATAAATCTGTCACTCGCACAGCGCATCACTCACAGCTTTCCCCAGCCCACTGAGAAGGAGAGCCATACAGCTTTAAAATGACTTCATTCCCATATTTACATATTTTTTAATAGGGCTATGATGAATCTCCTTCCGCTTGACTCCTATTTTGAGCTGTGATATTTTAATCTCCATTCTTGCTGCAACTTAGCAGATGAATGTGCAGTGTGACAGAGCTCAGAGGAAACAGTATAAATAAAGCAAAGTGGAGCTATGACATCTCACATTTTATAGCTTTTTTATTGTAGCCTAAGCATAAACAGAGCACAGCTGTGTTATACATACTGCTGTGAGCACTCCCCCAGCTCCAACCCCCCACTGCTTTTAAAGAGACACAGCCCCCACGGAGGATCCTCTGGGTACAAGCACTGCTGTTCGAGGCATCGCTAACAGAAGCTAAAACACCTCCTCCATCACCCCTCCCCATTGCTTCCCTTCCTTTGTTTTTCCTTTTTTCCTCCTTCTACTGGTTTGCCCCGTTGCCTTCCTTTCCCCTCACCTCCCTGAGTGGCCCAGGATGTGACCCCACGGTCCCCAGCGTGTACACACAGCCAGCGCCGCGCTGCTGCCTACTGAAGGATGCCTTTCTTCCCTCGCTGTTGTAATTTGCTCTGTTTAAGTACATAGACACACGTGCAGAGCACAGAAACAATCTGCAAAAACAACACTTTGATAAAAGACTTGTAACTAGCTGGAAGTACTCAAAATATTGCCATCTCCTAACAGTGGTATTTTACTGAAAGGGCTCTCACGTTTCTCATCATTTCTTGATCTTTTTTCTTCCCCCCCCCACAGAAGTCAGTGGAAAAGGAAGAAGGACAACACACTAACTTTAATCCTGTCTATTTAAAAAATAAACTATCATGATGACTTCCTAGACAAAAAAGCCTCTTTTCACCTCAGGATTTATGAGATTCCACAAAAAATCTCAGCATAATCATCACCACACAGTCAGCTCCCATCTGAATCTTTAGACCAGAAAATCACAATGAACCTGGACACTCTCATGACTATAAAAAGATAAGGGCAAACCCAATAGCCAACAATTTACCACAGAGTCCAAGAACGCTGTTTATCCTTGAAGTTTGCTGAAAAGTTTTACGGTTGGACTAGATCTTAAAGGTCTTTTCCAACCTAGATGTTTCTATGAAGGTGCTTCTCCATTTCTAATTCCAATATTATAATATTGAGAACAGGAGGAAGAATGGAAGAAGAGCATTGTATATATAGGAACATGTAATATACAATGCTCTTCTTCCATTCTTCCTTCTGCTACACATTAAAAAAAAAAAAAAAGGCAAAAACCAAAACCAACATATCACGGCATTGCAGTGGTCACACTGAGCTTGAAAACTGCATCCAACTTGCCCAAATATAAGGCCAAAGGACATAGAGGAAGCTCTTCACTCAAAAAGTACCATGTTGAAGTTCTCATCTCACTGACTTGCCACTAACATCTTCAACAGTGAAGGAAGTTTCAGGGACCACCAATGCTCACCTATGAGCTGTAGACAAGTTCTGACCATCCTCTGCTCTCCCTCTATACCCCACTGATTTTTGAGAAGATTTGCTACTTTTCACTTGCTACATTTTCTAGAACTATTTTTCCCCTGTCTAAGGTTCCATATAAACTGGGATAAATCATCAAGCAATGCTCATGGCAAGCAAGAGAAAGTACTTAAAAATAACAAAATAAAACTACGCTAGATATGCATCAACAATTGTATTTAAAAATGAAAAAAAGAGTAAACGAAAAGCCACCCAGAAAGCATGTTCAAATTGTTTATATGTGAGAAGCTGATTAAACTAACAAGTTTTCAAAGTTCGGGTCTTGGGATTCTTAAGTCTGCCTGAAGTCACCCCTTTACTCAACTCATGGTTTACCAAGTCACCAGCCAGATACAAAAATCTGGTTAGAAAACTGCACTTTTTGTGAGAAAATTAGTAGAATTCCTTTGTTTTGAAAGCAGATTATCACTTTTTTTTTTTTAAAGTGTTACCAAGACTCACTTTTCTGTTCCCTGAAATCCCCCTGAGCTTGTCCAATCCTACCCTGCCTATACAACGTGTAACTTCTTTATGAAGTTGCTATCGTAAGATCATACAGAGCGTTTTATCTATGCAATGTCTGTACTGCAGATAACCTCAGATGTTTTTGGAGTAGGACAGGGGCTGTAAGAAAATGACATGTCTGCACTAGTACTTCAGAAACTCCTCATCAGCCAGAGTCAGTGTACCCAGGAGGCGCTCCTGAAAGCCATCCCCTCGGAACCTCTCACTGCCAAATTCTTCCAAGGCTTGGTCTGAGGAAGACCTCACTTTTCCTGGGGTGCAGCAACAGGTGGGAAGCCAGGAAGGGGTTCTGGGAAGTTGTTGCTCAAGGCCCTGCAGGGCCTGGCGAGTCTCCTCAGCCCTGGGGGAAGCGAAGCTGGGAAGGGAGCAGAAGAGACCAGCCTTGGACCCAGAAGCTCAATAGGACCCAGCAAAGCCACCAAGAGGAGGTTCCTACAGGCGTTCCAACACTGCCATCCACTTGTGCACTCCATGCTGACACTATAGTCATCACCAAAACATGCTCTCTCTGAGTGAAAACTCAAGGAGGAGGGTCATAAACTTTTTACCAAGACAGGAAAGACATTGGAGAGAAGATAAAGAGGGGAAAAAATAACATAGCTACATAACAATACATTTTCCCCATTACCTACCAACATCTATCTCCCATTGAGTTTTTAAGTATGTTTTTTCAAATTCATACATGTCATCTTCCATAATACTACCACCCACTTTATTTCCCTGAGGATGGCTCCTTAGCACTTTTCAAAGTTGCTGCAAAGCTCAGCAAATACCTAAAGATCTGTTCAGTGCCACTAAAAATCAGTTCTAGAAGTATTAGAATAAAAATAAATCAGACATTGCAACAAAGACTGGAAATTCAGACTTCCTTACAGCCCTTTGCGCCTCTCTCATCTCCACCTGGAAAAGATCCTGAAGATACTCGTACAAAACACTCTTAGTATTTTGGTTATGAGTGTGACAACATTATGGTACAGATTTAATGACAACAGTGGGAACTGAACTCTTAGGTACCATACTAAACACCATCTCTGACAGGGATTCTCAATTTTGAAAGCTCAATCCTAGTCAAATAATCTGCAGCTACAAATTAGACATCCCTGTAGGCCGCAGCATCTCTCACCAAGAGCTTTCAGCCAAATCAGATGGAAGAGGCTGCAGGCAGCAGCTGTAGGGTACCTGCTCTGACAAACAAAGAGAGGTAGCAATGGACTTTTTTTTTCCTTCTTTCTTGTTTAGTTTTCAGTCACAACAAATGAATGAAATGAACCAAAGAAGAGAACTAAGCTGAGAAAAAACAAAGTAAAATTAGTAACAGGCTAACAGCATATACCCACTGCCTGGGGCAACATACGGCTGATGGATGATGACAGCCAACAGACGAATCCTCATTCCCTGTCTACTAAACAAATTAGTAATCTCATCAATATCGTCACTACATTCACCTTCTGCAGCAGCTGCTGCTGCAACACAACTGCTGTTAAGCTTTAGGGGGAAAGCCTGGCTTTGTCTTGTAGTTTGCCAGATCCTGTGGGCATTCAGGGTTGCCACTCTTTGAAAAATGCTATTAACCTGATGACAAGATTTTTTTGTTGTTGTTGTTTTTGCCATTTATTTTTTTAAAAGCCTGCAGTTGTGTATGAAGACAATGGTCACCTGCAGGGCACACTCTGAAGTCCTAGGAATCTGCAGAATTTGAACCTTCAGGGCGTTCCCAGCTGTCAGGGTCTCTCCAATTAAAGTCTGAGTTCAGAGACTTTAAGTTTGAAGAGGACACCAGGACTTCTCAGACTGAGATCTGGCTCTACACTCCCCTTTGCTCATTACTCCTAAAGTTTCTCTCTTTAAATGACTACAAACCAATACTTGCAAAAACAAAGAGTGGTTTGTGGATATCCAACACACCCTGCTTCCTCAGCCTCACTACCTTCAGTTCCAAAACTCATCAGAAAAAAAGACATGATTCAACATTCTAACCCAGAAAGATCAAATTTCAACAAAAATCAACACAAACCACAGCACATCATTTGTTGTAATAAATCTAGATTACAAAGCATTCCAGCACACGCTCCCCAATAGCTACAGCAAGTTTTAATAACTAAAATTTCACTTTAGTTGGAACTCAGGAAAAAAAAAGAGAGTTTATGACCTTTGGAAGAAGGGGAGGCAACTCAGGAGGACTACAAGGATGTTGTGAGGTTACACAGAGAGAAAATGAAAAGAGCCAAAGCCCAGCTAGAACTTAATCTGGCTATTGCCATAAAAGACAACAAAAATGTTTCTATAAATACATCAGTGACAAAAGGAGGACTAAGGAGAATCTCCCTCCTTTATTGGATGCAGGGGGAATCACTGACAAAGGATGAGGAAAAGACAGAGGTGCTTAATTCCTTCTTTGTCTCAGCCTTTAATAGCAAGCTCAGTTGTTCTCAGGGTACTCAGCCCTCTGAGCTGAAACATCAGGAACAGAATGAAGGCCCCAGAACTCAAGGGGAACTGGTCAGAGACCTACTATATCACAGTGGAATATGTCCAGAGAAGGACAACAAAGCTGGGGAAGGGTCTGGAGCACAAGTAGGAGCACCTGAGGAAGCTGGGACTGTTCAGCTTGGAGAAAAGGAGGCTCAGGAGTGGCCTCATCACTCTCTACTACCACATGAAAGTAGGGTGTATCCAGGTGGAAGCTGGCCTCTTATCCCAGGTAAGAAGTGATAGGACAAGAGGAAATGGGCTGAAGTTGCTCCAGGTGAGGTTTAAGTTGGATGGATACAAGGAAAAATTTCTTCACCTAAAGGGTTGTCAAGCCCTGGAACAGGTTGCCCAGGGCAGTGCCTGAGTCACCATCCCTGGAGCTATTTAAAAGATGTGTGGATGTGGCATTTAGGGTTAATGGTTCAAATCAATGATCTCAGAGGTCTCTTCCAATCTAAATGGTTTCAGGTCTAAAAAGAATGAAAATTTAATTTATGCTGTGCAAATGCAAAGATATATATACATACATGTTCACATGCACAAACTTGCCCTCCCTTTTCACCATTCCATGCACCTAAAAAGGTGTTTCATTTTTTCACAAAGTCCAGTATTTTTTGTTAAAGGTCTTCAAACAATAAATATGTCCATGTTTGTTAATTTCAATAGAAGATTTACTTATCAATAACCTTCATTACTAAATATTTGCCATTTATTTTAATTTATCAGCTTTCACTTGAAAATATGCAGTATATGGAACAACTTCTTTCTGAGGCAAACTGTGTACGGATCATAGAATCCTCATAGAATGTCTTTGGTTCTTTAGGGTCTTTAGGAGACCCTAAAGATCATTTACTTTCAAAGCCTGCTGCCTGACATGGGCAAGGATGCTACTCACCAGACCAGGTTGCTCAGAGCCCCACCCAACCCTGCCTCGAACACTTCCAGAAATGGGGCATCCACAACGTCTCTGAGGAACCTGTTCCAGTGCCTCATTACGTTCACAGCAAAGAATTTAATTCTAACATCTAAACTAAATCTCTCCTCTTCTAGGTTGAAACACTTGTCCTATCACTATCTGCCCATATAAAAAGTCGCTCAGGCTCTGTTTTACAAGCCCCCTTTAGGTACTGAAAGGCTGCTGTCTCCTTCTCTCCTTCATTCTGAACAGTCCCAATCCTCTCAAACTTTGTTCACAGGAGAGGTGCTCTATCCCTCTGATCATCTTTGTGGCCCCTCCTCTGGACCCATTCTAACAGGTCCACATCTTTCTTGTGCTGGGGATCCCAAAGTGTGGTTTCACAAGGGCAGAGTAGAGGGGCAGAATCCGCTCCCTTGACTTGCTGCCCATGCTGCCTTTGATGCAGTCGAGGATGCCATGGGCCTCTGGCCTGTCAGCTGGCTCATGTCCAGCTTTTCATCCACTAGAGCCTACAAATCCTTCTTGACAGGACCGCTCTCCATGAGTTCTTCTCCCAGTCTGTACTTATGTCTGGGATTGCCCACGCCAGGTGCACGACCTGGCACTTGGACTAGTTGAACTTCAACAGGTTCTCATAGGCTCCCTTCTCAAGCTTGTCCGGATCCCTCTGGATGGCATCCCTTCCTTCTGTTCTGCCAAGTGCACCACTCAGCTTCGTGTCATCTGCAAACATGCAGAGGGTGCACTCAATCTCACCATCTGTGTCGTGGATAGAGAGAGATTAAAGTGCCCTGGTCCCAAGACAGAGACCTAAGGCTGATGATAAATCCCACTGACTCAGCCTTCCTAGTTGTTAACAGTTGAATTCTTAACTGCATGTCAGGACTGGTGTCCTTCTTTTGGGGTCAGCTAAGCTAACAGAATTACTTGGTTTTTTCCTGTTTGCGTCCATAACTGACTCTATGAAAAATTCACGGCACCCCGTTGTGCTCAACTGTAACATGCAACTTTCTTCTGTATCCTGTAACAGCTGGCACAGAGACACATCCCCAGATATTGGATTTATGTTCTAGTTCACAAATTCAAGTATGTAATAGAGATTTCAAAAACGAAACTTAAATACTCAAGGATCTTCATCAGCCACACTGAAATACTTCACCACCTTTAACAACCAACTCCCATTTAACTACTTTTCAACACGAAATATCTTGCTGTGCGAGCAGGTAGTTACTACCAAACAAAACCATAAAAAACTTGTCACATACCAAGAGAACTACAAATTTTGCTACTACACGTGATTTTCTCATTATCCTCTCCCACTTGTGTTTTCTTGTTTTGGTGTCCTGTCACACGTGTGTCATTGTCATGTCCCACCCCCAATTATTTAGCCATATCATAGGCATATTCCCTTTGGCACTTAATCATACACAAAAATGTTCTATTGCTTCATAAACTCCATCACAATGAGCATAATCCTTTAGTTAAGTGCCAATTAATTATTAAAAACATTCACTGAGGATTAACAATCATGAAATAGATACAGTTCTATTATGTAGTTGTTAATCCTCAATAAATCTACATGTAATAGACAGCATTTTAGTAAGAGAGCTAGACTACTTAAACTAATGCTTTATATTTAATTAGATAATTATTGCATATTAAAAAACACATTCATTAGGCTTAATAACTGTGTAATAAGCATACTTCTAATAGACAGATTAGTAATCCTCAGAAAACGAGATTTTTTTTAATAATCACATGTATTAGCATCCAAGAGCTACTCTCCAACATGCTGGCCAGTATTCTACATCTTCCCTGCTTAGAGAAACACAGGCCAAGAAAGGGTTAATGCTCCCTGATCCACACTCTTTTTGGGCTCCAGGATGAGGACAGGGGAGTCTGAATTTCATCTACCTAGAAGTCTTATATTCCCTTGAAGCACCTGAGATCACGCCCCTCCAGAAAGGAGTCCAGCCTTTCCTAACATGAACGTATGACATGGCCAGAAGGCAGTGCTGAAACCAAGACACAGGGCTTGGTCTGGAAGGGATAAGCAGATCCAACAAGATAAATCTCTCTAACAACAAAGAACTCACTAGGGCTTCGAATTACCTGGAATAAGGCTAAACACATATTCAGCTGTCCACAGATGAATTTCTTGCTATTTTATGTCTCATACCTTTTTTCTTTTTTGCTATCCTCTTAAAACAACAACCAAAAAACCAAACCAAACAAACAAACAGAAAAACCCAACAACAACAACAAAAAAGGCTTGCGGGGAGACAGGCACATTGTTTTTCATCTGGTACCAAACTCCAGCCAAAGGCAGATAGGCATGATGCATGATGCCTCTTTCTAGGACTGGAACTATGGGAACTATCTATAGGATAAATTTCAGGGAGTAGCCTTTTCAGGAAATAAGTTTATGGCCCCTTCCCACACAAAAGACTCTGATTCAATGATACAATGATCACCAACCCCTCAATTGAAGCTGTGAGGACTATCTTGTGAAACAGTAAGAATATAAACTTATATCCTGCAACTCTGGAAATCTATCACTCCCAGCTGATGGTCAGTACCTAAAAACGGTGACTTGCAAGATGGTGTTTCAGATGACCCTTAAAAACCTCTGTAGTAAAATTAGTCTTGCCTTTTTCCCTTGCACTTTAGTGATGAGCTGATTTTGATGACTCCTCTCTTTGAAGAGGTGTTAGTTCTTGAACTCTTGTTTTCTTATGGTGTAAGGAATACATCTGTAATTCTCTAACTTTGTGAATGCTTACACACCCTTCTGGAACCAGAAGTGAGGAAAAAGGAAAGACAGCAGTCAGACAGAATCAAAAAGCACAGATTTTGGCTACTATTTTAAGACTTGTATTGACACCATAAGTGATCTCTGTTCCTTCGTTAAGTGAAGATACAGCAGCTCAAAGTTAACTTCAGTATGTTTTTAAAAAGTGTCACAAAGTCCACCTAACTTGGCAAAAGTAGTTACTCTTTAATATGAAAAAGGAACTGCTCTGGATTTTGGCTACAGGATTACAGTCACTGGACCTTTCATATTTTAATGCAAATATTCATTTTTCTACACTTCAAAAACATCCTAAATTTTAAGAGTCTAATATTCAGTAATAAAAGACAGTCAATATTACATGATGCTATAAATACCAGCATGTTCTGAATTTTCAGAATAGCAAATGTTCCAACAAGATTAAAAAGAATTCTTTTTAGGATCAGTAATTTTTTGTAAATTCTGCTGTAAATTCCCAATGACAGGAAAGAAACCTTTTCTTCTTTAGTAGCACAGAACCACTGCCCTCCCTTTATGCAAAAGGAGGGCACGTATTTGTCTCTGTGATAGAAAACAAAATCGCATAGAAACACACAATCCTTTCCTGTTTCTCAGGGCGAACTGCAGGGTCTAATTCAGACCTACGAACCCTACTGTCCTGCTGCTCAGCTCAACACACCACAGTTATCCTTCACTTTCTTTAATATTTTTTTAAGGTAACTTCCAATTTGAGGATGGCAAACCCAGCCAAAAAAGGTCCTATAAAATAACTAGGGAGTAACGTCTGCTTTAGCAACTGCACAGCTGTCAAAAAAAAGTGAATTTCCCAACAGTACCCAAAGGGGAATTGATACCTAGTCCTGCTGCTGCACAGTGCCCTGTCTGAGCAGCTGAACAAGTGACTCTGCACAAGCAGCAAGCCTGGGAGAAGGAGGGAAGGAATAAGGGAAGGGGGGAATAACAGGGCTGAAAGAGAAGGTGCTCAGGGCTGCTGCCTGGACAGTCCCAGCATCTATCAAAAGGGAGATGGGAAAAGAACAGTTGCCCTTTGGGACAAGGTCAGGCCCTCACAGCACCTATACCACGGAGGAAAGAAGTTGCATTAATCCCTCCTGCACTTACCTTTGACAACACACAGAGGAGTATGAATGCCTCAATATTACAGTGGCCTAAAACCCCATGGCATAGCAGAATCCAACCAACCAAAACCTCAAAAAAAAAGAAATCAAAAGAGATATTGAAAGTCTGGGACACTGCTGGAATAAACAAAGTGGCCTTATGGATACAGCAGGGCAAGAGAAGGAAGAGGCCAACGCTGTTCTCCACAGACCCTTCCTCTGGGCAGACCTCCCGCATGGAGCCAGGGACCAGAAGCATTTACTCCTGCAGAGAGCCAGTCCCAGAGCCTGAAGGTTCAGCCAGGCTGTTCACTCCCTGTTTGTGCCTTGTCCAGGCAGGCCAGAGCACTGTCTGCTCTTCCAGGAGCAGCACAGCAACTCTGAGGTTCAGCAACAGCTCGCTCACACAGACACACGTGGCACAGAGGCCTGACGCTGGTGGCACAAGGGCTTGGGCCACGGGTGGTCGCTGGGCTGGGACACTGCCTCTGCCCAGCAGCATCCCCACTTCCATGCCAAAACCCAGGAGCTGCTTTGAGATGAGAGCACAAGGAGGCTTACCAGTTACAGCTGTTTGAATGAGTGGTAATTGCAGCTGGGGGTCCTTCATCTCATGTCACACAGAGTAGGAAAATGGGTCAGACGTAACACATTTGGTTAAGTATCTAAGCTGAAAAGGTACTATTTTCTTTTAAATTACATAGTCTTTACTGGAAGTAAGGTTACTAGTGCAAGGCTTTCTAGCTTTAAAATGTAACAGGGACATGCCCTCCGAGGGTCAGGCTTTCATTTGCCGATGTTAATTCTCAGCTGCCTGTTATTCGTCCTTCATTGTAGCCTCTATCTTAGCTGGGCACGCTCCTGGTTCCCTGCTATATCCAGACGGTCCATGTAAATAGTGTTTATGTTAAGGAAGTCATGTTCTGTGTGACTGGAGCACATAGAAACTGATGTTGTTGTCACTTTAGATTAAGCTCTCATTTTAGCAAAGGAGGCAATTGGAGCAGGCAGCTGAGTGGCCGAATGAAATATTCAGCTCATTTCGTTTAAAGCTGCCCCTGTCTCCATTGTTCAGGCTGGCAGGGCTGATTAACCCTTGCTGGTGCCGTCACAACAACTGCTCACTCCGTCCCTCCGCTCCCACAAAACCAAGACCCCGAACGCCCAGGCAGGTTTCAAAGGTCAGCAAGATGATATCTGCCAGGGATTTTTTCCCCTCCAATTAGTGAACTTTAAGGAAATGGAAAATTAACCCTTCAGGCTCCCACCACTTTGTAGAGAAGATGAACAAAACAACACTTAGCAAGGGTCAAGGATAGTCTCCAAGCTTAATGAAGGCAAGGACACTGCTCCCATTAACCACAGTTTGGCACCTGACACCTGTGATCGTCCTGCTAACCTTGAGCTAGCTCCAAGCATTCCATGAACTCCTCCTCATGGAGAATTCCACACTGCATTTTTTTTGCTGAAACTGTTGACAGCAAATAATGCACAGATAATAAAGGTACAGTGGAGGCAACAGAAAGAAACCTCCAACACTGCTGTAAGTGCCAATGCATGCAGACAGTCTATGGCTGTCTGGAGTACTGCAGCCCAAGGCTTCCAATGCTGCTGCCACAGGGCTGTTTGCCTACAGCTACCCTAAAACCTACCCTGTAAATGCCTTGGCCACAGCATTACCACTGCACTGAACCAAGCACAGTCTTTCCTCTCAGGGAACAATCTCAAGGAGTTTTCTAAGATAGAACGGTTGCTACAGGAGGAATAGCGAATACTCAAGAATGCAATGCCTGATGTCCAAAAACCAAAAAGTATTATCAAATGGTCTTCCTCTGGCTTGACTTATTGCGAAGATCCGATTTATAGAAAGGCCTAATGCTGTTTCGTGACAGGCACGTTCAAACCAAGGCCCACTTGTGCCACATCAAGCACTGTGTCACTCACAGTCACTTATGCTGAAGG
This sequence comes from Cephalopterus ornatus, assembly GCA_013396775.1. Lineage (NCBI taxonomy): Eukaryota > Metazoa > Chordata > Aves > Passeriformes > Cotingidae > Cephalopterus > Cephalopterus ornatus. Next base: position 178,126 of record VZRE01002951.1, read on the forward strand.
GTCTGATGCTTCAGAGAGCTCAGCAGTACCTGCTCACATCATAGGGCTTGGGTTCCTTAGCCCAAGACGGAATTCCAGATCTCACAGAATACTTTGAGTTGGAAGGGACACACAAGGATCATCAAGTCCAATTCTTACATCAGTGGCCCAGACAGGGATCAAACCCACAACCTTCGTGTTATTAGCACCATGCTCTAACCAACTTTAGAAAGAAGACACAGAATACTATTGGCAAAAGCGATAGTAACATTCCCAAATACTGTAAAGTCATACTATCATAAACTGCAATATTGAGGATAATAGCATTTTATTTCTAATGAGAGATTCTTTGACATTTTAAGACAACAAGCTGAAGCACAGGTGACAAGTTTTATGACAAGTACTGTACCAATTTCACCCTTCTATCTGTATTTTGCACTAAATTGCCAAAAGAAAAAGTGTATCTATTAAAAACATCGGTAGTTATACACACTACAGTCATACTGACAGAAGACAACCACAAAAGTAACTCTGTTCTCAAGCAGTTTAAATCACAACTCTGCCCTTCCCCTAGACACTGAACTGTATATATATATATACACCTATCTCTATCTACTGCTAAGGCAGTTCTCTAGGATAGAACAGAATTGGGTACTACTGATAAATGGATAAACCTCATAAAATAGTACTTATACTACTTAAATTACTAATTTCCAATAGCCTTGCAGCTACATTTTACTGTGACATTTTACAGCATAGTTCATATGAGAATATCCTGTAAGAGCACTTAAACCAATACTCTCTACTTGCATATATACTATAATATTCCAGCTTCATTATAATGATTTCAACAGAGTCAAAAATCTCATCAATTGCATGTTTGCTTTGCTGGTTATCTGGATAAATATGCAGCTATCTATGAATGACTTGTAAACGCAAATAATAGTAAGTTAACAGAAGAATGTAAACATTAAACACGATATGCTGGATGTAATTATTGTACACACAGTTTAATTATTAGCACTTCCCCCCCCCTCCATTTGATATCTTGGAGAGTGTATTACCTGATTCCAATACTCTACATATATGCTTAAAATTTAAGGTCCAATTCAAGAAGATCCTTGAATGCTGTTTAAATACATAAGAGTCTTAATACCTCCAAATAAAATATACATCTGTCATAATGAAACAAAAAAGCTCTGCATGTTATAACGAGACCCATTTCTTCAAAGACTAACCTCTTAAATCTCAGAGGCAATGAATGAAATACGCCTTTTAGCAATCTCTTCTGATACTTTCCTGAACAAGAAGTCATGCAAGAAGTACACAGATGTAGCTAAGCTCCTATAATCAGTCTAAATATAAGTGGTTGTAAAACCAAGTTTATGTTATGCATGAACATATTTTAGACCTATGCACTGGGAACAGTGAAGTGCTTGACATCTGGAGTTAGACAGTGGTGAATTGTAGCATGCACACATCATGCTCATCTGCATAAATATCCATTTTCAGAATCACCAGGGCTCAAACAGTCCCAGCTTTCTGCTTAATTTAAACTCATCTTTCATTTGAAATATCAGGATAAAGCCCAACAGGTAAGTTACCCCACCAAAACTCAGTTTTGAAAGTATATTTCCCCCCCTCCCCTCACTTTTTTTTAATAAAAATTTTAAAATAACGCACATAAACATACCTTATTACCCTGCCACCTGACCCACCTGCACCTCCCAAAAGACCCCTAATCTCAGGATGGGCAAGTATGGAGATGGATGGCCTCTAAAGAGGGGAGGAAATAAACCAAACCAGCAAAGGTCCTGCATGGAGCCTGACTAATTCCAGAGGTAGTGCTCTCCCTGGCAGGCTGCACGAGTCAGTCATTATGCCAGCACGGTGCTGAGGGGCCCTGCAGACAGAGATGTTGGTTGGGCAGGAGAGGCTCAGAGGTCCGAAGGGCCGCGGTCATTAAAACTGCGGCACCTTTTGAAGGAATTGAGTTATTAACCTCCCTGACCCCAGACAAATTTAAACCCGCCTAACTGCAGATTTCTCCGAGGAATCAAGGCACGTGTTTGTAAATTGCTTGGATATTCAGCATGATGAAAGGTGTTACATAAATGACAGTTATTAATATAATAGTGGCAAATGGGTCAGGAGGAAGATTTCTGTACTGATTCAGGCTGTTGTTTCTAGCCAACGCCAAATATTGGCCAAGGTTTGGATACTGACGTCTTCAAGAATAAATATGATATTCACTCCTTTAAAATTACAAATCTAATTGGAATTACAAATTGTTTCTCTAGTTCGAAGAAAATCTTAGAACAAACTCTTTTAAGAAAAACTTCAAATCAAAATGGTAATTCCATATATTTGGTACAGTCTTGGATTAAAGACTTGAGTGTGGACTGCAATGTTGTCACCTACTGATTACTGCCAAAGAAATCCCCCAGCAACATTTGTAAAGCCAATCTTCCCAAAGCAAAGAGAAAATGGCACCTGGGAATGCACGGCATCCCCATGTAATGATAAATTAAACTAACATTTCCTGAAAGAAAACAAATTAATAAAAGCAACCTGAAATATATCACAAACAAAGTTTCCCATTACAATCCATCTAGAGATCCTGTATCCCTATGGAGCATTCCGCTGTCATACAGAAGGGTAAGTTCACCATCTGAATTCACCGATCCTAACCACAAAGATCGTAACTCTGGTGTTATGATCTTTATTATGACTGGACAAGTTCAACAATTATATAAACATACATACATGAAAATATGCATCCACAAACACCAACTTCCCTGCAATTCAGAGCACCCAGCAGTCATTTACAGATCATGAACAGGCATCACTTTCCTAACCTGTTCTAAAACAGACTGTAACAACCAAGCAACCACACCATTTCACAACAAGAAATGAAGTGGAATTTCTCCCAGACTTGAAGTCCCAATTCAGAGATGGAGGCCTTAACAATTGGGGTCACATGCCTAACCAAAATTAAATCAGAGAAGTTGGGATCACAAACAGAAGTGTGACTCCTGGGCCTGTCAACAGGGGAAAACCCTGGAAGGTGTTTAAAGGTAAAGGTCTGGTTATTAATGGATTCAAGGAGTTTCACAAAGCTTGAGAAATAAGGCAGTAACTGTTTATACACAAAGTGCATCTTTTTTCAACATTTCTCATGGAATGGTTATCCAAAAAGACCTGCACTGTGGTTACAACTGACTTTTTTTGGGGAAATGGGATAAGGAAGGAGGTGTCAGGTACCACAATTCCCAGGAGATCATGCCCCTGTTAATGCTATTAACCTTGTCAATAGGTTCCCTCATGATGAAAAACAGGAAAAAACCCACAACAAACTTCACATACCTGTGCTCAAATCTGGGATGACTCAGAGGGACATTTGAGAAGGACCTGCACTTATCACCCTTCCTTCCACAGGAACATGGCAAGGTGTGTTTGTCTGCCTCTTGTGTTTCTAGCAAACCATGCAAGAAACAAAGAGGCATTTAAGAGAGATGGTTCAGGCCAGTTCAAACGATTTCCTGGGTCAACCCAAAACCCTATGGTCCCAAAAGCTATCTGAGATACTAAATAGCAGTTCCAAAAGTTTGTGATTACACTCAAGCCTCAGAGAGGTATATCAGAATATAAGGAAGGGTAAGGGATCCAGATTTGCAGAACATTTCAGTAAGGCTTCAGTAACTTTTTGGTGTAACCAGGCCAAATATAGAGTGAACCGGGTCAATTTATGGGTTTTGGTGGAAACTATGCAAAATGTGGTGGTGGTTTCAGCTGAGTTTCTTTATGGGGTTTGGATTTTACTCAAAGCCTGAACTCTAAGGGAAACTAAAGAGACATGAAACCATACAACATGAAACTTAACCAAGTTTTGCATGAACACTGAAAAGAAGGAGTTGATTTCATCAAGTGGGGAGAAGGCCAAAAGCCCTGAACGGCAAACAGTCATGGGGCTTAAAATTCACCATATATATAGTGCTAATTCTTCACTATTGCTACCTCTGAGAAGTCATTCCTCATACTTCACACCCAGCTGAAATTCAAAGTCAAGAGAAATTACTTCCATTCCTGAAAGTTTCCAGATTTTTAGTTGAAACTCATTGCCCCATATCATCCATTAATATTTGCAGACAGGTGTTAAAGTTATAGAACTTTATAGGTTTAAACCTCAACAAATAAACACTTCCACATATATCCTTCTTTTGAGATGTACCCAATATCATCATCCTTGACTGCATGCAGAAACAATAAATCAGGAATCCGTAACAACATTTTCATTTGGTTTGTGGCATGGATTTTTGTCTGGTTAAATGTCTAAATTACTCCCACTTATAGGTTATCCAGATATGGACTGAGAGCTGAACCCATTTGAGAATGAGCTTTTAACAGCTGACCTGGTGCCTCAGCAAGTGTTTTGCAGAGTCTCCTGGGAAAAAGCACATTCATGAGCAAGCCTGGAATCACAAACCTTACACCAGAAAAGGCAATGCACACTAATACTTATCACACAGCGAGTTCAACTGCCCTACTGCTACAACACTGCTCAGTGGCCAAGTGACAGAACAGCACTGAGTATTATTTGCAGAGAGAGCCATCTGCCTGCCATCACACTGGAGGGTGAAGTCACCTACCAGCAAGTTAGAATGAAAAGAAATGACGGAGTTTCATACAAGAAATATGAACGGAGAGAAAAGACAAAAGCCAGCAAAAAGTAAACCAAAAATGAATTACTTAGGTCTGCATCTGGACTTGCTATCAGATCTATTAACATCATATCCCAAATAATTACAGGGTTTCCCACTCCCCTCACGCTAACTGCTGCAGCGTTTTTATAAATTGCTATGTTACATAAAACACTGTGTATTTTTAATGTCCCTGTAGTATCTGAGCAATTATATGCATTATAGCTCTGCATTTTCACATCATTGAGGAATGATGGCTTCAATTCACCACCTCTGTGCTGATGACTCCCACATCTCACTCCCAACCAATCTTGTTCTATCTAAACACACATTTCAGCCAGTTTTGCTTCAACTTGCAACTGTTAAAACCTTTTTTTTCTGTCTGCTACTGAAGACTCAACAGCAGTGACTTCAGACGTGTTGATGGGACAGAACTTTTTCTTTTTTGATACTTGCCTTTAAAATGAGACAGACTATAAAATATCTAATGGAATTTCTGGCTATCTACAATTAAAGTCAAAAGCATTAGGAAAGATGAGAGTGCTTCTAGACTCAGTATACAATCTCCTCAAAAAGTGATTTTAAAAAAATCACCATTATGGGTTTTAACAGGAAAAAAAACAATGAAGTACCACTCGTTCCATCTGGCTGGTAAAACTACGTACCAACAAGTTCAGCTCGTTAGAGACCAACACCAAATTTACACCTCCTACCTAGCAATAGTTAACATATAAGTCTATAACAGTTTGAAGAGACCAACACTAAAATAAACCAAGAAAAACAGCAATAAATTTAAGTACCTGCATAGGTCCTGCAGCCCTCTTCTTTGTTGGCATCCACGTTACCCTCCTTACTCCCAGCGCACATACCCACGGAAAGAGCACACCTGCCCCAGATCCCCTCAGCTCAGGTGTCACCATTCAGCTAAATCAGTCACTGCAGCCCTTGCTGCTCTGACTTTCCCCAGACTTGCAGAGATAGCCTGAGGCTACACAGAGAATGGTGGTGTTTTGCCAAAGGACCCTTGGAAGAGATGGAGCTAAAAGAGGTGAAGGTACAGTCAGCTGTTGAGGAACATGTTCCTACCACAGGAAATCACGGCTCCAGTCAGAAGAGTAATGGTCACTCAATAAAGGGGAAATGCAACTTTGGTGTAGCAGTTCTTATCAACTATGCCACTGTGGGATCTCCATCATTCCATGAGGTGTGCAAGCACTCCAAGGATGTGTCATACAGGCCATGGCAGATATGTTCCTGTCTATCTAGTTATCTCACAGGTCTTCCACACCATGGAATATAGCAGCAGTACTAACCAAAACATCCTAAGTAGCTGCTCAAATTTCAGTTCCTGTCTAAGGAATGCTTATGTTGTTCCCTTATCAATTCTGCCAAGCACAGCTTGCTTAGGAGTTCACCCTGTTCTCAACCTGGAGCTGCAAGGGAAGAACAGACTCAATGAAGGCTCAGAGGTTTTGTTCAAATGCGTGTAGAGAGAGAATTTAAGCTTCACACTTCTTATCTAAATGGTCCAAAACTCCTTCTGGAGAAAAGACAGAAAGAAATCTCAAACTCTCTGGACTTTCGCACAGTTTTCCCAGCTCTCCCGTCTGTTACACAGACTAGACATTTTGCAGATTTCTTGGAGAACTTCCTGGCAACCACTAGCAATCACCAGGGCAGGATGCATATGTGTTAAACTGAAATTTTAAACAAAATCATCTTTTTGAGCTTCAAACATTTTTTTTTTTTTTTAAACTACGAGCTCTAAAAAATGGTTTAGCGTTATTTTATTTCACTGCAGCTAGTTCAACCATGTCCCAAAGGCTTAGGGGTCACCAGGTGCTGTTTAACATGAACCTTCTAGGAAGAAACTGCACAGGTCTTTTATTCTGGACATCTTATTTCTATTATGGTGTGTTTTCTTTCACTGTATGCTGTTGTGATTCAGATCTAAACTCAGATTACAACTCTGTTTTTCAGGCACACCCACCCAAACAGGCAGACTTCCTGATTACTAAGTCAAACAACCTGGCGTCCACAAGGTCAATAGCTCAGTTTGTTCCAGAGCTGTTAATCAAGCAAGAATTAATACACTGAGCATGGGAGAAATTGTCGGTTAAGAGTCAATAAAAGGATTTCATCTCTTTGTGAATCCCTAAGAGCTTAGCAGCTTTCTCTTGGATGGATGGCAGGTACCGTGAAACATGCAAGTGTGACCCCACATCACTGTTAATGTGTAGTTAGTTGTTTTTATGTTCAAGGACATCGTGGAAGTTCACAGCTTTCACCAAGCTTTTTCCTTAACAGATGATACCGGCAGCTTCAGGGGAGCGATGGTGGCATGAGGTGTGGACTGGCAGTAACTCGTATCATACAAACTCCCTCCCCTTTCACAGGCAGCACCTCAAAACTGCTGCCACAAATAATACAAAATACTTCACAGTGTTGCAAAATCCAGAGCGTAATCAAACTACATTTTGTAAAAGTACTTGACATCATTAATAAACTTGTTATTAATTCATGAAAAAATCACCTTAAAAGCTCTGCTTAATTTATGGGTTTTAACCAATAAATGTGTTCTTACTATGCTGTTATTCATCCCATTATATAAGTTGGTAAATAATGAGATAATATCCTTCCATTTAACTACCCCTAGTATTGGTGAATTTTATAGATAGTTACATTCCACTTGTACTAAAGACAGGAAACGAGGAGAGATTAAGCTGCTTGCAGAAAGCCATGGAGGAAGCTGCTGTCTGTGACGGGATCAGACTTCCAAGTTGTAATTCTGTGCCCATTCTGGCTGTCTATAGTTCTCCACTTGTCTTGGGAGTCGCACATTAATAAAAAAAAATACATAAAGAGAAACATCTGAAAGTGTTAAAACTAAGTGTAATAAGAACCAGGCTTCAATACAGAGTGAGACAGAAGTGAACCAAATAGGAAAAAAGTGAGAGTCACCCTGCAATCACTCTCTAGGAAAAAAGACCAAAGGAACCACTACAAGAGGGCTGGAGATGGAGTAACACACTATAATTACTGGAAATCCAACCGCTGAATCTTGCTTTGCTTTCCAGAGTAAACTGCTGACAGAGGAATTCGAACTCCGGATTAGTGCAGTGACACATCTATATGCTTGATACAAACGTAAAGCTGGGAATGCTGGAATGCTAAAGCCAGTGGGAGTTACAAGCGCTCAGCACCTCCTCGGGGACACGGACTCTGCAACCAGAAGTGCGAGCGCAGCACGTCTGGGTACCACCTCATGAGCTGGAACTGAACACCCCCAGATAACAGCGGCCCTCACAGTGCAGGGATCGAGGCTTCAGAAAGCCCTCATGAGTGAGCACCTTTTCTCCTGCAAACAAAATTTCTACAAATATTATGCCTTACAAAGGAACTGGGATTCACACTGGAACAAACGAAATCCCATCGGCAGCCCAATCTTAAATATTACCTCTAAAAATCAGGGACAGAGCAAATGCCACCAGGCCTCTGGTGGATCCAATAAAAGCTATCAAAGTCTCAAACAAAAAAAAATGCAAATGCTGAGCACTCCTCAATTCCTCTTCCATGCCAATAACTGGCCGGTAAGTAAACTTGAATAGCTAATGGAAATCAAGAAAACTGTAACAAGCTGCTCAATAATTCTTTGCTGGAGGAAAAGTAGGATAAAAATAATTTATGTATATTCTCTGTGATCCTGCTGTAAAAAATCCCAGGCAAAATACACAAATCATTATTTTATTTAAAGGAAAGAGGGAACAAAAAGGTAATAATCATAGCTATTTGATCTAATTATTCCTAAAGGAATCCATAAGAGACTAAAAAATGTATAAAAACCACCACTCCTGATCTGCTACCTGGGGAGAATAAAAAACATTCTAGTAGGAAACATAGGTGAAAAAATAATGAAATTAGCATCTCCAAATTGTTTAAAAAAGGATCTTCAGCCTAAAGAGAATCGACAGCATAGCTTTAAGGATAGATAAATGGCTGCCTTAAGGATCTGTCTTACCTCCTCTTTTTTTTTAAGTAATACCTTAATTTGCATAGTAATAACCCAATTATTGTAAGATTAGGTGACAGAAATCTCATTATTACTGTTCCTACAAAACAGTCGATATTCCATTCAGTACCTTTTAATGTTACACACCTTAAAACATAATTATTCCAATATATGCTCATTCATCTTTAATGCAATTTCTTTAATAATAATAAAAAAGACTCTTCCTGTAATTGTTAGGGGGTTTTGGTTGAATATATTAGTGTTAAAACATGATTTTCCTCCTTCAGGCTGCTATAGAAACAAGCAAAGCCAACCAACTGCTTAGGGCCATGCTCCCTCCCCTCTTCCCAAGAGGGAGTCCACCAAGAGGCCTAAAGCACATATGTTAAAATATGTTGCAACAACTCTCTCTCTCCATCTCCCCACTCCCTGCTTCTTCCCACGCTGAGAGCTGGTCATAAGACAAGCTTGCAAACAAAATCAAATATATAGCAGCATCAGGCTTCTGAGAGTTATTTGTGCTTAGGGCTTGCTGTAACGGGGAGAGGGGGAAGGGTTGTGTTTTTAGGGCTGCAGGGGCAGAAATCAGAGTGAGAGCAGAGAGGCAGGGGCTTACCTGCCACAGGCATTCTCAGTTTCAATTACCAAGATAATAAATGAGATTAAGTGGTCAGTTACCAGATTAACAAGAGAAAGGAAATGGGGGAAGGAGATAGGGCTAGCTCCATCCGAAGAACACAGCCCCACACATGTTCCGCTTCAAGAGCGTCATGAGCAGTTACTGGAGTGGAAACAGCGGCCACTACCTCGCCAGTCCCATCTAACTCAGTGCACCCAAGGTAAGGCTATGGAGCCTTTTACAGGCAAATCTTCCCTACTACACCTTCAAACCCAAGAGAGGCTGGAAACAACTGAGAGTTGGTACCACTGGGTATGTGTCAGGATCCAATACAAAATCAGTCACTGCTCCAAGCCCAGTGCTTAATATATATATATATATATATCTCTACAAAAAGTACTTCTATAGATGTATTTTTATGGATAGAGTCCCCCTCCCAAAATACCCAGGGCATGTAGAGTGGCGCTGCAAGAAAAGTTGGTGGACACCATTCTTCGCAAAAACACACAAATTCAGCTTGCTTGGCTTTCACTTGATCTCTTACCCCACCATCACTAAAAGCAGTAAATACAAGATGCAATTTCACAGGAGTTATTTACTGCTTAATTTTTGTGAAAGCCTTCTGTCAAAATGGCATGAAGGAGAAGTAATTTGGCTGAGCTCCAATTTTTGAGGTCCTTTGCAATCACCGAGACACCACAGGTCCGATTAAAAAGGGAAAGTGTGCGTAGCTGGAAACTGTCTCTGGGTGGAAGAATTCCAGGGTTTTTGCAGGGTTGGGAACGCAACTCGCTGATCTTGGAGGTTAGGCAGCCCATCTCCCGCCCCCAGTCACTGTGGGGCTAAACACGAGTGAGAACTGCAGGGCTGCCTCTTTACACCGCCCTGGATCTCACAGGAGGGGAAAATACCACGTGCCAGAGCAAAGTCAGCAGACTATCCCTGGCGATGCCCACAGGCCTGCACGGAGGACAAGCTCCAGTGCAGAATGGCTGGACCTCCTCTCTGAAGATTTTGACCACTTGCCTAATAGTTCTGGTTTTGAACAGTTTCCAATTATACCATGTTCCACAGAAAGCAAATTAAAACGACTGTTTTTACTTGAAAATAAAATAAAATAAAGCAGTGAATATGCTAATGATTTTCCCTTACATTCTTATCATCTCATTTCATGCCTTTAAACAGAAAACCTTGTGAATCTTACTATAAAAATTATCAACAAAGTAAAAACAGCCTTCCATCTTACACCAAAACTTGGAGGGCTGAGTTTATTCCATCCTGACCCAATCTGACTGAAATTGAAAACTTTTCCTCTTCCATTAATAGCTTTTCCAATTCAGCAGTTCAAAGCCGCAATCCCTCACAGCCTATGCAAGGATTTGGGATCATTTTATAAATCTGTGTGGCAAATGAACATGAAAGAGAAACTCTCCTTATGGCTGGGAACTGTCCTTTGGGGGGAAAAATGTTATTAGCTTTTTAGAGAGCATTTGCAAGGGTAATTTGCACTATAGCATCTCTTTTTATTGGCCTTGCAAGCAAGTGTTGAAACAATTTGCCTTATCATATATATTCACTTTGAATGGAAATGCTCCTCTTGAAACAAGGAACACTGAGTTCAAAAACCAACATTAAAAAAGGTTGTGTGTGGCAATAATTTATTTCAACAAATATATTCAAAGGAAAGGGGGAAAGCAAGAAGGAAAGGATAAATGAAAGAGGAAAGGAAAAGCTTCTGATTTAGTCTGTCATAACTTAAGGCAGCTATCCCAAAGCTCCCAGTTTGGTCCAGCAATTTCACAGGTATTAAAACAGGAGGGTAAATCGCTACTCCTGGACATCATTTGTATTTCATTACTTCTTAAGTGTCCTCAACCAAAACCAGGGCCTCACCACACGAGACTCTGCACAAACAAACGGTAAAGAAACACCTTTACCATCCCCAGACAATTCCCAACAGACAGTGCTAAGTCAAGAGTTCCATCAGCTGTAACAGACAGCAGCCCAGGATGGAGCATTTGATACAATGACTACAGAAGCCACTGGAAATCTTTCCCCTCTTTCAGAGCGCTCTGACTCATGGAAGAAGCAAAGCTGCAGATTGCTCCTGAAAAAACAAAACTGAATCCTCCGAGCCACCTCACCTTGCTCTGTGGGACAGTTCTTCAATACAGAAGACTCTGAGCGAAGAGAATAAATCTCTTTTATGCTGTGGTGCAACAAAATGCAGACTGTGGATCTCCAGTTCTGAAAGCGGCATTTCATTTTGCCAGGGCAAGTAACTTCCATTTAAAGAAAGGAAAAATCTACTAATAAATGACATGGCAAGGAAACAATACTACACTTGAAGTTAAGTTACGTATCATTTGAAGTGCAAGACCAGGGAAAGTACTTTCTTCTGCATAAAAACAGTACCAAAAAGACCTATGGAAGTGTAACAAGAAATAATAAAATCAAAGGTTGCCAGTTACATATGTTTCTAGTGCTGACTCTTCCCTACAGCAAGAATTCAGTTTGCAGATGGCAGCCCTGCAAGGGAGTTTCCTAGCGCAGATCCTCTTCTCTTCTTCTGGAGTTCAAGGGATTCCCAAGGGGTGGTAAGAGTCTGTTGCTCACAGGCTAAAACAATTTACTTGTTCAGTTGCTGCAACTTTTCTGTCTCCCATCCCAGCACTGTTTTGGGTACCAAATTGGGTAACCGAAATTTACCCAGCAATACTACTTACTATGAGTTTTTCAGTTAAATGCATTTTAATTGAAAAAAAAAATGGAAACTTGCTAGTTTCTATAGCAAAATTCTCAAGCCCAGAATAACTGAGTTGAAAAAAAAAAAAAATTGAAACTTGCTAGTTTCTATAGCAAAATTCTCAAGCCCAGAATAACTGAGTTGGAAAAAAAGAAAAAAAAACAATGGAAAAAACCACCCAAAACACCACACAGGCCAACAGGACTGATGCTCACCCAAGCTGCAAGTTCAAACCTCTGGACTATGAACTACTCTAAAGTGGTGTCTTTCCCTCAAGATTAGATTTTACTTCTGGGAGGGTGAGCTTTTTGGCATTTTTGGGGGGTTTTTTTAAGTGAAAATTCCGGAAAGCTTCCTTTTTCATTCTGATTCAGAAAAAGACAAGAACAGAGGGGGTTTTTAAGGTTATTGAAAAGTACAATGGGCATTACTTTCAACTTTCACAAATCAACATGGTGGCACTTAAATCAGCGTAACCCCCTTGACATGACTATTTTTCAGCTTGACCCAACCGAAACAGGAATGGTGTGGGGTTATGTTTTATGAAAACTGGGAAGTGAAGCTGAGCAGCAAAAGAGAGCAATTACTTTTTCAAAAATTCTTGCCTAAGGTAAGAAAATGACAAAGCCCCAAAAAACCCTCATCAAATTCTTTAAAACATTTGTCCATGCAAAGCTACAGACTCATTTCCCACGTCCTTAGCTAAATTCTCATTGGCTCCTGAGAGACGCCTGTGACAGTTTTCCCTCACCTTTGAGGAAATTTCACTACATAATCACTGCATACATAAAAAAAAGCCAATCTCTGCTTCACTTGCTCATGACAGAATTGCCACTTGTTTACTTACAGTAGTAAGGTAAGTTTACTTGGCATCGTGTCATCAGGGAAGGCAATATATTATTTCAATACATTGAAATCCTCATCAATATTAACTTCAGAGGTAGAACTTGTCTCTCAAACTGACCCATACAGGAAAATATAAAATGAACCAAAAAATATGCATAGATAAGAGCATGGAAGAAGACACAGACTTAGTACAAAAAATTAATAAACCCTCAAACCACTGCCTGCATTTTTCACTGACGTTTTGGTCAGCACGATGAGCCATCATAAATTGAACAAAGCAATTTCTGAGCTTTGAACATCCATTTAAGTCCAAAGCTTACGTACAATTCATGTAAAAAGTCAAACCGAAGCATCAAAGTGCATGACTACATTTTTAACCAAGCCTGGGATACACTATTTTAACTGCATGAACTATTTCTTCCTGCTTATCATGTCCATCATCAAGAGTCAGGATTTGGCTGCTCTGCAGTACTTCGTAGTGTTCCCAACTGAAGATGCACGTGATGATATAGCTATAGCCACCATACACGTGAGTCCATCTGCTTGCTGCCAACATAACACACTTGTTCAATACTGCATTAGTATTTAGCTGTGCAATAAACAGGCCCATATTCAGCAAGTGCTGAGTTTTACACATTTCAGCAAATGCTTACTAAAGTCCTTTAAGTTTAGCCAGGTGCTGAATCAGGGTCAAAGTCAGAACAACTGTTGACATGGTATGATATAAAGGCTTAATATCAAATGAATAATGATGCCAACACAAAGCTCATTCAGCTGAATTTGACTGTCATTAAGCCACACACACACACACATAATTCCTGGAGACATCTGATCTAATGGACCTCTAAGGTCAAGCAGAACGATTGTTCCCATCTATTTCAATGTGAAAACAAAATTACTGGTTTGTGACTACAAAAGTTCTCTCAAGAGCAAAGCTGTTTGAGACAGAATTGTCCACACATACAGTAATGACCTGAATGTTTATCTAAAGATTTGAACAAAAAGAAATTACCTATGACCCTGACATATGTGTGACAAAAAATGTAGAATTGATAAAATCCTACATAACACTTCATTTAAATCTGCAAATTACTTCCCTAAAATCTGTATTTCTAATGTATCTCCATTCTCCAGATGACTTGATTACAAAAAAGTAAGAAAAAATCCCTCTTCTTTAAATGTCTCAAAGCAAACTGAAGAGCTGATAGCAAAACCTGAGCTGTGGCTATTCTGAATACCCATGGTATTTGTATGATGTGTTGCCATATTAACACTCTTTAGGTGTAACTATTCGTATGTGGCTGAAACATTAGAAGTATAGGTCTGAACCAGAGAAAGATCAAGTTTAGATGCAATATATATTCCTGCCAGTGAGTGGCTTGCATTATGGTCTGGGGAGTTTGCCATCACACAGCGTGTCACTTTCTATAAAATAAAATCTGGGAATTATTGAAGCCATTGTCATTTCATATGACAAAAATATCAATGTTAAATGTGCCTTTGAAACATTTATCAGTCACGTGTTTCAAGAAGCAGGAGATGAGGAATATTTCATGTGAGTAAAATGCAGATAAGTTAACTTGACAAGAACATGTATTCACTTAAGAACGGGTTATGTCCCTCTTGGCATGGACATCATACTGTGCAGAGTCTCCAAGAATTTAATTAGAGCTGTAATATAGTAATTACCTACTATATATTGAAACCTTTTGTAATTTTATTTTTTTTAATAGTGGGTGAAGAAAGAGAAATGATCATGCTGGGAAAAAAAACAATGGCACAGGAAAACAGAAGCTACTGTAAATTCACAGGCAATAAAACGTGTGTGGTGGACTTGGTCACCTCTTTGTTCCACCACTGACCTCATCGTGGACCCAGCTCCTTATGACACCTTCTCTGAGTTACAAAAATGATGCAATAAAGTCTGATTTATTTTTGATAGTTCACCATAAATAATTCTTTACAGAAAATATTTCTGCTTCACAAAACTGATATGGGTAAATTCTCCAAGACTCTAAATAGGTATATTCCACAACTTCTCAACCATAAGTATTGATGATTTTATTCAGTAAATAAAAATAGTTCCAAACTGGGTCCAAACACAAATATCAGGCACCTGAAAACACTTCCTTTTACAATGTACATGTTTCTTAGGCAATTGTTTGGCTTCCACGAACACCAATATAGAGTCTTATGGAGATTCTCTACGTAATCCAGACCAAGTGAGGAAGTGGGGTTGAGCCTAACCTGAGCCAAACCTGAGGTGCCTTTTCTCCTAGTCTCACACCAAAAGCAGGGTCAAGCACAAGAGAAAGGGAGAAACAGTCCAACCACACATTGCATACTCTCTGTGAATATTCAAGTCAACACTGACTCTTGGAGATCTTTAGGTTCAGCTCTGATCCCCCAACAATCAGCAGATCCTGAACCTAGTCCTTTCCTTGGAACTCTTCAGAATTTTACACTTATGAAAAGACTATCCAGATTCAAAGGATAACATAGTGGATCCTGAGTAAAAACATAGACGTATTATTCCAACTTGATCCTTATTTGGGTGGGTGATCTTAAGCATTTCTGTTCTAATTTCTCCACCCACAAAACAGGAATAATAGTAACTTACCACTTTGATACAGTATTTTGAAATCTGTGAGTAAAAAGCACCACGCAACAGCTGAATTTCATAATTAAGTGTTATTATAGTCTAAGTGGCATTTGGCAAAAATAAAGAGAATATAAAAGCATCCAGGCTCTGATATATTGTTACTTAGTTCCTGGGGGTATTCTTTCAGATTAGCTTTGCCTTCTTCACTCAGCTGCACGAAGCACAAACTCAACATTATAGAGGATGAATGTTAATACGTTCAGGATAAATGCACCTATGAAGACACCACAGCATAATGGGTTACATATCAGCTGAGCCATAACTTTCTGTGTGGATGCTCTTAGGCTGTTGCAACTGCCTCTGAAAATCTTTTAAACTGTGATCATTCAATCATTTTGAAAAAGTAGCTCCTGCACAAGTTTTCAAAGCCAGAATCCTCACTGACTATGGAGTCTTAATTCCCAATTCGTCTGCTGGGATGGATGTGCTCTTACTTGTAGTTCAAAAAAAACCAAAAAAAACCCCTATCCAGTTCCCCCATGCTGCTTCCCATCACTTGATATGTTTCCTTGAGATTGCATTTCCCAGGGTAAGAAAAGTGTGGCCATCAGCAGGGGGAAGGACATTCACTGCCACCACACAGGAAATTTGAGGCTTGCTCAGGGGACGCCCCCCCCACCAGTGCTCCTCCAACCAACAGGAGCCCCAAGGAAAGCCCACAGGGACAGATTTTCTGAAGGATGCTGAAGGAGACATTTTCAGCTAGTGGTGACTCCTGAGCTGCCTCTGAGCCCTGCTGGGGTAAAGGCTGTTTGGCCTCGGCCCAAACTGTGCCACTGTGCCTTGTTCCAACAAGGTGAAAGCCCTCACCACAGGGCATTGCTACAGGAGCCAAACCCTGGCCTTGGGACTTCCCTACCCTGCTCCCTGGTCCTCTGGAGAACCATGAGGACAACCCAACTTCAGAAACCCATATTCCAGGTAGCTCAAGTCACAACTTGAGCTCTGTCCCAGGTCTCTGTTGTAAACCTTCCCCTGACTCACTGGCACAATCCAGCCTCCACGCACCATGCCCTGCCTTCCTGCCTCCCCATAATCCAGTTGTTTTCCACTTCTAAAACAAAAATCCAAACAAAAATCTCTCCTCTAATATACAAAACAGGACATACAGGAAGGAAAAGTATTTCTGATTTCCTTCTCCAAGGATCAGGGCCAGGAGACTTGACTATCCCTTGACTTTACATCAAAAGCTAATCCTCCCACCTCCTCCTTGTAGACAGGCAAGTTCTCCAGACTCCAGACTCTTCCTCATTACATAAGGCCCATGCATAATCCTTTCCCTCCCACAGAGCATCTCAAGAAACACAATCCTCTACCTCCCCCTCAATCACAAGTCTAATCCCAACACTTCTGACATTGCCCACTAAATAGCCATCAGTACAGTAAGAACAAATAGAATGAAGCACAAAGTCTGTACATAGTTTAAACCACAGCCTCACAACTGATTTTTCCAGTTTTCTACTCAGACTTCATGTTCTGCTTCACAGTTACAATTTAAAACCATTTTCCTATATAAATTCTGACTTTTCTTTCACTTTTTTTTTTCTCTTTAGTTTTTTGTGAGAGATGAGAGGTAGACAGGGTGGGTTTTTATTAGTGAGTAGAAGATTTTGTATTGTTTTGTTGGTGGCATTTTATGGCCGTATTTTAGACACAAGTTCATGGTAAGTTCAGAGGAAAGGAATTTTCAAAGAAAATCTAGCACAAAGCATTGTGGGGAATGATATGGAAAGTTGACAAAATTATGGTAAACAATGAAAAAAATAATTAAGTGTGGGGAAACACTGCATCAGTGTTTATCACACTGTTAATTTTTCTTATGGAAAATGCTTTATTGTCTGCAGTTTCAGAAAGAGATCTTAACCTAGGCTATGGAAGCAGAATGCTGCATATATAATGGGTTTGAAACATTTTTTTATATATAGAGAAAAAAAAGAAAATGGCAAATATGTCTGTATGAGATAAGGCTTTCAGAACAAAATATAATACATGGAAATCCTTTCTTGAAGTGCTTTGTGGTCTTAAGAAGGTAGGAAACTTGAAACAGTAGTTACAGTAAACACAAGTCTAAACAAGGTGTGAAAAATTGGGGCAGAGGCAGAAACAAAAAACTGAAGAAAGCGGCTAAAAGAAGTGAGAGAAGTGATGTCTTACATGGTTATGGCTAATCTATTTAGAGTTACTTTAAAATCCATTTAAGAACCCAGTTGCAAATAAACAGAGAATGGCTATGCCCAGCATTTACCAAAGGTAGTTAGAAGATGAAGAATAAGTAGAGGGCTGGGCACTCAGAACTCCTTATTCTAATTCCAGGCTCTCTGTGTCAAATTGGCTAAGCCATACCAGCTCTTAGACCAGTTCCCTTCCTGGATAATGGGGTGATAGCATTTTCCTCTTGAGCATGCTATCAAGATGAATTAACTAAATTATATTAACTAAGGCTCTACCTTACTGTCCTCCTGCAAATCTTCTGTCAGGGCTCCTTACTTGCCTTGATGTCTACAAAGGATATCTTGACTGCTAGGCAGCTGGTGTATTAAGATATCTGCCTATTGTAAGTATTTCTACATTAGCAAACAATTTGCTGCAACAGAAGCAGAGCGCTAGATCACAGCAGTTGATACCAGGGCACCTTCATCTACATTATCTGGGGCTCAGCTTTACCGTTGACTAGATTCAGCCTTGTCCTCTGTACTGAATCTTGCATGTGGTTCCCTTTTGTCTCAAGGGACCAACCACTGGTTTAGATCCTTGTATTTCTGTCACTGCTCAGAGCGTATGTGGTGTGTTTCTGCACAGGAACTTCTACTTTATTTTCCTCCAGAGGAATCTAGTTCAACACAAACCAAAACCATTCTTCAAACCAAGCTGACATATGCTAAGTGAAAAAAGACTGGGGAGATTTTCTTCAAAACCACAGGAGTGCTCCAACCCAAAATGCTAAGACCAAAATGCTAGCAATCAATGCTGACTACTATAATTTTTCTTTATGTATTCTCTCTGTGTCCTCATTCATATCCTGGTTGTTTTCTTCTTTTGGTCTTCAAGTTTTACACCACCACCATAGGGGTTTTGGTGGTGAAGCCACTCTATAAAAGACTGCTCCTGACTGCAGTTTACATGGACTCACAAGTAGCTGCAAAGGCACGAGTTGAAGTGCAAATAGTGGAGGTGCAAAGGCAGAAAGAAACATCTGGTGCTAGGTCTTATAAACCAGTTTCCCCACTGCAGTGTGAAGTGGCTTAAGACAGCAAACTTTTGGGATATTCAGTCAGAACTTACTCCACGATACAGTTCCAAAAACAGGATCTTTTTTCATACAGCGGCGCTGCGTTGAAGAATTATTTGGCTCATCATCTGTACTAAAAAATTATTTTTCTCAACAGTAATGCATTTAATTATTAGTGTTCATAACTTGTCCTTTATTTTTTTTTATTCTGGGTATGTTTTATTTTACGATCTAATATCCATCTGAAAGGACATTTTACCTACAGATAAAAACCCTGTTGCAGGGTTTTTCCCATCTGCTGAAGGAACAGCAAACATGCATAACTGTTAAAAGTACTCTTAGCTATGTTCTATTCTGTATATGAAACAATTACTTGGAGAGTGGCTGTATAAAAGGCATTTAACAAGGAGAGTGTTGAGAGTATTTAGTAAGTACAGAAAAAGGACAACTTCTTGACACAGGCCAAACAATATTTTAAGTAGGAAGATTTCCATTTTGTTGTTACTGTGCTTTTAATTGCAAGAGGTGTCAACTTCTATTCTTGTGGAGAAATCAGTCAGGAATCAACAATAATGAGGAGTACATTCAAAAAGGTTACTTCAAGCACCAGGAAGCTAATCTTCTTTGGTTATTCATAACTACTAAAGAGATAAAAGCTTACTCACGGAATAATTCAGAGTACCTAAGCTAAACACTGCCTCTGAACCACCTTCTACCCACATCCTTCCCCACTGAGAGAGGAACAGATCAAAGCCAGCCTAAAGTTAGTCTTTTGGAATAACCCCTGTTTGTGAACAGCATTTCCATATATTTTATCTCTTTAATCAGAGCGTTTAAAATACATTGTTTTATTTTGAAATGCAAGTGCTTCAATTTTGCCAGCCAAATCACACTGAAATATTCCCAAATTTTAACATTTCATTTGGACTTGACATTAGAAACACCTCAGCTCAATAAAGTAGAAGTATTTCAGCTTTGAGAGGTATTAATTTGGATCCATTCTCAGAATAATGTCATTTACTTTACCTATATTCCTGTGGACTCCTGCTACTGATATTGAGTTAAGGTCTCCATATATACCCTTTCAACTTAAGGTAAATTAGAATTGACCTGAAGTTGCTACAGCTAGATTTCCCTGATACTTTGTTATTACCTTGTAGTTAGTCGCTGTGGATTGGAAATCACATACTAAGTTTATGTGTAAATAATGTTCTAATACCCTAAAAATGTTCTAATGCCCTTAACAAATACTGTACTAATACCTTATACCTTAAATATATGGTCTTAAGTTCTGCCAGGGGAAGTTTAGGTTGGATATTAGGAAGAAATTTTTTACAGAGAGTAATCAGGCATTGGAATGGGCTGCCCAGGGAGGTGGTGGATTCACCGTCTCTGGAGGTTTTTTTAAGATGAGACTGGATGTGGCACTTAGTGCCATGGTCTAGTAACCACAGTAGTAGTGGATGAAGGGTCGGACTTGATGATCTCAGAGGTCTTTTCCAACCCATCTGATTCTGTGATTCTATAATTCTATGAAATGTAGAAATAAAGAACTGTAAAATCTGGGAGATACTCATGGTGGGAGCACTGCGCAAAAATTCAAGATATAGATGGATACCACAGAGTGGAAACAGGACATGGAGCATCACAGGGAGCATTCAGCCATGACTGTACAGCGTCGAGTGCAAGCTGACGAGGCCACGTACCAAAACACATCTACTGGCAGGAACACTAAGAATTCATGCAGTCCTTCCCTCTCTCCCAAGTCAGACCAAATCTATCTGCTCTGTCCTAACTGATGAAGACAAGCTTTTGGTCCAGACTGTCTCTGCGTGTCTCTTCTGTGCTCCTTAACACAGGTCACACCCCTCCTGCTGCAGAGTCTTTGCAGCCACTGTGGTGCTAAGCCTGAGTCTGCCTTCAGTCATACCAGGGCAAAAGATGAGTTCTCGATGTTAACAGGGGCCACTCGGCACACATAGCGAAAAGCAATCAACAATACTGCGCCTTTAAGTCTTGGAAATACTATCTTTTAGTTTGTTTCAGTTTCTAGATCAAGTTATTTTTGTAAATAAGAATAAATTACCATATTTAAAGTAGGTATTAAATTAGCCACTATTACTCTCCTAGGGACCTAAGAAGCCTTAAAAAGCAGAGGAATTTTTAAAAGTCTTTTACTTTCATGTTTCTAATCATTATTGTCTTTCTGCTTCTAAAATCAAACCAGTTTTGCTCATCGTTTCTTGGGTTCTCAGAACAAAATATTTGCAGAGACCAAAATCCTTGTGTGACCCAGAAACATCAGTACTTTCCAAAAATACAATGACATGCTAACCTATTAATGCAAACGTGATGCTTTACATACTTTTCACTAAGTCACACCAAAATGTTCCGTGGTGGCAACCTCATTGAACATGCTGCCAAACTTCCTTCATTAGACACATTCACAAGAACGAAACTTTCAAGTAATTATGTATTAGCTAATCATCTCACTGTCTTTTTTTCTTTTTTTTTTTTTTTCAGTCAGATTGTTTGCACTACTTAAAATAAGTCATTGGTTCTTCAGGGCATGTTTTTTTAACCTATATTTACCTTAAGTAATAGAAGGTGCAGTTGACTTCCAAGTCTTCTGAGAAACTCTCAGTACGAAAGCGTAAGGACTGATAAATCTGGCCTTCGGTGTCCAGCTTTGTACTTCTCCCACAGAGTATCAAACTTTCTCTCCTTTGACTTAATGTCAGAGCAGAGCTTTTAATGCATGGCCTTGGCTTGATTTATGGGTACATTTAAGGAATGTGAGGTCACTCAAGCTAGCAAACCAGCTGGCCTCCATGCAACAGAGTAAAACAAAAACCTCAGGCAAAAAACATCTCACTGGACTTGCCTCAAAGAATGTATAAAATAATATTTTAATTTTATTTTAAAAAACATAAATAAAACAATATTGTCATGTTTTAAATTGCAGATCTATTTTAAGTAGTAGCCACAGATTCACCAGAGAAAATGTTTTTTTTTTCCCCAGGTTTGTCCTTTATACAGCACATGGCTACTTTATTACCAGTGTGAACATGAGTATCTAAGAGGAGGAGACTCCTTTAAATTAAAAATTAATAAAACTTTGTCAATTATGTGACATAACGCACCATTTGGAATGGAGGACAAAAAGTCTTTCCATAAAGCTAATACAATACACCACATTGTTAATGCTGCTGTCTGCAAAGCTTTAGTTAGGTGAATATTGTATGGAGACTGAAGAGACATGCACGTAGTACACAAACTCCAGTACATCATTTTACCAGCAGTTTGTGAAAAATCTGGGTTAATCTATAAAGACCATAGGGCAGACTAGAGGAACTCAGTATTTATGGGCTCCTGCTGCACTCAGTGCAGAAAAAGAGACACAGTATGAAGGCAACATGAGTTCTGTACCTTCTTCAATTTACAGATACTTGAAGTTTTCCAGCGAAGTGCAGAAATCTTACGGTAAATTTGCCTTAGTTTTTACAAAACCCTCCTAAGACAACAGTCAAGAGTCTGCCAGTTCCCTGATAAATCAGCCATATGTGGTCAGCCACTGTGGAGCTATACACTGCCATGCACAGAGACAGTAGGAGAGGTCTAGACAACCCTGTTTCTCCAGGGACAAAGCACTGCAAAGATACACCCATATTTACACAGACCTAGTGTTGTCAAATATTGTGATTTTATCATGAGACTCATAGCAGGCAGTTCTCTTACAGATCTGCTCTGCTTATTGGAGAATATCAGCTCCAATTTAACAAAGAAATGGAGCTACAAGCTCTGATGCTTAAAAAAAACCACGCTTGAAAGTGTGAACCCTGACAACTCAAATGCAAGAAAAATATAGAAGGGGATTGGTTTTTTTTTTTAAACTTACAATTTCTAAATGATTTTATGGCCTGCTTCAACTGCTAATATTCACACAGATGGGTTAAATGTCATTTTGCACTCTGAATTAACTTCCCTAAAATCTGTTCTCAAAGCCTTGTCACTCACCTGAGTAATCCTCCTGGTTTGAAATGGGCCTCCATAAGTGACCAGACTAGTTTACTTCTGCACGCTGCTGAGCGTTACGTAGGAGGTGCTGATACTCCCACATCCCTTTAAAAAGAAGATTAGGCACTAAGATAAGTGAAAACTTCTGTTCAAATTGGCTCAAATCCTTCTCCTGTTTAAATTGGTGGCAGAACTCCCACTTACTTCAAAGGTCCAGGACAGGCACACTGTATTAATTAGGACAGTGCAAAAACTCTCATTACAAAATCGAAGCATGTGACACTCACCTGATTTAAAACAAAACAAAAAAACCTCCCAGTCTTGGATTTGCATCTCTGTGAACACTGGGCACTAAAGACTTCAGTACAGAAGTCCTGGGGATTTCGGATTTTGAACCAAAAATACGTAAGAATGAGATACATTTATTTATTCATTACTCATTTGTTATAAGCTTGAAAGTAGGGCCCTTTCACAGGAGGCCTAAATTTGTTGGAATTCATGTAAACGAGAGTAAAACTGTAAGTAATACTTGCCACAGCTCTACTTACAATGAAGAGGGCTGGGGCTTTTTAATTTTAAAGAAACTTCAGCTTTTGCACTACTCTCTGCAATTCAGTGATGCAAGCTGTAATTCGTGTTGTCACATTTGGGCCCTCTCATAGAAAATCCCCAACACGGGGCAAGTACACTTCATTTAAATTACCCTCCCAGCTCATCCCTGCTCCCTCCTGTAAGGTGGTTACACCAGGCTGGTCCACTTGAAAATATCCTCTCTGCTACATCAATTAAACCCAGGAACTGCACTTGGCAGGGCAGCAGCAGTGCCTGCTCAGTCCTGACAGCGGCGGGGGCTGAGGCCAAACTTCTGCTCCCCAAACCAAGCAGAGACTCATTTGCTCCACATCAAATTCAGCCTTTTTTTGAAGCGATGGGGGAGCAAGCAGGCTAATGTCAGGCTGAATATTTTTAATATTTATAATGAATAAAATTATATGCTTGGAATGCAACCTTCAGCATAACAGCATTAAAAACTAAATTTTTATTTGGATTATATTCATGGTAATAATAAGTAATGTAGGGGGTTTTTTGTGACATAGGTTAAAGAGTCTGTAACCTCTAATTTGACAGGAACTCTATTATCGCTCTCTGGAAAATTAGACAAGATAGAATATTAAGACATCCAAAAACTGACACAAATAGAAAACTAGGTCTCTCACTTGCTCCTCTTTCTTTAAACAAGGAAGATGATTATATGCTGTTTGACATTCCATTTTCAGGGCAACTAAAGAGATGCCGGGAGTCACACTTCATTTATTCTTCCAAATGCCACCACTGAAAAAAAAATGTGTTGGTATTTGAAGGCACCATACTCCCACAAACAGCGGCCAGAATTAACCTTGTCTTCCTGATGGATTCATTTGTGAAGTCCCTCAGTTTAGTTTCTCAAGATGAAATTAAAAATACCCTCATGGCTGAGTGTAAGCACTTAAAGCACACACACGACATGGTGGGCCAAAACTCCCCAGGGTGTAGCCTCGCTGAACTCATTGTATTAGACAAGTCAAGGGGAAATATGCTCTTGTAGAGATTTCCAGCCTCAAGATATTTGGATTTGCTTAAGGTTAGTGTCTGAACTTTTACATAACTATTCTGACTGAACCTCACAAAATTTTGAGGTTCACAACTCTGAAACGAAGAGTGAAAGAAATTACTTTAACAACTCTTTCATGTTTCCCAGTAAGACGTTTTGCTTTTCAGTGTGAATAAAACAATGTTGTTTTAGATCTTGTCACACCAGTGAACAAAGGCATAATGTTACACACATTTCCTTAAGCAAACAAACAAACAAACAACCCCTCCATGTTTTCTGTTGGAATTTTATCAATCCAAAATAAGAAATAAGAAAATTTAATTTTTTTAAAATCTACTCAAAGCTGACACAAAAAATTAGAATCATTAGTGAGTTTTTAGTCTGTTCTTACTCAGGCAAAAGTCCCATTGAAATGAAGCCAACATTACTTCAAAATCTGAATACTGTTTCATTCAGCTTTTCAGCACCAAGATGAAGCTTTAGTTACAACCATCTGTCATGGGTATAATCTCACAGCACTGATACCCATTTCTCTTAAATATAACCTTTCTTCATAAACTCTCTATCTACCTCTGGGATATATACAAAGCTCAAAAAATACAACAAAAACATCAGCATTTTCATTATTATTGTACATGAACAATAACAGTACCTTGCACTGTAATAAAAATTCATCCCAGATAGTTTAGCTAAGCTGAAACTCACTCTACAATACAGAATCTTGAAGATCGAGATTAAGACTTGTTTTGGCACATCTCAAAAGAACGTATGAACCAGAGGGATGGTGGAAAAGAAGACAACATTGTATTTTAGGATCTTAGCACATTGTGAGGTTTCTCAAATGACAGTCTCCTCCTCTACCATTAAAAATCCACTATACATGCACTATTCACTATTAATAGGATGAAGTTTACAATTTGCTTTCAATGGGAAATTATAGAGGACACGGAAAAATATTGTTATAATTGTGTCCAATAATAAAACATAATCATCCTCGAGAGCTTGCATTCCTCAATATCCAAATATTTCACACCAGTCTTGCTAATGTGTGACAAAAGGCTGAAGACTCTGGACAAAATAGAGAAACAGGGGTCGATGACGACTGAAATGAGGAAACAGCACAGTCTACTGGTTAAGGCATTGAACTGGGTATTAGGCCACATGGGGCTGCATTTCGAGCTGGGCTGCTGAGACACTTCTTTCCCTCAGGCCAAGTACATGGTCAGTCAGGCCAAGATCAAGACTGTAGAAATGCCCGTGCAGTTCAAGGTGTGGGCAGAGACATTTTCTTGCACTCTGACCTGTCTGACTGGGATCCATCCGGGCCCACATTAGCACGATGCTCCATCCACCTGCAGTGCTGGAATACATTAACTTAGTTTATTGACTTCCAAACTAGTCTGCCCATGCCCTTCCCTGCAGACATGCCCCTTACTGAAAAATAACAAGTCAAGGTCAAAAAAGAAATTCCAAGTAGTGTTATATTAAGTGCTATATTGATTGGTTGTTTTTATTTTCACACATAAAATCTTAAATAATGTATTAGCTTTCAGTGTACCAAAATCTAAAAGTGATCACTAACTGCCCTGAACAGAAAGCAGGAAAGAGTTGTTCAGAGGAAAGAAGAATCCTGACTTTCCACGTGTCTAAGATTTCTGACTCAAGACAGATTTTTCGCATCAGTCATGATTTTTGAAGACCTGGAATGACTACACTGTTAATGATACATTTTTTCATCTTAAGGGCCTGGTTTTCATCTTCAGTGACAAAACAAAACTAAGTATCAGATCTCTTCTGGTTGGTTTGGGGTTTTTGCAGAGAACGTCATTTAAAAACAGTCCAGATACTTGCAACTCCTACAGTCAAGCAGCAGCAAAAACCTAATCACATACACTGTGCTTCAGTTTTAAAAGTCCATATATACACTTCCTGAGGGTTCTGGGAACTGTAGTCTCCTGGCCTACTTTTATCTTAAAATGTAATAAATTTAAAACAAACCATCCAGCTAAGTCTGCTGGTAAAATGAGGCAAATACTGCCCCCTGAAATTATCTCCACAACTGAAGGGAAGAAAACCAAGTGAGCCTATTCCTCTAGTGTAAACAGATTATTCCCTTGCTTGAAGTGATGAAGCTGTCTCCCTGTTGCACAAATGTATAAAACAATATATCTTATCTATTTGCCAGGATACTGGGTAATGTCTCCAGGGCTGGCTATCAGCTGGTTTAATTGTAAGACAGTTTTACTTTAGGCATAGGGAGAGGGGAACTTGGTAAGCACTGTGAGGAGGGCGGGAGAAGAAAATAGGTCAGATAGCTTACAAACATGCCAGAAACAGAGACTAATAGTTCTACTTTTTATTCTATAATAAAATTAATGTTGCCCCAGCAGCATGCTATTTGGTACATCCATCTAATTTATTAAACAAACAAGAAGACAAAGGATTAGCTGAAGATAGTACTCCTGTGTATTTGTGAACTAGTTTCCCGTAATTAACAAAATTGATGATAAATATAATTTTGTTTTTACTTTCTCTTCATTTTCACATACAAACACGCAATACGATACATCAACTAGAATAAAATCTGCTAAACTGATTATGAAACTACAAATCTATGATTTATTTAAATGTTTAGTAACAGCATTTTCCCTTTTGCTGGTTCCTTCACGTACTGAAAAGAAAGGGCAAAACAGGAGGAGATATGCACAATTTCACCCACCAGAATTTCACATTAAACCCCACGATGTGCACACAGCCCAGGCTGCATGTTCACACACAGCAAAGCAAACAGTGCAGAAAACATGAAAGGGGAGAAAACACTGGACAACTCTGAACAAAAGCAATCTCAAGTACAAAGACTTGAGATCTTTTTAAGATCTTTGCAAGCAGAGAGGAAAATAAGTCCTTCAAAATGGGGGCAAAGTGAAGAGGGTTCTTTATAAAAACTGACTCGAAGCCTTCAGACATTAAAGACTCCTATTACAGACTAATGCTATAAACTCCCCCAAAATCTCATCTCTCTAAAAATGCTGGAATTAATTTTTCTCTTGTCACTGGGAATTACATTTACTTGGTCAATCAAATCTGTCTAATTCTCCTCAAGAATTTGCAGCCTTTAGCACCGTTTGTGAAAGCAGATCCTCAGAACAGGGCCTTTGAGAAGACAGAGGTAAACAGCCCTACTGCAGCAGGGAGAGTCCTGCAGAGAGGAAACCCAACAAAAGATGCATTATGCTATTAACAATAAGAAAACAGCTCTATGATTTCCTCTTATTTTTATTATTTATATTGGCTTGGTGCCCAAAAACCCCAGAAGTCCCCCTGCATCTCAAAGCCTGAATGGAGCTTACAGATAGAATTAAAGAGACTACAGGTAAAATATTTTTTTCTCTGAAAATACTGGTTTTGGCATTTGAAAAATTTTCTTTTCCCTGCTTTGCCTAACAAGCACAGTGGACAAGTGTGTTCAGTTTAAGATTCCCAAATTTATCATATCTGCTGCAATGACAGCATACTCACATGATGACGGTAGCCAAGATATCAATGCTGATTCATATCTGCATGAAACTCATTCTTCAGTTCATAAAATTCTTCTTATCTTTTTGCTAAGTTTGAGGTCTGCTGGAATCTAAGAGCTCAAAGTGAAAAACTAACAGCATGTGTCTATTCTGGGGCTGAGCTGGAAGAAAAAACTGAGTTCCACAGCTTTCCCCCAAAACAGTAACACATTCAGTTTTATTTATAACTCTCACCTATTTTGGAAGTTTTTGTGAACCTGGCCTGACATTCAATTTGGTAATTCAGCTTAAAACTAGGGGAAACTCCTCTCGTTTTATGCCTCCATAAAAATTCTTTGAGAAGGCTAATACACAACAGAGATATTAATAGCATACCATGACACAACACATGAATGTCACACATTAATTACTAAATTCTAAACAGGAGAAGTAAATAGACAAAAATCTACTCTGAGCAGTTGTTTGTGTTAAACAGCAAACAGAAAAAGGAAAAGAGAAAGACAGTGTCTATATGTCGGAGATTATAAAAGGTTCTGAAAACTGCAGTATGACTTTGGCATGGGTGACACGGAGCTGTGAACACTTTCAACGAGGTCCCATCAGACCCTGGAGCTAACGATCCTCTTTCAAATCTGTCTACTTCTTCCTTTTAATCTTCCTTTTCTGTTGTTTTTGCTTGAGAGAAAACAACAAGGCTTGATGCTGTGGGAGAGACGCCAATACTCAGCTCCTGCTGAGAAGAGGAAGAAAGAAAAAAGATGTGTTGGAGCTGGAGCTGCTGAATCCTGCTCACTTTGTGCAAAGGAATTAAACAGCGTCTCCCTTCACTGGCTAAATAGGGCAAATTTGGTTTACCTGGGTGAGATAATGTCTTTCACTGATGGTGTAAAGTAAAATGACGGTGCATTTGAGGTAGAAAAGGATGCATCAATTCAATTCCACTGCTGCCATAAGCAGCATCCAAGGGAGATGAGAATTGCTCTGTTCTAGGTGGCGAGTCCCTCCACACCTGCCTTGGCAAGGAGATGCAGCAGCTCCTCCATGGTGGGACATCTTGATTGCTTAGACCATGGGTCACAAACTTGTGGTGACAGAAGGAAAAATTGGGTTTGCACAGCCCCCTTCCCCTGGCCCAGAAAAAAAAAATTTAAAAAATCCATTTTGTCTCATTTTTGAGCACAAAGATTTAGGATACTGCATCAAATAGATTTTTCAGAATTCAGCTTTTAACTTTCTACACCTGCTTCAGTTTTTTATATAGTTTTTATAACTGAGAGGATGACACAGGACACAAGAGACAGCTATTTGCTGTTCTCCTGTCTCAGTCATAGAGTGTGACTGAAAGTTCAGAGAGCTGGTATTTCTATCACATGGCACAACAGCCATGAAGAACAAGCTCCAAATTCAGTATATAGTCTTAAACATTATTTTCCTAAAAATAACTACCTCATCAATTACAACAAAAATTAGCAATACCAGCATCAGTCATGTATAAACCTCTAAATGCCTCAAATTGCTTTTGCATAGGAAACCAAACACCATGATCCACATTAAAAAAACTAAAACCTAGAGCGCACAGAGAAGTCAAGTATTTTTTCTTAATCTGTTTTATCCATGGTCCCACACTTTCTTCATCTCCAAACACTGACTCAAGAGTTTAAGTAATTTTGAGTTTGGGAGTTTTTGAAACATTACGGCAGAAGAACCCACCTTCTGTGGAAATCGACAGTATCTGTATTTATACTCTGAGAATATTAACATTATTCTGTTCAAGAGGAGAACTTGTTCTAAAATTGTGTCCTTTCCAAAGAATGGAAAGCAGAAAAAGTGATCATAATGCACTGTCAGAAACACACACACAGACACAACTGAGAGCTAACATTTTCTTTTACAAACTCAGAACAAGACAACAGAGTACTTCCAAAGCCGTGAGCAGGATCCTGATTTTTGGGGCACCTCCACAGGCCAGTGTCCAGGCTCAAGCAATGCCAAACTCCTCCTCCCCCACATGGGCACGATGACAATTTGCATGCATAAGCAGAAGTATTCAGCAGCTGCTGGATTTCACATCCAACTTTTCCCCTTCACCCCCAGTCCCAAGGCAAGGCCACAGCAGCAAAGCAAGCAGGTCAGACAGCAGCATCCCACAGACCACCAGCTGGATTGCTCTGACTTATTCCAGCTTTAAGTGTGTTTTTTTTCATCTTACTATTTGATGTAAGAGGCTGGTTCCCTCTTTCCTTCTTTTCCTTCTTTCTCCTCCCAGTTATTAATTTAACTTTTTGGAGGCAAACAGAAAAGGGAGCCATCATAGCCAGTGCTCACAGGAAGGCAATTTTGCAGGCTGTGTCCCCCCTCCCCCAGTCATCCCCCCAGCAGTGTAAAACTCAGATAACAGTTATCTGAGAGCCAGGGGCCTTGCTCCTCCACCTGGATTGCCAATGAAGCTCTGAGCCTCAAGGTTGCCCAGTCAAGTCCTACCCCTCCTTTGTGACACACAGGGACACACGAGGAAGTATTTTTCCTCTGAAGACCTTTCCCCAGTTCCACCCGTGAACCACACTGTGGGAGTAAAGATGTTCATCCCCAGACATTTCACCCTTCCATGCCTGGCCCTGACCACCCACAAGAGGAAGATGTCTCTGAGAGAGGGTGGCCCTGACATTAGGTGCTGTGTGTCAGAGAGAAGGGGGCAGAAATCAGAAGAAATCAAATACATTCCCTCTTCCTCACATGTGTGCGAGTTATTTCTCCACGCCAGCCCATATACAGGCTCCAGAACTCCAGTTTTCTTCACACTAGTTCAGTTCTCCTTTCCATAAAAAAAAGAGGCTTAATTTGAAGTTCAGTTCAGTCAGAAAAGAAAAACAGTCCTTCAGCTGTGAAGATTTTCAAGCCATATGCAGTACTTCAGGGTTTCAGTTTTTCCTTGCATCGTTTACCCTGTGCCTGGACAAACATTTTCTCTCCCTTGACTTTTTCAAGCCTCTTCCTCACCAACCCACCAATTTGTACTCACATGCCTGCTTTAATGAGCCTTCATTACACCCTTCCCTTCACCCCATCAGAGATATGTTTAAATATCTCTGTTTTATTCATTTTTTTCATTTTCACCCAACTAAACAAACTTCAAAATCCAATGATAATTATTTTCAGCACTACTAAGATCAAAACAAAGTTTCTCAGTGTTTTCAAAATGAGCATCTGACCTATTTAACACAAAAAGAAACACAAACCCAACATGCAACAATAAGACTCTTACCTTAAGTTTTGACCAAACTATACAGGAAAAATCCTAACTTCGGTTATCATGCAGTATGCAAATTTCAAGATGGTATTTTAGCTGATGTTGAAGCATGTGGCAGAAAACTTGGCTTACAGGAAAAAGCCAGCTTGCCAGTAAGGCTTGTGTGCCTGCTAATACAGACAAAAGAGGTATCCGAGGTTCTGCAAAACCTAAATGAACAGACCTAATTTATCTAAGTCCTTGACAGCCCACACAGTACAAAGCAGAGGTCTTAGGGCAGCAAGAGGAGGAAGTCTTTACAAATACAGCACGATTTCTGTACCTTAGTATTCCACAGATGGGCAGTATCCCTTTCAAAGGTTGAATGCTTTTGACTAGGAATGAAGAACACCCCAGTTGTGATATTATTCTGCTTGCCATTAATAAAACTGCACAAGTGTTCCTTGCTTGTGCCTGGGTCTCCTTTGGAGCCTCCCATCCCAACGTGCTGCCATTCTCTATTTTACACTTGTTGCATAATTGGCAAATACCAAACAAACTAGAAAGAGCCTGTGCAAAGGTGAACTCTCTGCATCCAGCTCCTAGTGATTCCCAGCCTCAGGGAAGCCAGCAGGCAGTTATTATACACCTTGGGGATAACATTCTCTTTGGAAATGAGATGGCCATCCTCCTTCCAATTTATTTGTCTGGGGGTGAGTTTTCGTCAGGAAGAAAAAAGAGAAACTAATTCCTGTTTTTTTAAAGTGCTACAAAATAGTCTGAGGAAGCTGCAGGTTAGCACCGCTTCAAACTGTTGCTGCATTAGTTTTGCTTTTACTGTGGAACACCATGGGGTAAAACCTTAGTCTTCTTCTGGGGGAAAAAAAAAAAAAAAAAAAGGAAGAAAACAAACCTTTACTGATATCAGAAAAGGGCGGGGGGAGAAAAATGACAGCCACTGGCCTGCCCTTTAACCTTTCTAACAGAGCTGGTGGCCACAATGAAGCTTAATCAATGCAATGGAAGTGACATTTCGCAGTCAAATCAAATTAAATGGAAATGAAAGGAAAATCTGAGGTCCAACCTAAAGGCTGTTCCCTCTTGCACCGAGGTCATTGCCATGGCAACTAAATGCTACAAATGTGTAGAGTAAATCCTTAACAAATCTGTAGAGAGCATGTCCAATTGAATATGATAGTTCCTGTCACTGCACTTTGTACCTTTCAAAAGAAAGGGAGAAAATAAAACAAAGCACATCTTACAGCCCGTGTAGCAGAAAAGAAGTTCTGCCAGCAACTACACAGCGCAGCAGCAGACTTAATCTTTCCCTTCTGCTTGGACATGGAGAAACCAAAC
This sequence comes from Cephalopterus ornatus, assembly GCA_013396775.1. NCBI lineage: Eukaryota > Metazoa > Chordata > Aves > Passeriformes > Cotingidae > Cephalopterus > Cephalopterus ornatus. Next base: position 210,624 of record VZRE01002951.1, read on the forward strand.
AGCTTTACTGTAAGACAGCAAGTGGGTAGCTATGGACAGAGACCATATTAAGTGGATTAGGGCATGGTGTGTTACATTTTTCAGTCTTGCTTCAACTGGAGGGCTGGTAACTGCAAAAACTTCCTTGTATTATTGCAAACGCATTTAACCGTGGCTGAGAGCAATTCCTATTGCAGACTGCCCACGGCTCTGAACATCCCATCCAGCTCCAGCACGTACCTCCCTCACCCTTCTGCCTTTGCCTGGCATGAGAAGGCTGCTTTATTAGAGCACTTGGAATGGCAAAGGGCTGATCAGACCTGCTAAAAAACATCAGGGGTGCTCCCACCCTTGTGCTTGCAACCCTTCCTCTGTCCAAGCCCAAGACTCGCCTTGCAATGGGTCTGAAGCAGCTGCCCCGTGACCTACCCACAGCACTCTCTGGCCACAAAGGCTGCTGAGAAAGGGGACATCACCCACTGTCCCCCTGCGCACTCCAGTGTCACGGGCACCCCTCACCCCATCTCCCTCTGCGTCAGCTCCAACCGACACATGGGCAAACTCCCCACCTCCGTGTGCCCCTGTAGAGAATTAAAGGTAATTACCAATTCCTACTGCCACTCAAGGAGTATATTTCACTCCTCAGCCTAACAGCTTCTGACAATGAAGGGCAATTTAAGAACCACATCAAAATACAACAGCCACATGCTCACACTCACTCTGCTATTTAATTTCGACATTTCCACCTGTGTAAGCAAAGAGATTGGGATGGGGGAAGGCACCAGACAGGATATGGGATTTTTCTTTTTCTTATGAGATGTGGAAGACTTTGCATACTGAGCTGTGACCTTCCCCAAACTTGTCATTTATCTGAGCTGCATAAGGTGGCAACCATTATCCTCTTCTTGAACACGGTGAAGTTTTGATTCAGCTGTAGTGATGCAGTCACTGTGCATTATGGAAGATCTCAAGAGATTATGTGCCCTGGGCCAGCACGGGCTGGGAGTATTGCGAATCTGATACGAGGTGACATTTTCTACTCAAATACATACAGCCACAGGACATCACACACCTTCCTGCATGAATAGCAATACACACTAATGAACTAATTTCTGGGGGGAAATTGTTACTTCCCAAGTGGGTGGGGGAGGAGACTACTCTGACACTTCAACCAGAAGAGGATTCTGGTTTTCTTGCAATCGTTTTACTGTATATTCACCTTTTCCAAACAGTGCTACTTCACATAGCTACACACAGCACCTTCAGACCAGGTCATCCAGTCGGGATCTCTGTGCAATGCGTCCTACAACACATACATGAAATCACAGAGTGGCACACTGGGCTACATGCTCCTCTGTGAAGGAACAACCCAGAGTACCCACATGCCCCATCGTGCTCACAGCAGAATCTCCATTATACATGAGGAAATAAATTCACTCTGAATTTATACTGCTGGATTTATATTGCTGGATATTCTAACTTAGTATAGCAAAGCCCTCCTTTTTATCACATATAACAGTGATATTTACAGATCATTTCACATTTCTTTTACCCTTTAAATGCTGCTGGATGCTTGTGGTCACTCACTCGTGCTCCCAATTGTTGAAAATGCACTCAAAAAAGTAGGCTGGCAGACCAGGCAAGATGCTTGTGTTGGAAGAGTTGAAGTGACAGTTCACTGTAAATTATATGTAAGCTCTGACTCAGAAATACAAAAGGCCAAAGAAAATTTCCTTTAAATTACCACTGTTGTGGTCACTCTTGAGCTTCCATGGAAAAATAAACTGAGAAAGGATTTCAGAGGACCAGGTAGATCAGGGAAGCAGTAAATTAGTTTATGAAGAGGGGACATACCAGGACAAAGCTGCAGGCACGAGCACTGGATGTTAAGACAAGTGTTTTACCCACATAAGTGGTTTCTTAAACTTGTCAATAGAAGCCTCATGTGCCTCTGTTAATAACCTTGAATTTTAGAGGATTTATAATCTAGAAATGTACTCAGTTTCATAGCAAGGCTCTGGGAAATGCAGCTGGACTGGCAGTCAGGTGAACAACTTCACTCACATCCCATCAGAATATTTTATCAGAGTATAATACAGTATTTAACCCTTAGGTCCTTAATCTTTGCTTTGAGTTAAAAGAAAAAACGAGGGTTTGACATAGAATGGAACATTACAGAACAGACCCAGGGAAGAAAAGAGTGAGGAAAAGTAAAAGGTGCTAACTACATAAAGAGATGAAATGCTAGAAAGAGATATTTTTATCATGTCAACACTCCTTTCACTCAGTTGTTCTTATGCAAGAGAGAAGCAAAGTCCTGTAAGAACTAACAGTTAGTGATTGTCCCACTAAGCAATTTAGAATTATAAGTAATGAAACCATTTAATAGAATCTCACCTTTGTTATTGAATTTAATATTAGTAACAAATAAAACTTAAAAAAAATTTTCCTGAATTTTTACATAAATATCCGTGGGATCTTATTAACATGCCTTGGTCTTGCCCTCATAAATGAGAGAAGCATTTCAAAAAGCAAAATCTGCAACATGACAAGAAAATAAGGATTCTGAAACCATTTTTAGGTATTTTTGCATTACTGTTTGATACATATTTTCTCATGTTATTGCTTTTATATTATTTTTGAGATCTAACAACTGCTTTTAATAAGCAACTGTTATTGCAAACATATAATTATACTAGGCCACAATCCAACAAAGCACTTAAAAGCACAGATTAAAGACACTGAAAACAATGGGATTATTTATGTGCTTAAGGTTAAGCATCTGCTGAAGGACTCGGATGGATCAAAGCCCCATTTCTATTATATCTACAGACAAAATATTATATATGTTAATTAAACGTAAAATATATGTAAATTAACTAGCACATGAAAAATACCACTTAATAAACATAAATGTTTATACCCCTATACAATTCATAATCATAGAATGTTCAGTTAGTGAATATGAAGAATAACTGCTAATATCAGCCATTTCATCACAAAGGGACAAATTCCCAGAACTCAACAATTACGAAATAACTTGCCATAAGAGACTTCCCTTCACAAACCATCTCCTGACTAAGAAGTTCATGTTCCGAGGCAAAAAGGAGAAAATAAAGAGAGAGAAAACACATCTCATTTATCTTCCGTCTTCAATAATTCAAGCAAAAACTTGATTTGATTTCTTTTTTTTTTAAATCAAATTAGTTTTCGTAGGAAGATCTATAAGTTATTTGCAGGTAGTGCCTAATAACCTTATTTTATCAAAATTTCTTCCTTTTTTTTTTTCATTTAACAACTTCTTTTTCTTGAATTACCAATGAAATACTTGTCTTCCATTCTCTCCAGAATTACTTTAACTGTATACCATTTCTTATTCTTCTGTTCACTATTTAAAAAAACATCTTGACTAAAAAAACTTGCAAATAATTATTTCCTCTCTAAATTACTGTTTCATGTATACTGAACATTTTCAATAAGTACACCGATTTTAATGATATTCCATTTTGAAAAACCTAGAAAATACCTCTTGATAAAGTTTGAGATTTTCCATTTTAATCATTAGCTTTAAAAAGCTCTATTTGATATATAAAGGCAAATTACCATATGAAAATTTCTTTTACCTGGTGCTTCTTTCTAATTTTATGTTGTTAAAACAGAGAAGGAACCCTTTATTTTATTTCAACATAATGTTGTGGCTGATCAAACAAAAAAAAAAAAAACAACTTTCTAAAAGTGGTTCACCACTGGAAACAGCAAATATATTTTGTTTCTCTTTAATTTGGAAATTACAAGTGCAAGAGACAAAAAAAAATTGTGAATCTATCAGAGCATCACTAAAACTTGTAGTACTTTCAATTTGGTTTCATATTCACTTTCTTTGGTCTCTGCTTTTTTTTTTCCCCTTGTCTTGAGTCTACACAGACCACTTATTCAGTGGAACAAACACAATATTATTACTACCTTAATCTTCCATAAAGCAAGTACATTTTCTTCAATATTTTAAAGTGAAATTGTGTATGGTTTAATACTGAAATATAACCACAGGAAAAAGTGCTAATTGCCTTACATATTTAAATTAAACATGTACTTGGAGAATTATAACAAAGAATTACACTCAATGCAAAGTTTTAAATGAAACAAAAACCCATAAAATGGTCTGATCACACCTTATTTTAATTAAATTTATGCCAGCTCACTGACTTTGCTTATGACTTGACTTCAATTTTGATTTTCTCTATGCAAATAAGGATTTCACTTGAATCCTTCAATAATGACCAACAGATAAAAAGGCAGAGAAATAATGACATACCTGAATAATCAGCTACTTCTGGAAATATTGGGTCAATTAGGCCTTGTATCAGCATATAGAAGAATTTAACATCAAAATGGCAAGCTAAGGACGCAGTGGAAACTTCAGTGATGGGGTACGTGCATTCAAAGGAAAGTAAATTCTGGAAACTACACTGCAGTTCCCAGCTCTCCAGCGGTGACAAGAATAGATGATCTTCTGATTTATGTCCAACTCTACACTTTTCTAGTTCTAGTCAGTGTTTCGATGGCAATGAGGAATTATCACACCAACCACAAAAACCAGACCGTCACAATTTCTGAAATGAGCACCTTCACTGCAAAAATAATAGTCACAGTAATAAAAAGGAAAGCACCCGGAATTTTCACTTGCTATTTGAAATATCTTATGGTTTCTTAATGTGTTTTTTCATTTAGACGGACACAAGGCATTCACATTAAGATGGCGGGTCAGATGGGAATCACACTATCACAGCTTTACCACCAATATTCTTAATCTTTTTTCTTTTCAAAACTAAGCAAGACTACACTGACAGATTGTTGTGGGCATCTTTTTTCCACACATCAGAAACGAATACCAGGCAATGATGACGGCAAGGAAAAAACTGAGGAACTGCCCATATTCTGATTTGAAGGGATGACAGAATATCCAGTCCTCTCACAGCATTATAGAGTTAGTGCTGAAACATCTGAATGCGACTAGAGAAGTGCATCTCAACTGTTTTGTGTACCACAGATGTACTGTTTAATTAAGCCATCAAAAAAAAATGAAGGAAAATGGAAACAAGGGAATACAAAAGCGAGGGAAACTTCTTCAGCAAGTTAAAGCACTCTTAATAAGTAACAACATGACATTAGTCATTAAGAAACAAGAACTCTAAATAATGCATTCAGAACCTATAGATCTAAACTAGAAGATAACAAAGCCTCATAAATCTGTTTGTTCATTAAGTTAAAAAAAGCCAGACTTTGTGTTGCTATCATGTCAGCTGGCACCAAACTGTACGCAATTTAGTGCAACTACAAAGTGAAGCCCATAGTCTACAATGGCAGGGTTTTTGATCACACTAATTAACAGCCATTTTGTTTAAAATAAACAGATACGACTCTAATTGCCTTTTTTACATAAGAAAGGGAAGATCTTAAAAGTAAAAGCACGCAAAAGGAAAGATCAGACAGTCGCCTTTCAGACTGATAAGCAAACTCTGTGTGAAATGAGCGCAAATGAAGTTTGAGACACTCTGGATTGACAGCGGGGAGACAGCAAAGCAAGAGGAGGAATGGCTTCCAAAGGTGGAAAGGCAGGGCCACAGTTCCCTCCAGAAGGAAACGGTCTATTTCAGATCCTTATATTCTCTAGTCTCTCTGTCTCCTGACACCTGCCTGCAAGGAGTTTCATCCTCTGCAGGGCCAGGTCTGCACCAGCGTTGCATCTTGTGAAATCTTCAGATGACACAAGAAGGCTGGTTAGCATCTCTACACAGAATGTGACTCACAAGTAAAATGTCGCAGGAAAGGAAGGAAAGAAACAAGAAAAAGGGAGATCTCTGTGCCTGCACCTAACCCAGGCACCAGAAGAGGGGCCAGACAGCACTGCACTGCTCAGTTTGCCAACTTCCGGGATACACAGAAAGACCATTCAGGTTCCTGAAAAGTCCTGGTAAGTAACTTGCAGGGCAAGTGCTGGGAGACAATCCAGTTTTCTGGCTAACTTCAGTGAGCCTGAACTGCAGCCTGGAGTCGCAGTGAAGACAAACGGTTTTGGTTTTTCATTTCTTGCCTCAGTGTTGGTTACTTCTATTAGACAAATTCCATTTATTGCTTTTCAAACATCGCTTCAAAGCTGCTTTTTTAGTGCATCATAACATGTAACATTGCAGAGTAAGGCAATGAACTAAAAACATTATCTATTTACATAAAAAAGTTTCCTCACCTTTCTCCCCACTAATAAAATGCACACTACCCCTCCCAAAAAAAACATCCCAGTAGGTTTTAGGATTCAAGCAAAGATTATCACCATTCAAAATTGCCTCCCTGCGCTTCAAGTGCGCAACATCCCCACACACTTTTCAGTAAGAAAACCTCTGCTACAGGAACTTGCAGCATCCTTCCTCAGCAGCACAAATTCCTACGTGTAACAGCATGTTCTGACTCATCTGCAAGGGCTTACCTCAGTACTTCAGAGATAAGAGCAAGGTCCTTATTTTCAGGACACCACATAGACTGCATGTCTTCAGCATATTCAAAATACCATTGAAAGTTCCAAAATCACAGTGAATTGCTCCACTTAGGCACAGCAGGCTTTTATGCCATCATGGTAATGGTACAGCAGGAGGCAGAGTTTTTGCAGGACCCGGTCAAAGATGTGACAGCAGCTCTCATTGGAATAAGGGTCTGTGAAAAAAACTCATCATTTCCCATTGCATCTGATGGATGAACTTTTACTTGCTTTTCCTAACGCCACACACCACAGTTTGTATATTTAAAACAACAAGAGAAGCCCCATTTGAAAAGAATCTGAAGACTTGCACTTAACAAAGAATTTTCTCTTGGATGAAACAAAGAGAAGGAAGACTGTAACAGGTGTTAGCCACATTAATGAACATGCTGCTGCAAGAAATTTAGCTACAACAGTGAGAAAAGTGGAATAGAGCTGACAGCACAGATTACATCTCTTCAAACATTCATAGTCCCTCTTCTTGCTGGGACTACAGGAGTAAGTGACTCTGGGCACTCTGGGATGCACAGGAAAGCCAAGGCAGAGAACACACAGATCTGCAGGGTGCAGCTGACCTAAAATTCCCATGAGGCATCACAGCAGCATTCACATACAAAGATTTTTCTGTTTTCAGCTGAAACTTCGAAGTCAAAATTATCCTACGTAAATTTCTCAGAACTCAGCTTTCCAAACCCAGTTTTAAAGGGAACATTTACAGCCAGCTTTAATGATAACAACATCAGAGAAGAACTTCATCATAAGAGCAATCTCCCTGGCCTTCAAATATTTTGTTAATATAACTCTGAACATCAGACATACTCCCTATCAAAAACAAGCATCAGTATATACTGTAGGGGAATTTCATTACTACTGAATCAGTACAATGTATTGTACTGCTGGCTGGGAATCTCAGACTGAGTGACTTCAGCTTTCAGATCAGCAGCCAGAACAGACTACAGCTGGCCTAATTTGATTTAGGCGAGGCCATGTTGCTGGTTTTCAAATGCTTTAGCTTTAGGTGGTGTTGCCTGAGAAAGGACAGGCAGAAAGATGCAGAAGCTTTCCAAGAAGCACAAACCGAGGTTGCCAAAATACAAGATTTACGCTGTGGGAAACAAGACATAAAAAGGAAAGTAAGTTACACAACAAGGTGGATATTAGTATTATCTTACCACTAGCATCATGTCAGCAACTGTATAGGAGAGCAGTGAGTGAGACATAAATGCAGGTGGTTTATCACCTCACTGTGGCCACAGTTATACTTTCAAATTCAGACCATACTTATGTGTCAACAGGGTTATACACCGAATATTAAAGGCAGTAATTACTCCAGTACTATTCTTGGTAAAATCTCTCACAATTTTTGCACCAAAATGTTATCCACACATAGAAAACAGTAATTTGGCTTCCTCATGGCCTGTAAAACTCCAGTCACAGCTCTTCAATAATCCTTGTGCATCCCTTCCAACTAAGGATACTCTATGATTCTATGATTTTTCACTTTCAAAGTGGGTAATTGACTTTTGAATCCAGAACTTACTGACTTTTCAATTTTAATTTAGTTCCTCCCACCTAAGTCACATGATGCAAAAAAAAATAAATACATTCCGTCAAGTTTTAGCCCTGCAAAACCAAATAGTATTTTGTCTTACCTAAAAGGGCAATTTTAGCAAATATAACTGATATCCACAACATAAACACAAAATAAGCCTTCCACATTCTCTCTTCTATGTGTATGTCTGTGTCAACTCTCTTCTTTTCTAGGACACGTTTTAAGGGACAACTCTGCGCTAAAATCAGATGTTAAAGTCTAACTAACCACCAATAATAACAGCTGCATTTGTAAGAAAGCTTTCAGCAGAAATTTTACACAGCACAACAAATGACATAAACAATTTGCCTCCAAAGATCCGACCTACTCTTATTAACTATCCCACCTCTTCCAAATGAAACATATAAATAGTCCATTATAACAAAAAAATTCCTCAAAATTAAGTTCTGGGAAAAAAAAAAGTGGTAAATCTAGGCACTAAAAAAATTGAGAAACAAAACCTTATTTGAAGAATTTAGACTTGAAATCTCAAGTAAGTAGAATAATTTATTATAATTCTGTGTCAGAACATCTTGTTGAAATCAATTGCATAATCTACCTTACCAAGAAGTATGGCAGTAACTGGAAATACAATCACAGAGGATCACTTAGCATAAGAGTAAAACAAACTATAGGTAAACAATAAACAATAAGGTATACTGCAATGTGGTAGGATTTTTTTGTCTACAAAAGCTATTCAAATAAATCTTCCCATAGCAGGAGAAACACTTCATGGTTACTTTAAAAAAAAAAAAAGAAAAAAAAAGAAGACGACATATGTTTGGAACTTTGCAGAAATTCTGTATGCTGGAATTTTAAAGTTTTAGAGAGTATCACTGAATTTTTCATATTTAATGTTTCCCATTGGAAAAACCTTTCAGTTTACTGTTCCTCCAAATCCAAAAGTAGTAAATCATGTTTTCATTGCAATACCTAAATAAATAAGAGGATTTTATTGAATGCAGAGCAGTAAATGTGATTTTATGAAGTTACATTCTCTACAGTGTTATCTCTGTCAGGTTTGACATCGTGACTGGAGAGACTGTGCCTATTTCTGTAATGGCCATTTTCATACTGTGCTTGAATAAATCCATCTGGTTGACACACCAATCATAGTAAAGTTTCAAAAAGTGGAATAAAACTAAATTAGCACACTGATTTCTGTCATGAGAAAAACCTATTTTCATACCAGCACTACGGCTGGATACTTACTGAGCCATGATATGTAAATGGTTAGTGCACAGAGACAAGTGAAGGAAGGACACCTCCCCTCTATACAGCTCACATATCCTGTGTTCTCAACTCATAATGAGAAAATACCTGAGTAACACTAAGGCCTCAGGCCAAGCCATGCACTCTCACCAGCCAGGGCTTTACAGAAGAGTACAGCTCTGCCCAGATTAAAGAATCAAAACAGCCAAGTCATCACTGCTGGACTGTGTCAGTAACTCACGGTGGTGTCACCCATGGATCCAGCCAAAGCGGACCTTTCCATGGCTCTGATTATCTTCTTAACACAAGCACTGCAGGACTGCACTGCCACTTGTGCTAGTGGAAGTTTACATTATCATACTGGTGGTATTTGCTTATCATAAACATGTTTTCTCCAGTTACACCACTCAGGCTCTATTTTCCACTGAACATGAGTTTTTGGCATAGGACAAAAGAAAAGCAGCAGTGAGCTTCAAGTGTACATACCAAACTCTCTCATGACAACAGTGGCAGGATCAGCAACAGAAGCAGCAGGTTTCATTTGCAAACCAAGACAGTCAGATAAGCCAGTTATGGAAGAAGGAATTTCACTGTAAATCATTTACTGAAGTCATATTTCAGCTCACAACTATTGCTTAGTTTTCCCTTTTTTTTTTAGAAGGAATAATTCAAAAGTCAGTCTTTGAAGATGAAGATGCTATCTTACATTGGGGAGCAGTGTCCTATCAAAACGTCACCAAAGCTCACACACAGTATGTAAAGCAAAGGGAAAACACATGCCATTCCTGTCAGCTGGATTCAGAAAGTGTACGGCTGAATCATGCCCAAACTCCATAGTTTTAAATAAGTTTAATCACTAGCAATTTCTCTTTCCTTTTAGTTTTCGTAATTTCTATTAAGGCACTAACCAGATTTCCCTCCAGTATTTCCTCTCCATTGAGCCTGCTGCAAAATGCACCACTGCAGCCACTTTTGCTCAGTGTCCTTTCCACTTTACAGTTCTCTCCAGCAGCCTGAATTACTCAAATATATACCTTGACTGTATATACCGTGTATATACCTATGCTATATATACTCAAATATATACCTTGTATTCTATGATTCTCACACTCCTGCTTTTCTGGTGATGCAGCTCCTAGTAAGTCCAGTATGCCAATATGGAATCTTTGCTCTCGTTACTCAGAGGAGTGGGAAAAAAAAAAAAAAAAAAAAAAAAAAAAATATGAAAACAGAATTTCTCCTGTAAGCCATTCTTTTCTGAAGGAAAACAGAGACAAAAAAAAAAAGAAAGAAGAAATCAAAGAGCATAGTCAAGGAACTGCGTTTTGTCAGGAATATATCTTTGGGGCCTGTTCTAGGTGGTTGGGCGTCACAGGTGGCTTCAGCAGATACTTTGGAAGCAAAACTATTTATTGTGAAGAGTAGCAGATTTAGCTTTGGGTTTTGGGTTGTTTTTTTCTTTTTTAATCTTTTCTTAAATGAAGAATACTTATCCCTCTTACTCATATCATTTGGATTAGAATGCCTAAACATTTTGGCACTTCAGATATTCTTCATATGGTTTCAAAAAAGTTAAACATGAACGTGTGAGAACATTCGTAGCCTTAGACCACACCTTCATGCAACAGAATTAGCTTCAGTGGATTTGCAGGATCTCCGCCTCTCACAAAATAACGTCAGTAACACTACAAATACCAAAATAATACGTTTCTCCATCACTGTGTTTATATATATACACATATTCATATCACATACATGTATACACTGTATACACACAGGTTTCTTCCACATTCTTCCATGAGATGTTCACAGACTTCAGAAGCTGATTTGCATTTTAAAGATTTATTAAAATAGGCTTAATCACTGCGATCTAGAGATCACCTGAGCAGCACTTAAATAGGCGAATTGAAAATTCATATTTAAAGCACTCCAGCACAACCTCAAAGGTCTCAGGAAAGATTCTTCTACGGGTCTCAAACTCTCTCTTTCAAAAGAACCTGAGCATGTAATACAGGCAGACTTTGCAGCACGTAGAGTCCCTTACTAGTGCAAATGTTAATTTTGTTTCCATGCTTCCAGGGCAATAAAAAAGGTGGATGCATTTTGATGACATGCCACATAAGCATAAGAATCGTCTTTTTAACGCAATTCTGGTCACATAGAAACATTTCTCACACAAAACAGTGAAACTGTACATACTCTTCTTTCTCCTGCTCTCATCTCATCCTTAAATTAAAAAGATTTAATATTTAGCCTAACTAAAATACAGATTAGAATTACATATTCATGTTCCTGGCTGCAGAATTTTCATAGTGTCTCATCACTAAAAATGCAGCCACTTCTAGAGAGGAATCCAGGAGCTGATCAACAGCACACAACACTGTTACAGCACAGTTCACAGCAAGAAATTAACACATTAGATATAATTAAAAAAACCTACCAACTGACTGAAGACACTTTATGCCCTCATCTCTAAAAAATACAGGAGGCTTTAAAGTAAGTATCCTGAGGAAGATAGAACATAGCCTACTTTATCACACATGGCATTATGTCAGCAACTCTACATGACCCGCGTTTAGCCTCCAACAGAATTTACTTGAACCTAAAAATTCTGGTCCACATTCTGCCCTTGAATGTGTACATGCAGCTCCCAATGATGTCAATGGCAGCTGTGTCTGTACAGCTGAGGGCAGAATTCAACCATGTTATCATCATCAGAGAGATGAACTCAGCTCTTCTGAAACTCAGCAAGTCTTGAAACCACCCAAGAAAGTGTTCCTCCCCAGAGAGAGAGACTCCCCTACAAAGAGCGCAGAACTCATGTTTTAGTTATTTCAGTGGTGCTTCTGCAAGAGAGAAAAATCGAAGTGAAGGTGCTGCACTCACATGGTTCTCATTCAGAAAGTATGAAATGCAGTGCTGGGCCTTACATATGAACACATATATATGTATGCATGGCTGTATTTCTCTGAGTGGGAGAGGGTGTACTGCAGAAGTAGCCAAAGTCTCAGCTCTGACTGAGACACTTGCACACTTGCAAGCACCAGTGATTGTAGACAATATTAAAATGTGTGGTTTGTAAAAAGAGCAACTTTCTCCTCTTCTCATTTAATATATTAATAAGGAGCCGTAGAGCTTTCTTCTGACTTTTCTTTCTCACTGTGTTAATTTATTTTTTTATTTCCTGTGGTTTGTTTTTTTTTTTGGATGTAACCTCTCATCACTCAAGGACAAAGAAAAAAACTGCAAGGGCAAATTAGGTACAGAAAACAGATGCTGTGATATCCTCATGTGAGGGTATTTTAGCCCACAGGAGGCAGGAATGTTAAGCTTTATGTGGTGAAGACAAGATGCTCATCTGGCTCTGTCCTTACGCTCCCTGATCACCAGCCCATAGCTCCCACCTTCGAAGCACGGGGCCACAGTCTCTCCCTCTCCAGGAAGCCACGAACAGCTCTGCCTGTGAACCTGGAAGAGAGGCAACAGGCCATGGCACTGCACTGCAGCCAGGAATGGGAAAGCCCCACCTTCCCCAACAGACCTCCAGGGCCGGGGCTTTGCTCTGTTACCACATCCCTGGCTCAATGCCTGGCCCGGTGACCTCATGTGACAACTGCTACCCTGCAAAGCCACCTTTCTCCTGCCCAGAGTGGTGCTGCTGCAGGGGGACACTTTGGCATTCTTTCCAGTACTCTTGAGATATTTGGAGAGTATGGCACCAGATGCTCACAGGTGCTACTAAATACTGTTGCAGCTTGTAAAAGCTGTGTAAGTCTAGGACCACCACTTTACTTCTCTAAAAATACAAACCACAGATCACTATATGATGGCATAGGATGAGAAGTTACTGAATGGCACTGGAGCTTCACTCGTCTGGGGAATCGATATGATGGCAATGCGTTTGGGCTTTTTTAATTTCAATTAGTAGAAAATGATGTTGAAGTTGACGATAACTAATGCCAATATACTCTACTTAGAACTGACGAAATAGTGGCCTGTTGTCTGTATTAATACAACAATAGGGAAATAACACCCCTTTGGAGCATACTGCAAGTTTTGAATGATTTTTAAAGGTTTTCCAATTACAACAAATAATCATTTCTGTCTGCAGCTTCTTGGAAGGGCACCATTTTCAACAGAGGACTATTAGAAAGCATGTTCTTGATCTCCAGCATCAGTGATGCATTTCTCTGATGTGTAATCCCCACTGCAAAGTTCTAGTAGCTCAACAATGAAGTTTAGATAACGGCAAAACCTGACATCAGGCTAAGAGTTTTTGGTGCTCAACATCTATATTTAAAACTGGGTTCATTGAGGTGTACTCCCAGGTAATGAAACAAGGCACAGACTTCTAGGTCCTCTCTATTCCTAACAGCTCCCACTGAGCACATCTCCCTGCCTACCTGGGATGCTGAAATCTCCATATGTGAAAATCTGAGTTTCAAATGTAGCTTCACTGCGGCTGCCAGATTTGTTCCAAAGAGGCCAAGCCTAAGAACTGCAAGTATTAGACAAGGACAGCTGAACACTTTCAATTTGTACTGGGGTCAGCACACACTGGCAAGATTCGTTATCTCATTAGCATATAAAAATTGTACCAATTTACCTGTACTGATATAGTTAAACCGACATAGATCCATTCTACTATGACCACTCCTCTATTGCTCCCTTCCACAGAAGTACAGACATGGCTTTCTTCGCATAATATTCTTCAAACCAGCGTAATTTCTGCAAGCTCTAGATGCATAACCCTCCACCAGGCTACAGGTACAAGTGTCCCCAGTCCATGACGAGGGCACTCTCCTCAGGACTTGCATCACATAACCTCCCCAGTAGGATGCCACATCTCCATCCAGAAGGGTGATACAGTAACAAACGCACATATGCTCTCAGCATGTCAGAGAATAAGGTTGTGCTACGGGTAAGGAGTCAGGGAATTTGTACCTGGGGCCATCTCAATGCCTTCTCCTCTAGTTCTTCTTTTAAAAGAGGCAGTTTCTCTTCCGTTCCTTAATGACATCTTCTTCTGGATTTAAGACCAGCAGTGTTCTCCTGCCATGCCCCTCTAGTTATTTCTTGAAACAGGGCACACGTTTCCAGTAAGGGCAAAGCAGGAGGCATGTGTGAGCCCAGAGAGCACCCGTCCACTTCCCGTTTCGGTGTAGATTCTGCAAAGCTATTCTGGGACTGCCAGAGCTGTGCAGCAGAAAAGCATCAAACATTCAGGGGAATCCCCTGTCACTTTTATTATTCTGGCAAAAAGTAATGATGATGTGTCTTCTTAGACACAGTACTGGGCAGGAGGGTGTTCTTTATTTTAAGTAGGGGCAGGAAATGAGTAATAGATTTCCTCTGCAGCCAAACTGGGGCTTGAGGCTGGTTGGTCGAGCAAGCTTTAGCCTCTCAGTATCTCAACGTTGTGCTAAATGGGGAACAGCAAAAATCCTTACTCCTTGCATCGGTTTTGGACATTTCAAGTTCAAAAAAACCTGTGAGCCGCACCCCGTACCCCTGTAAGGAATATTCTGATCTCATCAGCTGGGAAATTGAGGCAAAGAGAGGCCTACAGAGACACATGGAGAGGATGGGAAGTCACTGCTCCCCCATGCAGCACTAACTCATTTTCCATGTTATTTCCCACCACTATTAAAATGAACTCTGTTTCCCCAGTGGTAGAAATGATAGGATGGATCTTATATATATCTATAAAAGATATATATATATGTACATGCAAAAAGCAATCTCATCATATATCTATATATATGAAATAATCAGGTATATCTCACTCACACTCACACACACACACACACACACATATATATATATCTCTTTGTTCAGAACAGGTCCAGATGCCCTTGCGATAAAATCCCCACACAGCCACCTGTGCCTTGTTTACACTTGGCCTCCTCCTACCATTACTCCCACTGATGAACTACACAACTGTTAATAAAGTTCTAGGGGGGGAAGATGTTTTTGCAGGCAAAGCAGTTGTTAGCTCACAGCACCAGCTCATCTTTAAGACTTCTTTTTACCTGGATGAGAGAGCCCAGTTTCTGTTGGTGTTCAATCTTCCTGCAATATTGACAGTGATGGCCTTTTGCCTAGCAGGGCTGAGGAGACACACCAGTCAACTTCTCCGTGTAGAAAACCAAGCCAAAGGGAAGAATTAAAGCTAAAGAAGCCATCAATGAAAACAGACTGCACAACTTAATAATTAACACACTAGGGAGAATCAGCTGGACGGGGGAATGAATTTGCAAACAAATCTGAAACAAAAAGAAGTTGTTTCCATTTCAGAGGAATTTGAAATGTTTACCAAACTAGTATCTTCATTCCATTTGGCCAGTGACCGCTTAAAATGTATTAAAATTTTACAGTAGTAGTTAATTTTGACAGTATGGATTCTCCCTGAGATGAGAGTCTCCTTACCCTGAAGAGTCACTTTGAAGGCTGTGCAGTTCCTGCCCTATACTACTG
This sequence comes from Cephalopterus ornatus, assembly GCA_013396775.1. Taxonomy (NCBI): domain Eukaryota; kingdom Metazoa; phylum Chordata; class Aves; order Passeriformes; family Cotingidae; genus Cephalopterus; species Cephalopterus ornatus. Next base: position 226,412 of record VZRE01002951.1, read on the forward strand.
TCTTTTTGGGGTCCTCACTACTTATTTCCATGCTATTGTTGACTACACCACACTTACACTTCAGGTGATGACACTAAGTAGTATTACTGTCATGTTACTTATTTCCAGTTTTGTCACTTAAAAAAAAAAAAGAAGAAGAAGAAACTTTTCTCCAGAAGTTATGCAAAATATAGAACTTGGGAAACATATTAGGCTGATTAACATTTTGATTGAGTTCCTCTCAGCAGAGCAGTCTCACTTTCGAACCTTTATAGCCAAGGTGGCAGTCCCACTTTCTACCCTCATTCTGTTTTATTCTTCTCTGGTTGCACAAGCAAGTTCAGTCTGTGGGGACTGGATTTGTCCCATTTTCTTCAGAAGGTCAAGTCATGCTGGAGAACAGAGCTACAGTGTTTGCACTGGATATTCTTTCCTGTCACTGACATCCCCTTCCACGAACTCAAAATTTTAACAAATTTCCAGTATTTCTACTAAACAAGTATCACCAGCTTTGAGATTCTTCCCATCACCAAGAAACCCCGTGAAGCCTCTCAATGAACCTAAATCTCCTGTTGACATATAAGCCTCCATCTTAACCTCTTGCTGCTGCTATCCTCAATCCCTGGATTATTCCCAGTACACCAAACCACACGGTGAACCTCTGCGGGTCAGGGGAGATTATGGGCTCCACCCTCCCTTGCTGTTTTCCATACAGTACTTTTGGTTCCCAACTTTTGTAGCCATTTTAGAAGGCAAAAAAGTGAAGAGCAATTACTTACTCAGTCTCTTTAAAGAAGGCACTTAATACTTTAAATAAGAAAATGGATGCTGTCTCCCATTCACAGCAACACAGACCGCGAGCACAGCCCCGGTGCAGGGCACAGTGCCACCCACACCAAAGGGCTTATAAGGCTTCTGGTGCCAAAAGGCACAAGAGGGAAACAAGACAGCCAAGAGCAAGGGCACATCTACCTCCACGTGTTCACTGCTATCCCTGCTGGGTTTTACACACTCAGCCACTCAGATATTCTTCCACTGGCCATGCTCTGTCTTGTGTCAGCTTTCTTCAGTTTTGACTTCAGTGAATCCTGTTGCTCTGGGTTGGTTCAAAGGTGGAGCTGCCAACCTGCCAGCTCCTACAGTACTTCAGAGAGACACCCTCTCCCTAAGATGATGAACAAAAGCAGGCATCTCTTTTTGTCTGCATTTTTATCTATAGATCAAATTTATAAATGTTTTTATCATACTCACAGCCAAGGTTTCTTAATTTCTTATTTCTGAAGGAAAATTATTTCTAATATGCAAACTTAAGCTGTGCTTCAAACTTCCACAAAATTTTCATAAACCAAAATTAATACTGTTTTTACTTCAGTTATCATCATTACCATCTAAACTGATGGCTTAAATTAATTCCGTAATGACCTATAAGGAAAGCAGGAATTTCAGATTTTGAAGTTAAATAATAGAGATAGAAAGCTGAACTTAATGAAGACATTCAAGTGCAAAAATAATATGTGCCATATAAAAAAACAATTCCTAAGAACAAAAACTCATGACACGGAGACCGTGTCAGGTTCACAACCATTTATGTGCTTTGTATTGTCCAAGCAAGAACAGAATCACAGAATAAGCTGTGAAATATCTGACACAACTCCCAATTTCACTAAGTAACAAAATACCCATTGACATCACCAACGTGGGATGAGGATTGTGACCCAATATGTCATTATAAAATGACAGACCAACATTGTAGCACTGACCCAGTGTAGTAGTGGGGTTCTGGTAAGAGCATTGAAATGGTGTTCCCTGCACAGGTAGCTTCATTGTGGCCTCCCTATAGCTTAAATGTAAATGGACCGTGGACATACTAATCAACAACCACCTCCCTCTCTGTATACACCATGAAGGGGAAAGAGAGAGGGATTGTGGAGGGGAGTAAGAGTAAGAATCATGTTAATTTTCCCTTCTATTTTTTCTTGTAAAAAAATTTGCATAACCTTGTCTCTACTTCAAAGAGCTCATTTGAAAATCCACATCTAAAACCCATCTAAAAAGAAAGTTAGAAATCACTAGTGAAGCAGAAATCCTCAGTCTCACCACCATGTTGGTGTCATTTCCCTGTTTGTACTGCTGACCCAGGTCTTTTCTTTTTTCCCCTCCTTCCCCCTTCTCACACCATGAGTGCTTGACTGAGGCTTCTACTCAAACACACCCTCCAGGTTCCCAGTGCTGTCCTGTAAAAGGATGAAAAATCGAGAGATCAGCAAAACCCACCTCAGGGGTTCTGGGAGGGCCAGTAAGAGGAGTACCTTGTTTTAACTGATTAACTTTGAGTAAAATTAAAAAACAAAAAAGTGAGATTGAGGAATTGACAGAAGGGCTTTTTGGTTTTCAGTAAGCTTCTCTGCTAAACAAACACAAGCCAGGCTCCTTAAGGTGGGAACCAGGCACACACAGTTGCCACATCTGAAGAAAAATGACACAAAAAAAAACATTTAAGGGTGAACTCCCTCCTGGCGCTAAAGACCAGCATAAAAAAGCACACCCAACTTCTGTGATTTCTTAACACAAGTTTAGCAAGACTGAGTATTTTTCTGGAGTCCTTGGATTCTGGAGCCACCTGATTGAATAGGAGTATCAGTTTCCATGAAAAGAAAAAAAATTGCCGAAGACTTGTAAAGTGTTTGCAGGACTATGCCTGTAACATTCACACGAAATTTAAGGAATATAAATCTCATGCTGCCCCTTTATAAGTAAAATGACCTGAAAATTTTGGTATTACTAAGGTCCTGGTTTTCAGAAGTACTTTTTAAGTTTTGTTAACTTTTACATTGTTCTATTTTCCTTTTTTCTTTGGTTAACTACAAAATTGTAAGCAGCCAGAAACATCAGTAATTCCTAAAAATAGCCATCCTATCCTCCTTTCCAAATTTAGAAATATATGGCATTTCTCAAGAAAATGGAGAAATAAAGCATTCAATAAAGGTGGAGCGTCCTATTTTAGTCAGCTTTTTTTTTTTCTTCTCAACTCCCCTTTTCATTTTCATATCCCTAATCCTTATTTCCTCACTCCCATTTTTACTCCGGGGAGTAGCTATCACCCTTACTCACATTGCCCAACTCTTTCCAGTTTTCCTTCATTTTCAGTTCATTCATCTCTTGCTTCCTTCCACTTCAAGCTCCTTCTCTCCAGCTCAGCTTTTCCCTAACAAAACTGCCTCAGAGCAGTACACTTCTCCAGATCTATTTAAGTCCCACTTCAATGATCATAAAAGGGCATAAACATATAGCTGGGAAAAAAAAGACTGCTACAGCTGATTTAAAAAAAAAATCAGATGACTAATTTATGTATAAAATAAGGTCAGACTGAGTTGGCAGTTTGATGTAAAAGAAGAAACAAACATTTCTGGAGATGTAGAAGAGCTATTTCTACTTAAAGTATTTAAATTTTTCATTTCCAGACGCTTTGCTTAAATATTCTTTATTTTAGCATGCCCTCAGTGAGGTTCCAAAGTATTTACAATCCTAAACTCAAAAGAAAACTTTCATTTTTGGTTCTGTAAAATGACTTATGTTTAGCTGAAACAAAAGATCTTCCCCTCATCCAAAAAAACACAACCCTTCTCCAAAATGTTTTTATTTGATGTGAAATAACTGTAATCCTCAAACCAATCAGCAAATTGAAAAACCTACTTTTGTGTAAAGTGTTCTGGATCCCTTTGGGATGAAGAGCACGGTATCAGCCCTAGAAATAATTAACCACCATTTAAGGAATGTCAAATGAGCTTCTGCATTATGCATTAGATCTTCCTACCTTCCAAACACTAATAATGTTAAGGGAACTGTATCTGCGACACCAATGGATGACAAATCCTTTTTCTAAATATTTCCTTGTTGCTGTGCCATCTCTTGATCTACTATCTTCCCACCACCAACGCCCTCTCCCTTCTTCCAGGCGTTTACTGCTTGTGTGACAGTGACATCTTTTCCATCATCCCCTTGACAAAAGTTTACCCAGCTCTCTGGAAGCATCTCATAATGCCTGCTTCCTTTCTCCACTGTTTTAGGGAAGCCACAGCACTGCCTGGAGGAGAGTTGGTGCATCCCTACTCATCGTTTTCCTCCTCTCCTCCCTCAAGTGTCCTCCCCTCCCACAGCAGCACACCACAGACTTGCCTTTCTTCCACCGCATTTGCCTGAGTGTGGAGCTGAGATCGGCAGCTGGCCAAGCCGTGGCTTGAATATCCCTAGCAGAAACCCTGGTGTTTCCACACTCATACAACCAGTGATGCACTTCCAGGTCCTCCAACGAGTTTGTGCTTTGGCAGCAAGCTATTAACAACCCAGCCTGGAAACCTTCACTGGAATAAAAATGTGCACGAAGAGGAGTGACGGCCCTTCACGTCCCCAAGCAGAAGTCAACATGCCAAAGTCCACACCTCCTGCCTTCACTGATGTAAACTGAAATAATTTTCAGTCTCATTTCTGACTTTATATGCTAACAAAGCTCAGTCAAACAACAGATATACTCACCAGCACCCAGCTCTGTTTGTCCCTTTGACTCCCTCTCCTCTGCTCTTGCAGCACAGATGTGTCTGGTGATGCTTGTTAACTATCCCCTCCTTCCCTCATAGATACCCTCCATCCACCCCACTTCGAGCAGACGAGCACAAAATGCTGTCCCTGAACAGAAGGAAATTTACTGTATAGCCAGTAATTATCAGTGAATATTACCAATCCCACAGAGGACAAGGAAATCTCTGTTACAAAATCAAAGTATGCAAGCGCAGTCCTTTGTGTAAAAAGGAGAGGGAAAGGTAACATTTCTAATTGAAAATTAAAGCAAGAAACACGATACTAGCAAAGTATATTTATTGTGTTAACATACCATTTGTCTTCTGGGCAAGTTACTAAAGGTCATTTGTTCTTCATGGCAAGTGTTGAAAATAGTTTATGTTGTGGGTCTAACTTAAAGGAACAATGTCAAAACCCTCAGGCCCAAAATGACCTTTTTATGCCAACACAGAGATCTAAATCTCTTACTGAGGATCGTGGTGATGTCTGCATTTCACTCTCTCCCCCTCCCTTCTCCTTCTAACCTCCCCTCCCTTTCACATGAAATACCTCACCACAGAAGACAGCACAGACTGCAAAGTTAACATGCCCACTCCACACCTCGAGCTGCTCATCCCTTGCTCTGCCCATCCTGCCAGACACCCAAGACAAGCTGCTTGCTGATGTGCCTGGTTCCCAAACCGCCCTCCAACCAAGTGAGAGGCAGTGCATTTGTGACAGAGAGAAAAGGCAGGGGAAGGTATCCAACCTACCCTCGCTTCCTGGAAGAAGAGGCGCTGTCAAGTGCTCTAGAAGGTAGGACATGGTGACATGGTCAGCTCCTCTTTCAAAACCCTATGATGATGCTATTTTCCTGCCTCAGCAGAGCCTCTCAGGGTCACATCTAAGTGCTTCTCTCAGAAGGGCCTGGCTGTACCAGAGGAAGGATAAGGACTGCTAAGGTGCTGCTGACGAAGTAATAAAATACACCCATGTATGACAGACACAGAGAGACACAGACACATGTACAGAGGGATTTGAATATGAAGGCTCTGAATGGCTGCAGACTGGCAAAACACCTGGAGCCTCACGTGATTAATCTAAAAAAACAGCCCATCTTTACTACTGCACAGATGCTCTCTCTGAAGTGTTAGTGTAAGATCAATGTGGTGGCCTCGTCCTCCTCCTCTGTGTTGTCACGTTATCCTCAGCTCTAATCTGAGCATATTGTGAGCACCTGCAGATGTGGGACACAAAGAGACACTAAGCAGCACTTCAGAAGAAGGAACTTGGATACCAGGGAACTGTAAACACCTTTTCACTTGCAAGGAGACAATCCTGCTGCACTGGGTGGGCTCCACCACTGCTGCCTGCATTGCTGCCACTCTCTTCTGCGGGTAAAGAGAGATTTCCTGTCTCCACAGCCGTCATTCCCACGCTTCTGAGCCACACCTGGGACTTCTGACGTACGATGCATCACATACATGAGACATATGAGAGTACAGGCAACATGTCATGTTCGCCTACCCCACACATCCCCCACAGGGCTCCTTCTAGAAGATACGTCTTTTCCAGGCTGAATCCCGCAAGGTGAACACCTCCCGTGAACTAACGCTCAGCAGGCTTAGCATAACCTTTCAGAAGGCACTCAGCACTTTGCAGGATTTAAATGCAAAAGCCTCAAAAAGGCAAAGCTCATTTTCCTGAATTCCCAGCTCTGGCTGCCATTTGTGACAGACTTCACACATTTTATGTGCTGCCCTGTCACATTTGGGTGGCAAAAAAATGGCAAAGTATAGATGCCGTGACAAGTAGATGAGACATGTTTTTCCTCTTTAGTGTTCTTAGGCTCAGATTTCCCTTCAACACATAGAGGAAGAGAAAAAACCCTTGGGGCAGACAGAAACAGTTTAAGAGTTTAGTTACTCAGTAATTGTGAAAAGGATTTTTAAAAAATTAAAAATTAAAACATTATGAAATATAGAGCAGTGTTGGCCTTCCTGAAATTCCAAGTGGAGACTTTTCTATGTGTAGACTAACGCGATAAATAAAAATATGCACAGGCATATCTTCTAATACATATTTTTATACACGGATCTTATGAGGGAATTTCTGTATTAGACACATGAACTACATCTATGAGTTTCCTGGACACCCTTTTTCTTTTTCAGTTGGTTGGTAAGACTAGTAGAGGAAAATATAGTAACAATTCAGACAAGACTGTGGTTCCTGTTTATGGTTCCAGACGAATCCAATATGTATTCTCATTATGGTAAGGATCCAAGGGAAACCAGTTACCTGGCTACCAAATAGGTTCTCTTTGAAGGTATATTTAATGCTAGCCATACACTTAAAAATAAAAAAAAAAGGGTGTTATGGTTAAGAGTGTGAGATTTAGGCAGGATACCATATCTGCATCTAGTTCCTAAGTAGCTGTGATTCTTGTTCTGATTTTGCACTTTATTGTGGGCATTTATGTTACAAGAGAAATACTCAGCTCACAGATGGAAAAATCTCCCCGTGAAGCATCTACAAGAACAGTCACCATCAGACTTCTCAGGGTTCATTGACTGGCTCACAAGTGTATGAAATATTGCCCCTTAAAATACAAATAAATAAAGAGGCCTACAATTAGATTTAATCACACTATTTGTTCCCTTTTTTGCACTGAGTATACGCACTTCATTACTGAAAAGCAAGTATTGACACACAACAAGATTTAAAGTCAGAGTTATCACTTGGATGGTATCCCCTTGACTCAGACATGTCACAGAGTTTCCTTTAATAGGCAGATTACAGACTTAAATAAATTCTGTCCTCCACAGCTGTAGTTAACATCAAGTATCTAAGGGTAACTCTGACCTTAATCAAGCTTCAATATGAAAATTTTATTTCACCCTAATCTCCTGTGTCTGTTTCAAGGCAGAATGTCCAAGTCAAATCCAAGGGCTGAAAATGGGTTATTTTGAATTGTGACATATTAAATATTCTAGCTGAAATCCTGGCTTCTTTGAATTCCGCAGCAAATATCCCATTCGCTTCAACAGTGCCAAGATTTTTACCATGGAGAATAGCCTGGAATTCAGTTTGTAAAGGTGAAGCAATAAAGAGTCTGAATCAACTCCCACTGAAGCCCATGGACAGAGTCCTATTCATAGCAATGGAGTGGATCAGACTCTGCGTCTGCCTTCGCAGGGCCAGGAGCCATACCCTCACAGATAGTCAAAGAATTGTTGTAAATGCCAGACAGAATTAGGAAGTACAAGAACACTCAGTACTTTATAAGGCATTTTACAAGAAGTTCAAAGCTCTAAACTCGACATAAAGTTAAACAAATTGCAATTAGATTAAGAATAAGTCATCTCAATGTATTAAAAACCCAAGGTAAGTTTTTCCTGTAATGCTTGAAGTAGGCAGAGCAGAATAACAATTTACTTAAATGTAAAAGTAAACCTGTAAGAGAGAGAGAGACAAAGACACAAAACAGAATAATCTTAGGGGAGGGGAAGGGAATAAAAACATAAATTAAAGCAGTAACTCTAGCCTTCAATGATGGCTCTACAATTTCAACTATGGCTTTGGCTTCTATGTCCACTGCAGTGAATTATGTTGTATTGAAAGATGAAAAATGCTCAGGAATGGATTAGAAAGAAAAATACATAATTGACATTGTCATAAAGAATGTTTACAACACAGAATTATGTTTCCAACCTTGGCCTATTAATTTAACTAAAACATAGAAAAAGCTATGACTGGCTTTACTCGCAAGGGTTTCCCTGAGGCAAGGTAGACTCTGCTGCTGTGTTACGTTGTGGGACCTGGTAGGATATTGGTAGGATACTGGAAGGACTGCCCTGAAACCTAATCAAGCAAGTGGCCATATGCTTGGAATTTGTTTAATCCTCTTTATCCTACTCTCTGTAATGAGTTAAATGCTTTGAAACAATGCATTATAGACAGCAACAGCTACAGTCTGATTGCACACGATAGCAATGAAAGGAAAGGAAAAAAGACATGGAAGGAGAATGGATTGAAGAAAGGCAGAGGGGCAAAACACTATGAGTACCAAGTCTATCATTTGTATCTGATTAGGAAACACGTTCCCTATGAAGATCTAACATGTATGTGCAAAGAACGCTTCTTCCGGAACGTGCTGTAAACAGCAAGTAAACACTTCCAGCTGGGATCAGTTTGCCGGTTAAAGACCACAGAGGGACCATAAACTCAACGCAGCCTGCAGGACAGGGAAAGCAGAGATCCCACTCACTTTGTCTGCACTGAACAGCAGCATGATCCACGCAGAGCCCTCCGCAGAAAGAGTGGTGAGAGGCGATCCCATCCGACGTGCAGGCAGAGCAGAGGTATAGTATAAGAGAATTTTTTAGGGCTAGAGGTGTAGGTAGGGGTTAGGCTGTTAGTCCTCGTATCAGCTTGGGAACGATTCATTGAATCACAGAATATGTCAAGTTGGAAGGGACAGTAAGGGTCACTGAGTCCAACTCCCTGCTCCTTGCAGGAGTACCTTAAGCTAAACCATCTGACTGAAACTGTCATGCAGACAATCCTTGGACTCTGACAGACTAACTATCCTGACCCCTTCCCTGGAGAGCCTGTTCCATGGACTGATTCCCTCTAAGTAAAGAGCCTTTTTCTAACGCCCAATCTGAACTTCTCCATGCATATCATAACAAAAGAGGAAAGTGTGAATATAATCACAAAATCATAGAATGGCCTGGGTTGGAAGGGACCTTAAAGATCATGTCATTCCAAGCCCTCCTCAACAGGCAGGGACACCTGCCACTAGAGCAGGTTGCTCAGAGCTCCATCCAACTTGGCCTTGTACACTTGCAGGGATGGGGCATCCACAGCTTCTCTGAACAACCTGTGCCAGTGCCTCAGAGTGCTGAGGAAAGAATTTCTCACAAGAAAGAATTTTTTCCTAATATTTCATCTAAACCTCTTCTTGTTCAGTTTGAAGCCATTCCTCACTGTCCTGTCACTTCAGGCCCTTGTTTATAGTCTCTCTTGGTCTTTTTTGTAGGGTCTTTTCAGGTACCAGAAGGCCACAAATAACCTAGAGGCTTATTTTTCTGTTCCACCCTTTTTGCTGGAAGCCTGGTTTCCAGTTTCATAATCAAGAATGTTACCCATTGCTCCTTTGGATTGAAATGACACGTTTTTCCCGTTAAGCTCGTCCAACATCTAAAAGCAAGTGTTGATCAATGTGATAACTGGGATACTTTCACTCTTCTTAAAGGAAGGAAGTGCATACAGAAGCACCACTGCAGACAAAACCTTTGAGAGCCTGAAGCACACACAGCAAGTGCAGAATCCCAGGAACGCAACGCCTCAGCTGAGAAATTCAAACAAATGCCCATCGCTATCACATGCCACGACACATATAAAAGTCTCCTCTGACACACTTTCAGCAGCAGCCCCAGTTATGGCAAGGGACAGCTTTGTACCTTGTTGACTCCCAAGGGGAAGAAGGATGCAAGCCCAGTTTCCCATGAAAGAGAGGATAGCACACACTGGTACCCAGAGTGAGACAGATGTCGGCAGCCAAGAATCCCATCTGAATAATCCACTGAAGGACAAAAAAATGAAAAATGTAGAACTCCATAAAAGGAACGTACCACGCTAACAAAGTCAACCAGAAAGGGCATAGGGGAAACAGAGACAGCTAAGAAGGAATCTGAAAAGTACATGTTTGGAGAGGCTAAAAAAAGGAAAGAAAAAGGATAAGCCAGTCTTCAATTAGATATAAATAAATTAGATATAAAACTTCCTTTTCCCAGTGGCAGAACAATTTTCAAGGAACATGTTAGTCCAACAGTTCCGAATCAAAAAAATGGCATGGGGAAAAAGGTAAACTTAATTCAAGATGTAAGCAAGACTTTCAATTACAATTATTTGAAATTCCAACCTCTGGACCTGAAAGAGGGTCTGAAGGCATTTTGTGTTCATTTTTCAGAACGCTCATACCCAGCGAAAACAAGGAAGGGAACTCTCTCATCTGCTAAGTGCACTTGGCAAAAACAAATGAAGGCACATAAAAGAAAACAGAAAACTCCTCCCTGTGCATAATGGAAGAGGAAATGGTGAAGGAGTAAGTTGTTTATTTGGGGACCTGCATCTTCTGAGCAGCAATCTGGCAGCTGTTGTACTCACTGCTTATATTTGAGACTAACTCCTACTGTGGCAGTGGTGGATTGCATATGGGGCTCATCACTAGACTTCCTAGGCTGGGGATTTCCAGGCATTCAGCCTGCAGCAAAGTTCATCTGCCTCTGAGGTAAACGACAGCTTTAGTATTTAATTCCATAACAGCAGAGAGAAAGCGTGAGTGCTTTTAAATCACCACCCCCTACTACAAAACAAGCCCAGAAATAGCCTCTGATAACTGCTTGAAAAAACTTCAGGAAAAAAAAAATGTCTGGATAAAACCATCCAGACGGACTGGTCCAGAGTTCTGACTATTTCTTTGCTGAAATGGATGTCTAATCTGTCTTTAACAGCTCTGGGAGGACATTTCTATAGACTTTCCAGACTTCCAGCTCTATCTACAGCGGGATCTTACTATCAGACACAGCTGGGAAAAAAGAAAATGATGGGAAAAAATGAAATGCAACAGAGAGGAAATAAATGTGAGCTATGCAGGCTCTCCCCACACGTAGTCATTGCACATTATTTAGGTTTGAAATAGACCAAATTACTGGCTACCTGGACTTGCTGACTGAGCATCTGCTGAACAGCCAATGATGTATCTGGAAGAAAGATTTATCTCTGAAGGATGCAGATTTGAAATTGTATTGGCCAACTCTGCTGCTTTACATATAAGGAAGGGAAAAGGGAAGAGGAGGAGGACAGAATTGTTTTCTTCAAAAGGAAATGAGGATGGATTCCAGCATCAATACCTGTAATGTATCTCTTTCAGTCATACATAATTTTTTTAACAGTTCCTATTTTCAAAACATACTTCTGCCATAATTAATGAGGGCAGACTGTCTTTTTCATTAATTAGGGGGAAGAAAGCAAATTCTAGGGTGTTATCAAAAGCATTCACAGCCAACTTAGTTTTCTGGCATGGAGGTCAATGGAGATTTCAACAGTGACTGCAGACACAGGGAAGTCAAGTACTGCCAGGACTTGTGAATAGTAGATGAAATGCTTTCAACAGCAACCCATCCTCCTTTGTAAGCAGTCCTGCAGCAGCTACCAGGGCTAAACAGCAGAGTGTGGTGCTACTCAGTCTGTATTTCGGGAGCATAGCCTGGCTCTGAGTAAATAACACTAAACAATAATTCTTGGTTAAGAATTCATTATACAGAAGGTTCCAAATAAAAAGAGAAACAAGTCTCTAAAACCTAGCCATTTACAGTTGTGCACTGTTAAAATCACACCTAGTAAAACTGCATGTGTTAAAGGAAATAGTAGTAATAATAATAATAATAATCTGAATTAAACTAAATAAAATTTGTCAGAATGGAAAAAAAACAAATCCAAAGCCTTGACATCAACATAAAACCAGAACTCTGCCCATTCCCTTCATAATGGCTTTTCTACTGAGCTTTGTTCTGACCTTTTATTACTTTCCCAACATTGAAGAATATTGCCTTTCAAAATCCTTCATGTCTTTGCTACCCCTGCCATTATTCCTGCTCCTGTTGTTTAGAGTTGTTAGTCACCGCTGTTCCAAGGTGCACAGCAGCACTGTACCTTAAAAAAGAGGCAATATATGTACTTTTTGAGGGGGAAAAAATCCAAGTGTTTTCCACTCTTCTTTCTATATACCAAAGCCACATTTGGTTATTAAATTAAATAATAAAGTAACTAAATGAATAAATAATAGTTTAATAAATATGCTGGGAGATTGAAAAGCATGAAATCAATTTCCTGCTGGAAGAGAAGGAAAAAAGACACTTTTATATGACTTGACTGGATTTAAATAGACATTGTCCTGATCCTGTAATTGTTCCATACTCAGAACATCTATTGAATTCAATGGGAGCTCCAAAACCAGATCAATTAGAGGATCAGAGTTGTTTGGGAAAGGCCTGCCCATCACTTTGAGAAAACAAACCAGACAGACATTGAAAAAGAATGTAAGCCCATAACTAGTCTACAAGATTAAACAAACGAGGCTATGCAAATCCTGCAGCCCATAAAGCAGCTCCCAGGCACACACCATCCTAGTGAAGCCTCTTAAAACCAGGTCCTGCTCACAGAGAAGAAGGGCTTTGTCACTAACTTCAGCGTGAGTATGAACTTCAAAATGAGTAAGACCAGACTTGGGAGGAAAAGTCAGAGTGCTGACACTAAGTTAGGGACACTTTAATTTGCACTATGTGTTTAAAACCTCCTGGATGAGCATACAAGCCAGCAGCTCTTTGCACCAGCAGAAGGCCCGTCAGAGTACAATTCTGCTCTTAAGCAGAGGCAAAACTCTGGCTCCAGTCCAGAGCAACTGAGACCAACACACAAAGTCTGCTTCCAGGCTTGCAGCTGGATCCTAGGGGACAAACCCCTGTGCTGCTGTGAAGCCCTGCCGATTTTAGTCCTGCAAAAACACAGAGACCTAACTGCAACATTCGGACCCGTAATTCCCAAGAAATACTGTAAAAACTATTTTAAAATGGGGATCATAAAAGAGAATTAAAAAAAAGAAAAAAATTAGTTTAGCTTCTTTTTGTCCTGTTGTTTACAAATGGCAAGCAAATGCATCATCATTAGTCCCTTATCAGTACTCCCTTGTTGCACAGTCAGTTTTGTGCATCAGTTTTACACAGTAGGAGAGGTTTATAAAGTCTCACCTAGGTTTTATTAAGGTCTCAGAGGAGCAGTACTCATACCTGAGCACACTTGAGTACAACAGCAAGCAGCCTGATGTAGGATATTCAGTCTTTAGCCTGTTTTAATGGGCTCTGACTTAAGCCGTCAAGATCTCAGTTTTCTTTTTCAATGACAGCTGGTTCTGCAAACATAAGTCTAATAATAAAAGATAACAATGACATTTAGTATACTGGCTTGTTTTTTTTTTAAATGGCAGTATACGTCATCAAGTAGTTCAAAGCTATTTCAACTCCAAGTAGCAAATTCTCACCATGAAGAGTATCAGCAGTTCAGCTACACTCCCCAATTCTCACAACCATATAAAGCAGATTTCAGAAGGACTTCAAGGGTTTGTATTAAAGGTCATACACAGTCAAAAAAAAAAAAAAGCCTATCCATTCCTTTTTCTGGCAATAACTAGGAACATATACCCAGGGAGAGACTGTGGAAGAGTCAGAGAGTGATTCTTCCACAGTGTATCTTCCCAATTCCTTGCAACCTACAGCTCGCAGACTTCCCAAGTACTCCAACACAGAGCCTTGAGGCTGTATCTACTTCTTTGTATTCAACATCCCTGATGGACTTTTCTTCCATCCACTTGTCCATTTGCTTTTTAACACAGTTAAACCTTAGGCCATCCATAACCTCCTGCGACAAAGAGCTTCACAGTTGCACAAAAAATACCAGTCCATGCTTGGCCCCAAAGTGGACTGAACTACACTGTGCCACTTGAGACAAAATAAAGCCCCACGATGGGGTTCCCCCAATGTCTCTGCTTCATATATCAATGCAAATCAGGAATTCACAGCTCCTGCTGGGCAGCTCCAACCACCACCTCTAGTTACAGTCTCAGTATATTCCTCATATACCACCAAGCTGCAGCAAGGACAGTGATACAGCACAGAGGAAGCCAGTTCACATAAGCAGGGTGGCTGTCTTCTCCAAGAAGGAAATCATACAAGCAGAATCCATGTTTTTATCCATCTGACTGCTAAATTCCCTCCTCCAGCTACTTTAGACATAGCAGTTGGGAAAAAAAAAAAACAAAACCAACTGAAGTATTTAAAAGAAATGCTGCAGGTCCACCATCACTTCCATAAGATCACAGAAAAATTTAGGTTCAGAGGGATCTCAGCAGGCCTCTGATCTAACCTTCTGTTCAAAGCAGGGTCAGCTGTGACCAAAGCAGGGTCAGCCAGGAGCCAAGGCAAAAGCCAGCACCTGCTAAAACAGAGATTTCTCTTCCTCCCCTTTCTCCTCAGCCCAGTGTTCCTGCTACACCATCAGAACAGTTGCTGAAGCTTATGTGACAGGGTGTGTTGTTAAAAAACTAACTAAGCCTTAGTCTGCAGCCAGATGAATCCCTTGTGGCTCCTCACACAAGTGCAGCCAAGCACCAGAAAGGATCTGTAACCACACTGTACTGTAACATCCCATTCTGGTGCCACTTTTAAGTGGTTATACAGGTGCAGTTTGAGTCTTTCACTTTTAGTCCATTGACTCCAAGACTACTGGCAGTTAACAAAATATATTATGACCTTCATTACTTTGCATAAACCTTACAACTTCCCAGTAAAAACTCAGCCCCCTGGGCAACTTCAAGCCTGTTGAGAACCACTTGCTTTCCCCAGCTACCATTCACAGGCACTTCGAAGGAGTCCACAATCATTCAACATTTGTTGAAAAGGCTTGAAAAAGGACTCCTGTACCACGATTGTACCTTGCTGAAATAAAAGAATTGGCAAAACTTCCCATCAAATCCTCTGTGGCCTGAGTGCCCTGTTTTAAAAACAATGTTTGCCAGTGGTTCTAGTTCTGATTATTCTATCTTAAAATGGACAAATTGGAAAGAAACTCTTTCTTCTCATTCCCATACTCGGAAGCGTGGGATAAGTTTACATGACATCCTGAAAAAAATGCAGTTCATAGAGGGCATTAATGCGCAGTGGTAAACGGCAGAGATCATTTGCTCATATTTACCCCTTTTCTTAACAGGAGAGACACAGCTAAAGGACATACAATGTATTTAAAATTAAAACACTTCTTCAAGAACTATAAAAAGATCCAGACACTCTGTAACATGTAATTAACTTGAGACACTACCTAAAAGAGCTTGGCAGGACTCGGAGAGATTAATGAATGTGTGGATGAAAACATCCACATTTACATTGAAAATCAAGTAAATTAGACCATCCATTTCAGCTGTGGACTCCACACAGTCGCTGCAGCAGAGCCTGGCACCACTCACCATCAACCACAGAGCACTGTGAGACCAGGTGCATGAAGCCCTTGGTCCTTGAGCCCTCACATCCCTCAGAGAGAGCAGAGAGCAGTGTGCCAGTGTGTCTCTGGAAACTGAGGAGCCCTCCTTCAGGGTGCCCCTCTGAGGTGCGGATGTTGGAGTTTACACGACCAGGCTGTGTGGACGAAAACTCTACAACCATACATGTATCTGTCTGGTGCCTAATCCTTGGGAGTTCAAGGCATGATTGGTGACCTGAGCAACCTGGTTTAACTCTAAAATAGGATCTAAATTCAAAGCTGGCCTTATTTTTAAAGTAGGATTGAGCCATGCACCCCCTGCAGATCCCTAAAACATCCTGTGATTCTGTAAGCATCGAGAAGCCAACAGAAAAGGATTATTAAAACCAAGAAACAGAATGCACTGTAGATGTTAAAGCAGGGTAATAGAGGATTAATGACTGAAATGGTTGGGATTCACTAATCTATTTCCACCAAAATACTTATTTCCAGGAGGGGTATAATCATAGGAAATGTTTGTAGGTATTCACAGATATCTTACAGATACACAACACAGGAGGAACAGTAAGAGATCACACAAGCCAGCTTTGTAGCTCTTACAAGCAAGTAACATTCACCGAGAAGTAAAAAAGAATAGATTTTATTATTTAAATGCATATATTGGACAACAATTAAAAAATTAATCTAAAAATATGCACACACTTTCAAAAGGGAGCAGCTTCTCCCCTCTCCCATCACCATTGCTTAATGGTGTGAATTTGGTTTCCAATACAAAAAGAGAAGAGTGAATTCCCTTCAAAACAGACAAAGGTGGGATTTCATTTCTCTGAGTTTGTATCCACCTTGATTTGTGGATTACAAAACCAAGCAAACTGAGCCTACGGCTAATAAAAATGCAGTGGAATTGCAATACAGTCAACCATCACTGCAGCTTCTCTCACTTCTTGTCATTCTGCACTGAAGACAGGATTAAGTGCATGTGAGAAAAGGGGAAAAAAACAAGTCCTCCCAAGACTACAAGGATGAGGGGAGAAGAAGGTGTGAGGAGAAGCCTAGAACTCTTCCAGGCCCCTTGTTTTTAGCAACCAAGAGATGTCCCCTTTATCTGCTGCTCTTGCATGAGTTCCACACATGCTCCTTATGTCCAGCCTCACTGCTCCTGTTACCACCACAGCCAACACTGGGCATTCCCTGGCACCTCCTGGTGAGACTAGTGTGAGGGCCAAGGCTACAAATATTTGTATCCTGATACTGAAGTCTGAGGCAGACATCACTTGGCACTCAAGCCAAGTAACAGTTCTTTTACTGCAGGTCAGATTATTGCTCCCCAGCTAAGAAACACAAGGACTTGGAGGCAGGTTTCCTTCTCTCAAACCTCTTTGCTATTTTGGAAAGGGCTGCCAACAGGGCCACACACAAAACACAGTGTTTTCCTGTATGAATGAAAGGCGTACACACCTGCAAAAGAAGTCATTAAATTATTAAGACTTTAAATAAAAAGAAGTGCATTTCTTTTCTCCGCAAACAATTCACTAAAAAATTAATATGAAATCCACTCACCCACTGGTGGCACATTCTAGCCCAAACACATTTTTGTGTGAGAGACTGCAGAGATCAACAGCAGCAACAGACCTTCCCCACGACCTTTCTTCACATGTGGTTTGGGAACAACCAGCACAACCAGAAATCCTGCAGCTACCCAGGTGCTGATGCAAGCCAAGGAAATTGATGTTGCCAGTGTTATTGTGAACCCAGCTGCCATCACAGGGATCTCGGACAAAACACAAACTGTGCCACCTTCACATCAACCAGTGGTGACCAGCACGCCAAACACTCTGAGGATCCACATAGAACAGAGAGTGCCTCCTCTGGGTGTTTGCCACTACTCACTCTCTGTGCCTCTGCACATCACAACCTTCTATGTGGCACAAAGTAAAAGGCAGAACAGGAAATAACAGCAGTTACGTCCCCATCGTACCAAAGCACGGTGCCATGCAAAATTCTGTGAGATAGCAAAGGAAGGCCAAACAAGGCAAATCCCTAATGAAGTTCCAGTCCATGAGCTGTCCCATGGATTCAAAGATGACATACTGAAAATTGGATGCCTATTTGTATCAGTGTCAACAACCCAGTGAGACCTGGTATATAAAAATCTACCCTGTGCTGTACTGAAACCATATGTGGTCAAGACTCGTTAGGAACCACTAAGTTACAGTGACATATAATATGCACACTTAGTATTTCATCCTCTTTTAAAAATAAATTCTTTTTTGCTCTCCCTTGTTTAGTAACAATCACTGCTTATGCCAGGTTTAAGTCAGACCAAAAAAACAGAGTATTAGCCAAATCTGACTTTGAATGGTAAACTCATTGACTTGAAGATTTCAGAAGAGCCCTGAGCTGCAGCAACGTGCCTCGTTTTTGCTTTGGTTTGTGTGGTACCTTTCAAGTGAAACAACTTTTTCTTGATTTTAATAAGGCTCATTAAATCATTATGAAATATAATTACATCGTACCAAAAAGCTCTTTACCCACCATAAGGTATTCCTGGTGGTGTTAAGCTTTTTATCTTATTGTCAGCTTACTATAAAAAGACATTAACCTTTAGCAGATATATCCTCGCATTTCATTGTTATCCACTGTGGTGCATCACAAGGGGTTTCCCTGAGCACTGCTTTCCTCTCCGAGCAAGGTGCCTCCAACTCCACCTTAGCTCCTCTGCTGTTTGCAGTGAAACAGATCTGTGGAACTATTCTAATATTCTCTGAAGTCAACAGCCAACACGGAGGCATATAAGGCTCATCACTTTAAGGCTTTAGCTCCAACATTTTTAGTGTGGGTTTTTGCCTTTTTTTTTTTTTTTTTTGTTCTAATTGAGCGTTTTGGTTTAAATCCTACTTTCTGACTGATGAATTTTTCGATTAATGCAACTCATTTTCAGCTTGGTATTTTGCCTAGTTCCCTTCAAATTGAAGCAATTATAGAAAAAATTAAGTGCTCCAATAATTTTAAACCTCTCTACACTCTGCAATATTACCAGTGTACTTCACTGTTTTTTTTTTTAAAGGTGTAAGCTCTTCAGGAGTGCTTACTATTCAAGCACGCACAGTCTGTGAACTGATTAAATATTATCAGATAATTTAAAATCTTTACAAGAGCTTTGGCTGTTTAACGTTGAAAGCAAATGCTGTGCTAAACTTGGATGACGCTAGGACATGGTATGCTTCAAACAAGAAAAAAAAATACCAAAACTCTTTTCAAACAAAGACAATCTTAGGCTTTATATATACAACAGCAGAAAAAAACAGCCTCCTCATGATTAAAGGGTGAACTCCCCTTCTCAGGTCATGAGCCACAGAACTTAGGCCAAAATCCTGGCAGATGTAGTGTAGACTTCTGCATGTAAAGCTTCATCAACTTCCATGCTGCTATACAGGAGTACCCATAAAGGTTTTCCTCTTGCAAAACAACTTGCACAACTTGGGATTTACTCAACACATATTCCACTTCGAAGAAAAACCCATCGCAGGGAGACAAAAACACCCACCTGAGGGGTTGCTGAGGTTTGAAACGACTGCTGCCTTCGCAGTACAGCAGTCAGACTTCTGCCACTCTTGTTGTGTCAGGAGTTCATATGTCTGATTAAATGAGCTCTGGAGCAGGAAGTTATCTCATCTTACACACTTAAATGCTATCTTAAAGAGTCCACTTTTACAAATCTACCGCACTTAATCATAATTTTAGTGCTCTTTTCATGTAAGGTTTTCAGAGTAGATATGAAGGTGATACACCTACACATAAAGACATTGTTTCTTTCTACTAGAAGGAGACAATGAGGCAAAGAGAGAGGTGGGTTTTTTTCTGGTATTGTTTAAAGAATAAACATAAAAGAATAAAACACAATGCAATATACAGAACATAGATCAGTGAAATCAATGTTTTCAGTGCAAGGCTTGGCTCCTTTCCATATGTTACACTGCATTTATAAGTTAAAAAATACTGTATTACATATGATGATATATGACTACTGAAAAACAGAGTTATTAGATCCTCTAACTTAGCTGGACTAAGACTATCCCTCAAATGATTTTTAAATCACAGAGTTAAAAACAGTAACATAACTACAACATGACAGACTTCTGCCAGTGTCAAACATCTATTATCCCTTACTTAAAGAGAGGCAAAAGAGCAAAAGACATACAGGTTATCTCTTTTTTTTTTCTTTTTAAATACTACAAGAGCAGTTTGTAGGCTCAAGGGTAAGTTTCTCATTGCTCAACAAATGCCACTGCATTCCACACAGATTTCTCTTGAATGACCTAAAAAGCAATCCTCTGGAGATGGGGCAAAGGCAGATCAGCCTTATCTGTTTTCTGTGCCACATATCACAGTTTTTCCCCACATACCATGAGAACATCACTCTGCTGCAGCAAGTAAGAATACGTGCTGTCAGGACAATGAAGTTTGCAGAGGTAACTTCTGACCTCACACTCAGACATTCGGTGAATATAAATTCTCCAAATTTAAATCCAGCATCTAACTGCCTAATGCAAAACCAGCACTTCAACTCTTAGACAAATTCTTTTTACCATGTATTTCAATAAATACTTAATGAATAACCTGTGACAGTGAAAGAAAAAAGGATGGTGAGAGAGGAATGGCGAGATTACAAATGAGCATTTACAGCAGCATATTTTGTCTATTCTCCCTGTGTCCACTTTCAAACCTGTCTTCCCTTTCTTTGCTCTTTGGAGTCATCTTTCAACCTTGACCTTAGCAGAGTGAAGAGATTAGCTTCAGTGCTATGATAAGCAAGTCTTAGGTCTGAATAGCCCTTCTACACACACCTATATCGGCCATCCATGTTAGCGAATGTCAGACACGGATCAAGGGAGAGTAGACATCGCAGTGTAAAGGTCTCACCATGGATCAGCCTGTCAAAATGCTGTAGAAAAATATGTATTCTTTCTACATCCCATGCCAAACGTGTGAACTTATGAGCGGTGTCAGGCTTTAGGTGGCCAACACGAACTGGAATCCGAAGAGCTGCAGCAAATCATGAAATATCAGTAGAACTGCTCTGGATTTTCTTGTGTCAGAGAGAGTGGACTTTACTGATGATGTCCTCCAAGAAGGGAAGGTGCTCAAAAGTAACAGTGGCATACTGAAATCGGCTCAAATCAGCACTCACGAGCCCCACAGCTGTCCCTCAGAGTCTCTCTAATAAGTTTTGTGGTTTCACAATCACAACATGTCTTTCTTAAGTACTATTTTCTCCTTCTTGATCTATGTAACACCCACAAAAATATCAGGGAAAAACAATGAAACTGACTGTACACTAGGGACAGGGTTATAAAAAAAGCACTTAAAATCAGTCTCATTTTGCTCCCATTGACGTCAGTTATAAAATTCCCATTGCCTTCCTGGAAGCCAAGAGATGCCACTGTGGATCACTTTCGAAAACAGCAATCCAAGAGCAGACAAATGCAAAAAAGATAGTAGATTCTTCTTTTCCCTCCAGTTGCTTCTAATTATACTTTTATTTACCCTTACCCCATTATCTCCATGCTGATTCAGGGAGGGGGTCCCCTGGACCAAATGAAGAGGTCAAGGCCCTTTGCTAGTCTACTTAAATTGATGCTGCCTCTCCAACCCAGCCTTCTCATTAAAACTCCAACAGGAAGGGTTGATTGTGTGCACATGGTTTATTTAGTTCATTTCATATTTTACTCCTGTACTGAGGTGCCCTGATTGTCAACACTCTAAAATAAAATCCCCTAGTTTTCTCCCTAGTTCCCTTCTGGAACAAACTGTGAGGGTGTTCCAAGGGGACACAGTCTGACCGGAGGGTTTATCCCAGCGTGAATGCTACACAAAGAGTATGTCTACATGTAATGCCAAATTCTGCTCCTTCAACCTTTCTGGCAGACCTCTCACCTTCTAACCCTAACCCAAAAAACCAATAAGCCACAACACGAAACACACAACTCAGTGGCATTTTATAGAAAAATCACCCCCTACCACCACTCTGCCACATTATCTGCTCAGTATTTCTGGATTTTTCAATTGCCAGAATTCAAAATGTGCCGCAAAACCATCCCAGGGACACCACAAGGACCAACAAAAATACAGACCCACAGCTGTGCAATGTGGAGGTGGCTCATTCAATGCAGAGAGCATTAGCCCAAAGCATAATGGACCTACACCAACCCACAGAGCTGGTGTCAGGCCAGGGCTCTCGGCCAGACAAAGCCCAGGCTGGAGTGCAGATGCAATCAGGTGAAAAATGAGCTCCCGTCTTGATACGGCAAGGTCTAGTCAATAATTACAGGTGGTGGTGCGAACAACACAGTGACAGCCAACTTTAAAACAGGAAAAAAAATTCTTAAACAGATATATAAAATAGTGGCCCAAGTAGCACTTTAATTCCTTCATGCTTTAATTGTTATTTTAGATAGAGGGCCTCTTACTTATCCCTCCTTCCCTCCCTCCTACAACCCCAAAGGCAGAGAGCTTTACAAATGAAGCTGTTTCATAGTATTTTTAATGGCCACCACATCCTCTTCCTGAGTTCTCAGCTACCTCAAACAAATGGCAGCTCTAAGACACTAACAGTGCGAAAACAAGACAAGATATACACACAGACTCTTAAGCTATGAAACAGCCATTTTAAAAAGCAAGGGAAGGGGAGTGTTTGAGTTTTATATTTTAAATGCTACAGTCATGTCTTGAATGAACCCAGCTATGAAGAGGAGATAAAGATGGTGAGGGAAAGAATGCAAGAACTTCAAACAGGAATGGAGCAGAGGAAATTAAGCTTGAAGTCTGGACCTCTAGAACCCCAGAGCTCTGCAGCACCTGAGTCTAGGCAGGACCACAGAAGTGCTCAGTAGTATAAAAGAGGAAAAAGATTACACATGCCAGTGTCAGTGGATGCTTTCTGAAAGAAACAAGTCAAATCCCAAGGGTCAGAGGATCCATAGGTAATAGTCACACAAATTTATTTGCATTGTTTAAACCATTCACCTGCTCTGGCAAGACAAAGATGCTTCTTTCCCTCCAGTAACACAATTCTTTTGGGGCTAGGCCATGTCTGACTTTGGAACATTTTTGAGTATAATTAACAGCTGACATTAAGAACTAACATCTAAGTCAGCTCTTAATGTTGACTTTTTAATTTACTGTCACAAAGCTTACTTAGATGAGACAGAGGCTTCTTCCTTATTTCATGTGTATGCACCAGTGAGAGAAGGCACACACCTAGAATTCTCCAGAATATGGAGAGATCTCACTGAAGCTGACAGCAACGTGAAATGACACAGGCAGGACTGCCACTACTGTCACGTAATAATCTCTGTAATTAGCTACCTGATCAGAGCATCTTTCACAGTGCCCTGCAGTTTCTTTTGGGTTCTCTCTCACGCTCACTATAAAAATACAGATAAGAAAATCAAGGACTGACTTTTATCCGGACCAAATCTTTTCCATACTGACAGCTCAAACTTGATTTATTCATCACTAGACCAATGAACCCCAAAACAAACCAGGGGCTAAAATAATCTTAGTATTAAGTACTTTTGGAATAGACTTCCCCTCTTCTCTCTCTCACTCTTCCTTTCCCATAAAAACAGGTAGAAGAATGCTTGGAGGAATCACACATTATTTACATGCAGTATTATTTTATGGAATTTTTCAAGGTGTTAATTGGAAGTTTTAATGAATGTTAATCATCTGTCATTTTCACTGGCAATCTCCTCTCTGCCATATGTTTAACTTTTACACCTGTACCGATTTTGCAACCAGTTCTTTTAAATTGTTTTACTTTCTCAGTGTAGTATTAGTATTAATATTTAGGAAACAAGCCAGCTGCAACCAGGACTGCAATTGTCTGCAGTTTATTTACTACATATAATCCCTAGTCCTGGTGAACTAGAGTAGTACATTATCACTGTACTAGTACTAGTTTGGAAATATTTTTATCAATCCAGTATTTAAAGGAGATGCTGGACCAATACCCACGAAGACCAAGGTACTACAAAGCAGGGCAGGTGCAGCACTCACAACAGCTGCATAAGCCACAATATATTGACCCAATTTTTGTCCCTTGCTTTTCACCCCAATCTCACTCTACATCAACAGGCAATCAATGCAAACTCCAGAGGTCATTTTCAGTTCTGTTCTTTCTAAGCAACATGAAGATTTGTTTCTGAAGGGATCAGACCGAGGAAGCACAAGCATGCAAGTTATGAGTTCTATTTTTGACTTGACTGCAAATATTCTGTGTGAACCAAGTCACCCTCAGCACACATGGCACACATTTAAAATGGACATACATACCTACCAGGCTCTTCAGCTTTTACCCTTTTCAACAGGGCTGTCATCCCCTCTACTCAGTAAAGAAGTCTGATCTTCAAAACAGGACTCTTTTTCTTGTACATTTTAATCAGCAGTAATATAACAATAGTATTTATTGTTGGGATCTAGCATTAAAATAACAAAGAGATGAATGAATGTAGCTCTAAACTCGTCTTCGCTTTTTCATCCATCACTACAAAATGGTCTGAGAGCTAAAACAACTCAGTAAGATCAGAGCTGTGCCACTGCTGTAAAACTGGCAACCCAAACCAGCAAGTTTAGGCTTTCAAACCAGGGAACAAATAACGGGCAGGCTACTGGACCTCCTGTTAATTGTCTGAGGATGAGATGCAGCAGAGGTGAAGGAACAGCCTGGCAAGGACTGCAAGATGACTTAAAGCTTTACTAGCAATCACCAGAAAAAGGGTGGGGGAATTTTGGTCCCATCCGTGGAAGATATTTGTATGCACACAAAAAAATCTTACAGAAAAAACAGCAGAGAAAACCATTTCTGAATAAACTCACATCAGAGACCCGAGTACTTAAGTAACAAAATCCAGAATACAGACAATGCCTTCTGTGCTGGGAGGTGAAGAGTCCTGCTGGCTGAGCATGGCAGATTTCTGAGGCTCTTGTGAGGAGACGGACCAGGAGAGAAGCGTCTGCTCCATGCCCTGCTGATGACACAGGCGAAGGGCAGTGGAAGGGGCAGATTTAGGGCACTGTTGAGGAATACTCCCTTAAAAGGCACATGTCTTCAGAGTCTGTCAAAGTTTCGGTACTTTCTAGTACAGAAATCTGTGCAAATTTGCACCTCTCCTTCAATTAAATTTTGGGGAAAATTATTCTTCAGATAAATTAGCTAAGCAGAAAGAACAGAAGAGTTATCCTCACTAAATGCAGTTCATTATTCTCAGTATCCCTCTGCTCCCAACTCTACTGTAAGGAGAACAGGGATGTGAAAGGAACAGTCTCACTTTTTTCCTTTGGATATTATGCACCCCATGACACACCACAAGGTGAAAGGTCTTCTGTATGGGAGGAACACACAATCTGAGAGTCTTTGTGGCCCCTTTTAATCGTGTATTCCAGGAAGTTCCAGGGGTGCAAACACCCATGAACTTTTTCCATTGTCTTGGAATACCTGGTGGTTTCCTTAAAGCCTCCATGCTTGTGATCATATGAAAATCTCAGTTTCTTTTTTTTTTTAAAGTGCTGAATTTTACTGTTGAAAGTTAAAGACCCTGAACTATAAAGGCTGCGAACCAGGGCTAATAAAAAGGAAATCAGAATCTATTACTTCTGAAACCCCACGATGCATGAGGGTTCTGCCAGTAGACTTTTTAACACTAGGGATGGACAGAAATACTATGCAGATGATTTTGGACAAAGGAGAGAGAGAACGCCAAGAGAACAAAGTGTACAACAGTATCGGCTAACTGCAAAGTCTGGATTTCCTCTGATGAACTGAATCAGAGGTAAAACTCCATATAAAATGGACTAAAAATACAGTAGGTAACTGCCGCAGCTCGTTGTGGGAGCATCATTTCAAACCACTGCTTCTGTAATTTAATAACAGCAACACAGTACCTGAGAAGTCTTGAATTAAAACCTGGTATAGGGGTGCTCTTTTAGGCCAGATACTACCATGGAGGTATAGAAATTAATACAAGAAAAGAAAACTCTCCTTCCCTTGTGAGTCCAGCTAATGTACAATGCTCATTTTCTATGTACCCTAGTTCCTATTTAAACAGCTGTTCATAGAAGAAAGACTGTTCAAAATCATTTAGAAAGATAAAGCTACCTATTGCAAGTATTAAATAAAACCGCAAAGAACTTCCTAGAAATTTCGCTAAACAGCAGTAAGCAAGTTCTTTATTTTCCACATCGTAAGCCTAATAACACTAACAAAACCCACGCTCATTGCACCACTGCAAATTTTACAATATGAATTTAGATTGCTGAAAAGAAAAACAGATGGAGCAGAACTGCCGAATGCTCTGGAAATCCCAGGATTGTACATGCAGCGCTGGGGCCTGAACTGGGATGGACTGAAGGGCACATTCTACTCACTTTCCAGAAGCACCTTCCAGAGCATCAAAAGTGGAAACGAATTTGCATTCGCTCAAATGTAAATGGTATTCATGAGAATAAAAGAAAATCTCAGAAGTTAGGCTTATATATAGCATATTCATGAATCCGAAAGCAGTATTTGGACGTCTTGATTTTTTGAGCATTGTTTATGTTCCTGTTCCATTGATTTGTAAAGGCAAAAATGTGTTCTCACTGGTCCCAAATGTTGATGTCCAACTAGTGAAATGGACCAAAACCATGTCAAAAAGAACATAGCAGAGACCATGCTAATAATCTTTGATGCACAGATTAATTTGGGTTTCATGCTGTACTTTTCAGGGAGGAAAGGGCACAGCAGAGTAGTGCCAGGGCTGCACCAAGAGCTGGGGGTAGACAGGGACTAGGAAAGGACAAACAAAGAAAGCTCAAAATTCAAGGGAGATAACAAGAAAAAATTTTACCACAGAGCTCAGGGGAAACCTGGGTCTCAGCCTTATACCTGCTGTCCTTCTTTCCTGCCCCCTGTCCCATGTATGCAACAGCTAAGATGGAAAGATACCTTTACTTCACTGGACATAAAGCCACCAAGCAACGTATCCACTATCATTTGCTCTCAAAACTAATATCTTCTCTACAATCATTACTCTTATTTCACACTACTATACTCTGTGAAGACAATTACTATACTACAGATAGGTAACTCCACTGCAGTACATCTCACGTAAAATTAAAAAATAAGTATTTTACTTCTACGCATCAGGCTTAAAAATAATGAATTGCCGATTGCTACGTAAGCAAAAGGAACAAGTAACACCAATGGCATGCCGCAAAAGTATTTGCAAATTTACAATTCTCAATTCACTTGTGAAAAATTCTCATGAAAAACTAGTCGTCTCTTTTGAAAGGAGAGGCAATAAAATGTTCATGTTTCAGAGGTTACTCTACCGAGACCACAAGAGACAGTTCTGCACCAAAAGACAGAATGCTTCCACTTTGCTTAGGCCACAGCAAAATCCTTCCTAACTCTCTACTGTATCCTCAGGGCATATATGTATGAACGCTGCCTAAACTTGAAGATCTAGTGGAAAAAGAGTAAATATAAATAATCCTTAAGATTCTGAACTAATTTTATACCAACTATTTGCCTCCCAACTGTACTTTGCCAAAACATTCTCCTGTGTTAAGTCTGTGATGGGAAAAAAAACATTTCAATCTTATGTGATATCAAGACTTCTTTTTTTATTTTATTTTAAGTGTTTTGATAAGCACTGGCTTTTAATCAAGTATTAAAACATTTGCAAAGAATTTGACGTAGTAAGTCACTTGATATCCTTTGTGCATACTGTGTATATTTAGGCTCAAGGAATCACTGCTGCCCATGAGCCAGGCTCCTGAGACAGGGACAACATCCTCCTAACAGTTCTTTTGTCACCTGTACAACCTTGTAGCACTTCCCTGGACAAGGAAATGGATGAAAGGCTGACATTCCCCACATCTTCCTGAACGTATACAGGGGCTATTCCCCAAAGGAAATGGTTCTGCAAAAGTTACACAAGATCCTGGATTTTGTCTGTATGGTGTTTTCTCACGCAGGGACTGGCAACTAGAATTATTTTCGTAGTCCCTGAAATGGAAGACACTTCATAAAAATCATCCCTTAACCAATTCTGCACAAGGAAGATAATCCTCACACATCCCTGTCTTCCCTCTACTGCAATTTGGCCCCAAAAGAAATCCTACTTTCTTGGAAAATCACTATTTCCCACAGGAATGTTCTCTATTGGCAGTGGCAGGGTGCTGCAGTAGTAAATCTGAATAGACAGCTACTGTAGAGGATTTTAAGGAGCACTATTTCCCATGGGGAAACTAAGGCAGAGGTATACTAAGGAACACGCCTGGGCCACTCTTTAGATCAGTGGCAAAGCTGAGATCAGACTCATCACCATGATGTACTGGCAGCTGAGAAAAAGAAAACAGAGAAGCTCCAATGCTTCAGATGACAGGAAGAGAATTAATTTTCTGATGTGGTGTTTTGTTGATTCTTTCGTCTTGTCATGTACAGCAGAAATAATGTTCGAAGGATTAGAGTAAACTTACAGCAAAAGACTCTTATGATTATTAAGCATCTAAGCTTCAATTTGATGTTTCATCACCTGCCAGCCTTCCACATCAAAAATGATTTTTGTGTGTATTTGAAACACAAAATTTACAAAATATCATCCCAGAATTTAAAACACTTCTTAAACATGTTAGAAAAGTAAATTTAAAATGTCACTAAAGCTGCAAAGAGGAAAAAGCCTGTCCATTGCTCTTATGCAATAATTAATTTTCATCGGGGTCCTTACTATGCATTAGTTTTTATGGAGCAACAAAACATAACTGCATGCTATTGTTTAAACACATTTGCTGCCTATGCCAGAACAGTAAAGGCTGGAAATATGTGTAAAGGATAATACCCAAAACGTAGCTAAATGTATTCTATATTATGGATCCATAATACAGAATGCAAATGATTCTGACTAAGCATTCACAGGAGACAGTCTTTAGGGTGCATGCTGTGAATGTATATTATGAATAATGCATAAAACTTGGCTAAATCTTAATGAGTCCATTGACATCCTATGGGGTCCACAGGAGCCTTAGATCCCAAAGCATGTCAGTGGCGTATTACTCTCCTCCCCCACTTCATTTAAAAAATACTTTCTTAAAACAAAGGAAATTAAAACACAAAAGAAAAAAAACCTTAGCTCTGATTTAACTCCCTTACGATGGCAAACGCAGAGATAGCCAAAAAAACTCTGACTTCCTTTACACCGTTGTGTGTCCACGTTCCATGTTAAACCAGGGCACCGAATGGCCTTCCTGGAGGGCTGCATCAGGTGTGGGACATGAGCTACTCCTCCTTCCCAAACTGAAACACTAAAGGGCTTCTCCACACACAAAGGAAAGAGGATAAAAGGTGGCATGCACCCCTATTATATTTTTTCTCTGTTCTCCTTCCCTAACTCCCAGATTCTTTAAGCAATAATTAATGTAGAAGGAGATGGCAGAACATATGGGGAAACAACACATCCAGCTTACTAGTCAGAGCTACTCCAAAGAAGCAAGTTCATGTGCTAAAGGACATTGGCAATGGGTGCAGTCATGAGGACAAAGAGCCTGACAGAAGAGAAGAGCCTGGTATTTACAGATTCTAAGTACAAAAACACAGTAAGAAAAAAATTTCCACCTCCCGAGCGAAACCGTAAGGTTGTACCATTCGATCTGAGTGTACGAGTATACCATATTCTCTGGGGAAAAAAAAGCTTTGGCATCAAGCCCCAGCTTCACTCAGAAGTGTGAAGATAGTTTGTGTGTGTCATGTGCTTGGAAATAAATGAGTACATTTTTCCTATAGCATAAATACGAAGAAAAATAACTGATTAAGTTCTTGCTTATTTAGGGTTATAAGCCTTCAAATCGGTACAAATTGGTAATTAATTAATTCTTGCAACACCCATGTGTGATGGCAAGTCTGTACGTCCTTAAATGCAAGAAAACCAAGGAACAAAAGGTCAAGAGACTTACCCAGCACGCCAGAGCACTTCAGCGGCAGAGCGGGGCCACAGCTCATGCTCTCCATGCTCTCCACCACACACTCATCCATCACACTTGGGATTGGGAATGCCAGTCTTCTCAAGGACCACTTTCATGCTCAGCCAGGTGATTGCGGGCCAAAGCCAATACAACCTTGCATGGGCAGGGCTGAAACCAACGGAATAAATCCCACCAGGCCTGACCTGGCTCTGCCCTCACTATTCCCACGGCACTTAAGCCACTGCACACACACATTCATGCACCTCCAAGTACTCACCCTATATCCAACTTGGATGGCCTATGGACTGGCCAGCATACCGAGGCAGACCTGCAGCAGGGACTGGGCAGGACTCTTTCTCTCTTCCCACCAGATCCCACCACCATGCCCAGTTAAGATCTCAGATGTCTGCACTCCCTCGAGCTGGCAGGCCAAGCGAGCACCGTTCACCCTATCCACATTTCAGCACCTGAACCTGCCAGACTAGAGCAACAGGAACCCTGGGAACACTGTCCTTCCAGAGACTGAGCAAAGAGAATGGGTTCTCCAGCAGGAACTGCCCTCCTGCCCAAAGCAGGGTTCAGGGAGAGGAGAAAGGAGGCAGACTGCAAGGCAAGAGCAGGAGGAGGAGGGTGGGTTTGGGACAAATTCGATACAACCAAGTCTTGCACAAAAGTGCAGGAAAAAACAGCAACTGCCAGGAAATTCAGAAACACAAATATTTTGTAGGTTTTGTTAAAATCTTCCTTCTCCGCCCACATGTGCTTCCAATGGAAAATCAGTACCAGGGAGGAAGAAACTATCTGGGTGTTCAGTAAGCATTTCTGACCTCAAAATAAAATTTTAAATCCAGCTTCTGTCTTCCTTGTTTCAACTCCTTACAACAAAAACAACAACAAATCCAAATATGATTTTTTTGTATGTGAAAACATTTAACAGACAGATCCTTGAGGACAGTAACTGATGGAAACAGTTCCACTGGATCTACAGCAGAATCTGGCATGAAACATGTGCAAAGAGAGTGGGGACACAAGTGTGCTCATCACACAGCACACTTGAGCGTAGCTGCCTGTGTATGTGAACATGAACACACAATCTCACTTTACTCCATGACAATATTCTTTTCTTTTGATGACAGATGAAATTTTTGTGCAGTTACAAAACAAACCCAACTTTTTTCTTGTCGATATGTTAATTTGCCCCATATATGAAAACACATGTATTTCCACACACCCATATATATATATATATATATATATATATATATATATATATATTCTAACCAAGGGCAGAGGCCAGGCTTTCACAGGAGCAATGCTGTCAAACTATTTTACCTCTGCAGCCCATCCTGCTACTATTTATACTTACTGCTACAGATATCAGCAATTGTTTCCTTGCCTCCTCACCCCTCCCGGACACCATGAGAATAACAGAGAACGGAGTCTCTCGGTAGCACTTTCATTCCCAGCAGGAAGCTCAAGCACTTGTGATATCCATTTTGATACAAAACCTAAATTAGGCCTCTGGAAATAGGTAATGCATAAAAAGAAGCATTTTTGTGCCACAAGATTATTATTATAGGTTACTGTTAACCCTTGGGAGATGGAGGTGAGTCCTGCAGCTCCCTACTGGGTTGAGTATTTGCTGAGAAATCACAGGCACTACCTAAGCAGATATTTCAGGGGGGCTGTGTGATAAAAGAGAACGATCCTGTTGACCCATCATATTCTGATAGCTAGTTTGAGAACAAAAGCATCACCAGTTAAACAAAAAGGATCAGCACAGCATGCACATGCTACAACTCTCTTGCGCTAAGAGAAGATTTAAAAGGGGCTGGATATAAGGATAACTGTGGAATTACTAATGCAGAGATCAAACAAACAAAGTCAGTACTATATTTGGGAACTACCCAAAACATGGTCTGCCTCTTAGCTCCCTAGAACTCCTCCTTTATGCAAAGTTTCCAGTGGGTCACATACTAGTGAAAATAAATATGTCATTCAAAAAAGAAAATATGAATCCAAACCTTTAAACAATATGCAGTTTTCAAGTTTGAAATCACTGCAGATTAAAGTATCAAGGCTGGAAATCCGTATGATTTATTCCAGCTTCACAATTCCAAATCATAAAGCTATACAAACCATAAATTAACTCTTTTTTCTTCAGATCCACCATCATCCCTGAAGTTTGGAAAACTGGTCAATAATTCAAATTCAGTGAACCATACTACCTTGCACTGAAGCTACACCCCCTCCCGTAGTGATACAAGTTGGCCTAGCATTACTCATTGCTTGACTTACTCCCTTGGCAAAATGAGCCACACCACAAATTCAATCTGTTACTTGCCTACACAATTAATTCAAGTTCAGCTTATCCTAAGCACTTCTTTTTCCTTCAGACATGCAGACTTCAAAGGGCTATAAACTGTGATCTTAAACACAAAAGCAACTGCGTGTCAGTAAGTTTTCACTAAATATAAATAAATATTTTAGTAAACTATGGTTGCAACTTGTTAAGTCTGGGAAAAATGGAGCCTTGCTGTAATCTGGAAGACAAATTGGATCTCAGGGCTTCACACATCCTCCCAGTCAAATCCCCATGCATTGTATACCTGCAGGAATACAAACGAGAAACATTCCAATAACTTCATGTAGTAGCAAGGCAGATTGAGGTTGTCCTAATAAATTTAAGCTTCATAGCTCCTTCACTCCAAAAGCCAGATACTCAGTGATTACTGCACATTGAAGGAGAAGTCCTGTGGAATAGGTATTCTTTCTCAGACCACTCTGACTATTGCACCGATGACCAGAGCAGAAATCTTTGAACCCGTATGTGAGTAACCATTCCTAAAAACATCCTCCTATCAGCAGTACAGTTTGCAGGAGCTGCAACTCACTACAAAGAATAAGGAGCTTTCTGTTTGGCCTAGAGATTTGCCTACAGCCATGGAAAGGCAGGGGGAGGAAGCAAACCCTGAAGTCCTAGCTGCTACTTTTCCACTGTGGCCATTAGGTTTGGCACTGCTTTTCCTAGACAGCCCTCTCCGCTCTAGCAGCTCTGACATCTGCATATTGCATTGGCCCTGTTGTGCAAGCAGGACTATTTCCCAAGAGATAAACAGAGATCACCAAGCTCACAATGCCTGACACAAACAGAGTTCAGATTCAAGCTTCCCTAGGTAGCCTAGACCCCAACCCTTTCACTTGCAAATGCAAAGGGAACTCTGCAAGACCTGATGGGAGAAAGAAGGAAATTGTCTTAATAAAGGAATGAGAAGGAAAAATCTCCCTCACTCTCTCAAGCACTTTTTTTAAACAGCTACTTGAATCATCCCTGCTTATAGACAGTCCCTCTTCTTCAGCAATGGAAAAGCAATACAGGCTTTCTGTCATTTGATCGTCCCAAACATTTTGTAATTTAATGTGAGCAGGCTCCTCACTGGGCTCTCAGACAAAAGTTTGCCCACATGCCTTTTAAAGTACGTACCTGATTTTGTCTTTGTCTGCTAAGTTCCTTTTGCAGCTGCATTCCCATGAAAATGTTTCTATACTCTCCTTCCCCAGTCGTTTCTATAGCCCGCTCAGAGGTGGATTCATTGCTGGGCTTCGGCAGTTACATTTCCTCCTCAATTGATGCTTCTTTTTATTTATTCTGAAGTTTCCAATGTAAAACAAACAGGAACACCACCTCTCTAAAATTACTACTATCCGACTGTCCTCCAATGCAACATTAACAAGAGGCAATATTCTCCGAAGCTATGAAGCATATACTGCCCTAAATTACATTGCAGTTGCTGCCCTGAGCTCGCACATTTTTGAATAGGAAGGCTCCCAGGGATCTCTCTCTCCGTTCTGACTGCATTTACTGCTTTAAAATATTTTTAACCCAGACACTGAAGTGCCAGCCTAGCAGCCCTTCATGCTAATCCTAGCCTGGGTGGCTGTTCTTAAGGGAAAGCATTCAAAAATTGTAGCAGTGCATCAACTTTGACCCTTTTCACTTAAAACATGAGACTTCTTTTTTTTTAAGGAAAAAAAAATTAGATTCCAGAGGGAATCACTGAACTCTGACCTGCTTAAAATTAGTTTTGTTTTAGTGCCTGTGTGGTGACTCAACAGGCCAATTTTCCAGACACTTAAGACTTCTCTGCTCCTGAAGATTCCAGTTCAAGTCTTGGACTCGCTGCCTGGGGTCGGATCAGAACACTTTGTTCCAAGGCTTCAAGCAGTGAATTCCCAGATCGCCATACCCTTGCCAGATGCTGGCATGCTTGGTAATAAGTAGGGCTGCAACCAAGCTAATTATATATTTTTTAAAAATCTGTGAAGAGTTTTGCTTGCAATACATATGTTAGACCAAAAGAATTTCCCTTCAAAATTCGACAGTCAAGAAATGTTTATATGGCTCTGATAAACATTTCATGATAAGCTGGATTCCTTCAGTGGGGAGGGGGAAGATGTGTACTTTGGTCTTAACAGTGCAGCAAATGATTCTCAAATAGGGTCTGGCTGAGTGCATCCATCTCACTGGGAGTCACTGATTTCATTTTTTTTAATCTGTCACAGGCATTACTAAATGAGTCACCATAGACTCCTATGTTGCAAAAAATAGCATCACAACACTTCATTTGCCCTTCAACGGGACTTCAAGTGTAGTGCCTGGTATCAAAAAGCCTTGTCAGTTAACAAATTAAAAAATCCCAGGAAATGACACCCCAACACAATCTCGGACTAAATTACTTCCTGCAAAAGGTTAACACTACCCAGCAAAACAAAACTCATCTAGGAACAATAATATTCCTCAACCTCAACAGTATTTTTCTGTTTAATGTTATCATCAATGCTATTGCATATACTTCATATAGTTCATCAAAGGATCTCAAAAAATTTAACAAACAGCCTCAGATAATCTCCTGTACGGTGAGTGAGTACTATTATCTCCATTTATAAGTACTGAGGAATTCAAGCAAAGAAGATGGTAAGAAATTTTGGACACGAGGCAAAAAGAGCCAGACCCAGAAAAAGAACCTAGGTGCTGGTCCATATTAAATGGCATCTGTTACATTTCCATCCCTGTTTCACAGTGATTATGGAAAGAAGAGCTATGCCAATGCCTGTAATCACTTATTTGACAGCTGCTAATCCGACGAACATGAAGACAATTTATACACCGTGCCCTAATCTTCCAGAATTTGATCATATATGAACATAGCACTAGTACTTGCTCCAGTGTAATTCTGTGTATTTCTGAGAAAGAATGTAGCTTTCTTCCTTTTTTGGAAAGAAAACAAGGCACTAAAAGACAGAGTTTTAACACGCAGTCATCAATATGCTGTTCTTACAAATACAGATATGTCAAACAGTAATAACACAAACAATGATGCACACTGTGCTGAATCAACAACACGACTCTGTGTTCTGCCCAGAAAGCCCTCCTGCAACCTATACAAGACACCTCCCAACACAGGCCTTATGCCCTAAGAGACACTAGTCCAAAGGGAAAGGAAATTCTGCAACGCGAGAAAAGGACACCACTTCATAAGCATCCTCCACATACTTGATCTCAAGATCTGCCTGCCTCTGGTGTTCATAACTGCCACAGGACCTTAAAAATACAATAAAAATCGTGATCCTGCTTCACTAGAAGCCAAGCTGCTGAGCCACGTTAAACAGCAGTGCCTAATGTAAAGAAGGAACCAGTGCATGGTGGTCCCTGTCAGATGACTGATGGTGTGGCTTCTCTGGCTCAGAAGACCTACCAAAGAACCATCAGAACATCTCCATCATTGAGCCTGAACATGAACCTACTCTTACAAATTACCACCATGCCTTCTCAGAGGAGAACTGTCACTGGATTGAAACAATGTGAGCTAACTAGGTTATTCATCACCTGCAAAGAAATAATGCTGCTCAAAGCTTTTTGGATACAATGGTGAAGCGAAGAAAGCTTTCTTCACCGCCTACGCAGCCTGGGCTCAACTCTGCAAAACAAATTTGAGCCGCAGTCAGACTCAATGTCAGACTTTTGCCAGCTGAGCTCCCTCTCACTTCCTCAGTTTCAGGTCATCTGAATACCTTGACAACCTGTGAGGATAAATCAAGCACAGAAGGTGTTTAGGAACTAAACATACACGTCAGGTGTTTCTACAAAACCTACACAAAGTTATATCGAAGCATCCCAAATTCCAAATCCTTAACAAATGTATCACACATTTTGGAAATGGTGGGCAGAGACTTGAAATACAGCCACACTGGTGACAAAAAATAAAAGGAGATGGAGTAAAGCTGGGAGGAAAGCAGGAGAGAATGCACATTTTTTGCTCCAGAGGACAGAGCAGTTGCATGAACCTCACCATCACTGGGGTCTACCCTTCGAGCAGCTCTAATCTTAAAGCACACTAAGCAACACAATAATAACCAGCAATCACTGATCTATTATCTCCAGGCCAGAAAAGGACTGCTAGGACTCACTCACAGGTCAGGCCTCTGGCCTGACAGAAGAACCTCACCCAGAAATTCCTTCTAGCTTCTGGTACGGCACAGACCGATGGCCAGAGCCCAGGCACAGCCCCTGCTGGTCCTAATCCTGCACTGCGTGCATTAGAAACCAAGTTTGTTCTCATGTGCCTCACCTGCACAGCTTCTATTGGCCACACCAGCTCAAACCAACAAGCCCACGGT
Organism: Cephalopterus ornatus; assembly: GCA_013396775.1. Lineage (NCBI taxonomy): Eukaryota > Metazoa > Chordata > Aves > Passeriformes > Cotingidae > Cephalopterus > Cephalopterus ornatus. The sequence continues at coordinate 262,721 of VZRE01002951.1, forward strand.
CCCATGAAGAGACCCACGGCCACAAACCATTCCTGGTTCTGCCACCAGATACAGCACACTGCAAGTTACATCAAAACTGTTCATGTCACCCATTGGGTTTTTTAAAGAAATTATTTATACTGGCTCTTTGATCTTCCCCAGCCCTGGCAAAAATAAAGCTACAGTTCGGTGAAGAGCTTAGAGCATTTGCCAAACTTTGAGCGCTGAAGGAGACTCGCTGGCTACGGCGGGACTGAAGTGCTTAAAGTCAGGCACATTCGGAACCACGTCAGGGCCAAAATCCCCGCACAGCCATTCAAAATGCATCCAAGGCTTGCGCTTTGCTTCTGGAAACTTTATTCTCACTTTACATATAGTCAAAACCTGACAAGAGCTCACTGTCGGATTATGCAGGAAATCTGCAAGTTTCACCAAGGTGTGATCTTATGCTTTTTCACACATTATTGTATCATGCTGCGCCAGAACACTAACGTATGCACAGTTCTAAAATAACTTGCATTATTACAGCCCAGCACGGAAAACGGCGCTGAAAAGCCAACACAGGGACCTCCAGAGACTTGCTCCTCAGTCACTTCCAAACTGATAAGGGGTCACAATTCCATTCTTACCAAGGGAGGGAAAAAATTTAGGGAAAAAAACCAAACAAAAACCAAAAAACAAACAAACAAAAAAAGTAGAAACAAACCAAACCAAACTCAGCATTACAAAACCTTTCCCCCCATTTCTCTCTCTTTTAAATGAAACTGTCAATTTTCAGATTTGTCTTTGGTCATGTCAGGGTGGGAGAATGGGATTTAATAACATTTAACTGACTTGCTACCAAGAAGGAAACATATTTTTCTTCTCTCAAATTTGAAACCGACACTTTCTTTTTTTCTTTTTTTCTGTTGGCCTACTTTCTTTTAAGTTGCTTTTCAATTATTTATGAAAATGCAATAATGCATTACTTTGCTGTGCAAATGTTTAGAAGAAGGAGATAGTGTCTTTCAAGTGAAAAAACCCCATACATGGCCATACAGGGGTTCATTTAAAAGCGCATTGCAGGTGACACTTTACAAAAAACAATATACTTTCATTTGCCTCCCCACACACATCCCCATTTTCTTTAAGCTGCATATTTGAGTCAATAAAAAGTCTACAGCTCCACAGAAACACCCCACTCGCTGCTCTCCAGAGCTGGAGCTGTAAGAAACAAAAGCTCTATGTGGGAAACTGAACAAGGGGCTGAACCAAAACCTATTAAGACACTGCAAAGACTCCACGCTTTCTGAACAGCAAAGAGAGCAAAACTTGCAACGTTTCAGTCAGATTTTTTGAAAGTTTTGTTGGTTTTTTTTAAACAGCTGGCTTTGGAAACAGCTGTGTTTCCCAAGCCCATCGAACATCACTGAACACTGACTGCCGAACTGCTTTCTGCAGTTTTGGAAATCCCATGTGGATGCACGATCAAGTGGCCATGCCTTCCACAGGCTCACCACCTCAGGGTTTTAGCATCAACAGACTAAAACAAGCAGCCAAGCCTGCCCTGACAGCAGCAGGTACAAACCCAGGCCCATAATACTTCTCTCTTGTCTCTTTAGGCTCTGCTGTCACATGCACAAGTTTGGTGTCATGAGGTGAGAAGTCCCTATCACCATCACCGGGGAGATGGAAGCTCTTTCTCTGCAGTACTTTCTGCAGAAACCTCCTTCTCTCCATTGATGGAGGGAGCCTTGAAGGATTTGTTTCACAAAGACCCTACATATATTAACGTTATTGATCTACTATATCCAACCAGGAAAAAAAGACCAAAAAGCATCATGAAGCTAACATGGACGTACTTAATAGCAACATAACACAAAGTGAAATACACTGAGAAAAATCCAACCTACTAAAACAACCCAAACACTGCACAGGTAGGTTTTGCACCTCTGCCCACGAAGGTTTTCCAGACTCAACCACACAAAACCATGGCTGTCCCTACCTGCTGGAAGCTCTGGCCATGCCCGTGCAGATGCGTCCTGAGGTCCCACCTGACTAACATTCCCAGGAATATGAAAGGCAAGTAAACCATATAAGGACTTAGAGAAGCCAGTATCTGCTACTATTATTAACCATTTAAAATGGCCTCAATATCACTCCTTAAAACTGGAATCCATATAAATCCTGCAGTCTTTGGAGGTCCTGGAAGACACCTCTTGCACTCACTTTTCACAGTCCCTGCAGTTTTTCAGAACAATGTTTAACAATGCAGGTAACTTAGGAAATGAACTTTTTTCTTTGTTCCTTTCATTAGACACCTAAATCAAACCAAAGGTCAACTGTGCTACCTTCAAAAATGGGACTTCAGCTGCATTGAAATCTCACTTTTCTAACACTGCACATGTATAAACACTCACCTTTTGCTGAATTTAAATGAACTAAGCCACATTTCTAAAGTTAAGCCTATACTCTAATACTGTTCTTAATCAGGGCCATAAATCACACCTCTACAACTCGCACTCAGGTGTTGAGATAAAAATCATTCTAGAAAGCTGTGTAGTTATACAAGGAAATATTTTGCTTTTTCTTAAACATAAAAATCCAGAATTTAAAACTAAGCTAAGCAAAAAGAAAAACCTTGCATCCTTAAAACTTTATACTATTGATTAACAACATTTTTCCTCCATGTTGCCTCCTACTTCTTTACACTGTATTTGCGTGCATTGCAGAGGCACTTGGGTATGTAACTGCTGCTGTTCACACCGCAGTACGCACATCTTTAATTCCAATATATCTTCAAGAATCAGAATCTTTTGGTTTCTCCATTTTCTACCCCGTTGCAGTTTGTTACTTCTCACTAGGAGCCACTTTCTGTACCAGCGCAATGCATGAGTTATTAAAAGAACAGCGGGGCATGTAGTAGAAGGTGCAAGACTGTCTTACTTCCCTCTCCTCTGTTACTCCTCATAAAAACACACATATTGCTCTCATTCAAAGATCACATTTTATATAAAGCAAGATCACAGAACCACAGAAAAGCAGATTATGGCGAGCTGGAAGGGACCCACAAGGATCATCGAGTCCAGCTCCTGGCCCTGCACAGGACCATCCCCAAGAGTCACACCATGTATTTGAGTGTACCATCCAAAAGCTTCTTGAACTCTGTCAGGCTTGGTGCTGTGACCACTTCTCTGGGGAGCCTGTTTAGTGCCCAATCACCCTCTGGGGGAAGAACCTTTTTCTAGTACCTAACATAACTGACACAAACTTCAGGCCTAATGACATCTTGTGACTGCTCCTCACCCTGGCCAGGGCTGCGCAAAGAACACACCCCTGGTCACTGCACTGGGGATGCACCACACATTTTTACTGTGCTGCTTTCCTCCACGGCACTTTCCTGGCAGAGAGAGGCCTTCAGTTTCCAGAACTGTCAATTGCCTTTCAGAAGCACTAAATTCACACATACACATTTGTACATATTCATCAGCATTTAGTCATTTGTAATCTCTCCTGAGAATTAGTATTATTCCTCTACAGCCACAAAACTTCCATCATCCCGTGCAAACTGCTACTTACCTACGGCAACCCTGTTTATAGGAATGCCTCATTATATATAATTTCAGGTTTCAATTGGAAACTATTTTACAGAAGTGACAAGCACTTCACTATTTCTCCTCCAGCTCTGTCTTTTCCGACGGTCGGCAAGAGGCACGAAAACGATCTCAGCAACAAGTTTCATTGCGAACTAAAAGGGCTCACCCTACGTGTGCATGTATTGACCAAGTAATCTACTCCTGACTCGCAAACTTGAACTAATTAATTGTCCTACATTTGTTAATCTCAACCACAACGCACTTCATGCACCACGGTGCCACCAAACAAACTCGCGTTCCCAGGAATCAGAACAAATCATTTGGTTTTCTCAGAATCGTTAAGTCCTGCTTCTGGCAGCTGCCTGCATACAATTACAGATATAAAATCAATCTGAAGCAAAGCAAAGAGCACAGTATCTCCCACCAAATATGCTCTTCTCCCAGATTTGAATTTGTAAAGCAGAATTTTGCATTAACACATTCACTTTTCTATGACTGAATACGCTTCTTACATTTTTTTTGCATACCCCTCATTGCAGATGTGTTCAATTTATTATTAAACAGAAGTGTAATTGGCACATATATTACATTCCTTGTTATTATTTATGCATTTGTCTCTATACTAGCATGAGTAGCATAATCTTTAATGCCATGGCATAAGGAGCAATCTCATTGCAGTGAAAAGACAGTTGTGTGTTACTAGATGCCATGTAAGGACAGCACATGGAGAACCACAAACAGCTGCCTTTCCCTGGGAACCTGGACATCCCCAGGCTCCTTCCAGAGTCAGTGGAGACTCCACCCAGAGTGTGATTTGGTGGATTAATCACTGCTACAGAATAGGTATTTTCTCTGTTTTTGTAAAAAATTCTTTAACACAGAAGTCAGTATCTGGCTTTAATTCAGTCTGCTCTGAAATCACTCGAAAATCATTCATTTTCTAATTTTCTTCTCTTCTCTAATGGTTTCCGAATCTTCTTCAATATAAACCTGGTCTATGAGGACTAATCTCCCCCTAGAAGGTCAGTTGTGACATTAAAAGGGTGTTACCAGCTAAGAAAAGCAACTCTTCTATTCACTGACTAAAGGCACTGACTTTGCCATATAATAGGTATTTTACTTTCATTTTAAAAAAATGGACTGTAAAATTAACTTTTAGAGCCTTATTAAGTAAATATTTAATTGGTTAGCTGAGGATTACAACTGTGTCCCCCAGCCTTTTCCATGACACTGAAAGCTTACTCATACACAAGGATTTTATAGCAGTGTAAAAGGTAGACTCCATAATCCTAGTTTAGAAATTGAACCAGTTTAATTAAATGTCTCTTTAGACTAACTGCTACAAACCACAGTATGGCACTCAGTTGAATTTAAACCTGTTTTATTCCCTTACTCCCTACAGAAACTGAAGATACTGCAAGCCATATTTACAACTGTTTCAAGCCTTCTGTGCAGAGCAAGCTTACCTGAATTTTGTCTCCTCTCCTCAGAAAACATGGGCAAAGCAACTTGTTAGAGCAACAGGAGCCCAACTACAAGCAGGCACCTTCACCCTTAACCCATCATTTCCTTGCTGCCCCAGCCAACTTCTAACCTGCCTAACCCAAAAGCCAGTGCTGAAAATCTGGGTTTAAATTAAATTAAATACATTAACATCACTGCCACTAAGAGCAGGACCTTAAGTACAATTTTACTAATAGTCCAGTTATACCTTAAGGATCTACCACATGTAGCCTACTGACCAAGAAGTGAGCTTTCCTAAGACCTTCTATTAAAATCTGGACCACCCTTCCAGGGACTAGGAGGCTGCAATGGAAATCACTCTTAGTGATGTGGTTTTATTTAGCTTTTCTTCTGTAAAACTGTACCATCGAATTGCATTGGCCAGTTGAGCTTGCTCAGCTTCTTTCAGGACATGCTCACAAACCAAAAAAAGATGGGTCTAAGTGTTCAGTGTCCTTCATCAGACCAATACAGTATTAACACAGTACAGACTACAGACCCTCCCATGTATTTTAACTATAATCATTCAAAGGATCCAATACTAGTATATAAATACATAATTTAAATAGTGCAAGGTTTTTTCCTTGAGATTTCGCAGTTTTGACCTGCAATTTTCAGACAATTCATTTCCTTGAAATATAGGTAAATACTCTTTCTTTAAACAATAATCACAGAATACACTTTAGCTTTGTCACCAGGATTTCATTTTATTTAAAAGAACAACAGGAAATGAGAGGGAAGAAAAAAAAGACTTCTGTTAAAGGACAATTCACTGAAAGGTCTTTTAGCTGGCAATTGTCAGCACTGTTCAGGGCCAATGGATCAAATTTAACTCTAAAAAGTGCTGATGGTTGTATGAGTCTTCACAGTAGGAGCTGGCGCTCTGGGCCACTCAAGTTCAATTTTTGGTGTTACCATGGGATGTAGGAACAGGGATCTTGGTGAGCAAAGATTTGCTCCGTATTTGATGCACTGGGTAAAGTGGCATTCTTAAAATCACTAGCCTCCCAAGCAGCTAGTCAGCCAGCAGGAGGTTAGTCGGAAGAGAAAGTAATTGTCCTTTGTGCCTCTGAAAATAGCCAATATTAAAGGATCCTCTTATGCATTACCTGCGTTTCAATCTACTCTTGCTGCTCAAAGGAAAAGAGAGAGGCTGGAGGAGACAGAAAATAAAGCTGTCAGAAATATTATAGGAGACCCTCCTCAAGCTGTTACGAAGCGTATGGTCTCCTCACCTAGAAAGCTGTGCAACCAAAAAGGATGAGTGCTCTGTAAGCAACAAAAACTTGTTCAGACAACACGCTTTACTTACACAGAATGTACTGTGCATGTGCCTGTGTCTGCGCATTCACCACGTGCTTGAAGAGGCTGGAGACATGAGGAAAGGCACTGCAAAAGTGATCATTTTATACTCAGCAGCACGGGGACTCGAGCTGCTTTAACAGTCTGCACACAAGTCATTGGAAATCCACTTTACCTGTAGCCTCTGCTCTCCATGCAATGCCCAAAGAAGGTGGAAGTGCAGCATGACCAGCAGCAGGATGCAAATTGAATGCTCTGGTCTTAACCTGAATGTTCTTATCTGTTTGTCTGTTTCCCAAAAGGAAACAGATCTGGCTCCCGCCTTCCCTAATCCTATTGTTTGGTCACAAAACTGAAAGAAAATTTACCTAATTGGGTCTGAGCACATCCTTGAAAAACGAAGAAAACTCCCAAAAGCCCCCGGTGCTTCAGTGCCACCGAAGAGGAGCTCACTCTTGTTTCAGGCTTCAATTCAAATGCTGTCTAATCCAAATTTGGGTCTGAATTGACTACAAAATATATTTCAAGTGATTAACTCGATCAGCTCTAATGCCTTGAAGACATGGAAAACGTAAGCAAAACCGACTATAAAAAACTTTAAGTTTAGAGAAAAGCAAACTTAGAAGGCTTTATAAGGGCCATTCCCCAGGTTTAGGGCCCAGAAGCCCACTTCCTCACCAGCAACATTCGCGCCACCCCCCATGAATGCACAGCTCTGCCTGTCCAGGAGACACATGAGGATCCTTATGAAGAACACAGGAAAAAAAACACCAAACTTCTTTGCTAATACGAAAAAAATCCTTACAATAATACTAATCTATTTATAAGGGTCCAAAATACGACAGCTTACAACAGCATCAGAGCAGTGCTTTGGCAATATTTTAGCATACTTCTGTATTTTTAGAAAGACTGTTCATTTACTTTCTCCTAGATGCTGGAATTCTTATTTTTCAACAAAAGAGATCCGAGTTTTTTCGGTATATCCATATGCCAACATCAGAGTGTTTTATCTCGGGGTAAGTAGGAACTGCAGGCAGAAACAAAGCTCCTGCACACACGCTGCCGTGCAGCAGCACTACCAGGGATGCCAAGTCCCGACCTCCTCCCGTGCTTTATGCAGCGACAGCTTCGCCACTTACAAACCTTCCTGGAACGCGGCGGTACGTTTTTACGATGAGTAACAGAAAACTGCTGTGTTTCTTCATCCTGAGCATTGAGGAACTATCCCATTGTAAACAATAGATCTGACAGTTTAATGATATTGCTCAACCTAACTGGTTCTGGCAAGCAGCACGTACGATAAGAGTGCAGCAAGATGTATGTTTAAGCACTTTCATGTTTTCTCAGCACAGAGACCTCAGAAGGGCACCTTACCATTTCAAAATTCATCCACAAGTTACCTGTGCACCTAAGTGAAAAACAGCATGTTCTCTGTTAAGTCTCACCTGGTCCCACAAGATCACATCAGGACAATCCCAGTCCCTAAGAACCTCCACAGCAGGAGCTCCAACACCTATAGACAAAACACACGTGCTTTTACTCTCTTCCTAAAAAGCATGCGTGAGCTTCCATTGCTTACAAAAAACTTATACTAGGCTAAATCAAATACATGTGCATCCACATGTTAACTGAATCAACTCGAAACCATCAATAGATCTCAAATGTCCATCTGTTTACACAAGCCACTTGCAGCTTTCAAGTCTTGTGCTCCCTTTAGCGTAACTCTCAACCAAAACAGTCTAAGTGCAAGCAGAAAGCTCTGCTGCGAGATTTCCATGCATAATGACCATGTGTTCATTGGGTTTTCATGTTCAAATCCTGTCAGAGCAGACAGGCTATCCTTTCTCAAAATGCAACACATCCATGCCAGCCTCTCCCTCTTCAGCTGGAGAAACCCCGTAAAACAAAGCTGGCTCTAACCTGGCATTATACCTAAATTCGAAAAAATTTCCTTTGCAATTCCAGTTTAATAGCTGTAAATAGTATATTTTGCAGGACAAAGACTTAACTTCTGAGGCAATAATGTATTTCCGGGGCTGGGAAGGATTAAGAGGACATATAAATACCAGCAGATACAGGTAGCTGTTCTCAGGTAAGTTTCAGGTGACAAAATATTTTGATGAAGAACTTTGTAGTGCCTCCTCATTTATAAGAGTTCCTTTTTAATCTGAGTGGCTCACTTCAGCAAGGCTGCAGACAGCAAGCTGCATTTCAACTGGGAGGATGAAAGCCGGGACACATTATCCTACATTTCTACAGCTGGAGTCAAACTTCCTTTTCTAATCTGAAGTTAATATTCCATTTCTTGACAGAGATGGAGCAATATCCAGCTCTAGTTAAAAAAACAAAACAAAACAAAAAAAAAAAAACCAAAAAACGTTTACTGCCTAATTTAAGGATATTGCTGGCTTTCTTTTTACAAGAGTTAAGTTTTTAGCAACGACAGCAAAGGCTACCTGTGCCAGCGTGTGATACCAGCCTCTCAGAGAAAACAGTTCTCATCTGACACCATCCCCCCGAACGTCCCTACTGTATTGTTGTTGTTGATGATGATGATCGCGATGTTGAACGCCTACAAATCTCCCACGTGCCTATTTCGTTGGCCTGCTAGTTTAAAAAAAAAAAAAGGAAAAAAAAAGCTCGAGGCCATTATTCATGAGCAGTAAGAAAACAAATCACTCTTAGACCTACTCCTCTTGCAGATTCCCACACTTATTACCCAAAATCCCACAGCTCGCTATTGGTTCTACCCTTGACCAAAGTACAGGGCTGAGGCAGCATGCCATCCCCTGGGAAAAGCCGATCACGTTCCTCTCGGCAAGCGGCTCCGGTTATTCTAGGATTGCAGTCGGGCTGGAATAAAGTCCCCTAACTTTTCTGAGAAGGCAGCGCTCGCTCCCACCGCCAGTGCCTGGGGATCCACGGGGACGAGCGCGGCCGCGCTCCGCACCCTGACCGGGAAGTCGCTTTCCCCTCTTGACCCGCTTTCTTTTTGAGGGGAAAGCAGCCGAAACGAGCGAAACCAGAGCCTTCAAGCCCTTGCGCAGAGCCACCCTCCTGCTCGGGCAGAAGCGAGGAAGGTGCGTGGCAGAAAGACGCACAGAGCCTGTTCCCGGTGCCCCCCTCCCGGTGCCGGTGCGGTGCCCGCCGTGCCCCCCGCTCGCCCCTGCGCGCCTCCCCGGCAGCGGCGCGGCGGCCGCCGCCGCTGCTCGGCACTCACGCACGGAGAGGCAATTACAATAATTTAAAGCTTCCTGTCCGCCGGCTCCGCCGGGATCCCGAGGGCTGAGCCATGCCTGGGCAGGGCGCGGAGCGGCCGCTGCCCCGCTACACACGCGCGGGCACCGCGGCCGGACCGCCCCCGCCCGCCCCCAGCCCCGGCGGCGGCAGCAGCAAGAGGAGGAG